>JBAIZL010000002.1:275495654-276040654 GCA_036971475.1 Prosapia bicincta | reverse complement strand
TAACCTTACTTACCAGGGGCTCCTAGTTTTCCGTTTTCAGCCAGGCATAATAATGTCTTTCTGTAAACGATCTTCTGATATGTTCGGAAGGCAAAACTAGGTTACTTGAAATGAAAATTGAAAGTTTGTAACGTTCTAGTTTACTTGTGAAATAAGAATTTAAATTTTTAAATTACAAAGTCATACAATATATTAATCAGTGACAAATTACAAAAGAACAAAAGACAGCAATGTGTCGAGTAATTTACTTTTAATTACTGCTAATTATTCCGTACTTGTTAATTACTTATTTACCTTTAAAATTATATTTATATCGACAAGATAGTAACTTAAGTTTTTCAATTTTAATTTAGAAATGAATATTCAAAGGACAATTTCTACCGTTCATGTGTTAACCGTTTATCAATTAAAAATTCAACTTAGTTAACATTAAAATACACTTTCTTTATTATTATCTAAAACGTACCTGCTTGTGCACATGACTTATTTTTAAAACACTTTAACACATATTAAACATTGCCCATGGCTTTTGAAATCACTAAACACTTAACACATCGCTCTTGCAAATCAGCGCACTTAAACAAAAATGGTATTAACTTTTACTCATTTGAAATACATAAATAATCGCTTCTGACTTCTTCTTTTGTTGCGTTAATAAAATTTGGTACCGGCCTTGACATCCTAAATTTAGAAAACTGGAAGCTTATGAATTTCTAGGTTATGTCCGAAAGTGCTATTACGTCGTTGCTATACTAAGCTGTAGTAATCTAGCTATGTTATTAATTGAATTAGGTTTCAATTTTTTGTTCATTATAATAATGCAATTCTTGTGACGATATGGTATTTAATTTTCTATATTTCCAGATCTAATAATACTCTTGGAATCATTGCAATTTAGGTTTACATAATTTGACAAACTTAAGCCTTATTTCTTTACTTTTTATAAAGATTGTCATTTGGGACCTTTTCATTTACGAAAATATTAAAAGCGCTTGGTATAAAGTTAATCACAAGATTAACACGACACATTTTAAAATCTGAAGTACTTTTAACTAACTTTAATAAAATGTATTTTGAATATTATTAGGTTAGACTACAGTCTCAGCTTACATCTCCGCTAGTACGCAGTCCGTCCGCTACGTGCGCTGCAGATGCGAGCTCAAACAGTGGTGACGAAGAGCCTTCTTACAAGTTTAATAGGCAAGCGATAAGATCAAATTACATGGAGAAGAGCATAGAGGCAAAGAAAAAGGTAACATAAGATTCGCCGATGAGTGAGATCTTTCTAGATTTCAAGATGCGTATTTTTCAAATTAAAACAAAATGGTTTTTGAATAGATATCTTGAAATGTGCATATTTAGGTGAATAAATGTATGTCTTTTATGATAAATGTTTTAATATGTGTAAGTTATTGAGGATATTTAATTATAAAACTTTAAAACAAAACTTCATCGAAACTACTTAATTTTGCGCTTAGATTGTTGAGAAAAGTTTAGCATATTCATCAATGTTGATATTTCTATCATAATAACAAATAACAAGTCATCGCCAATAACTTCTTTTTCTTGCACTAGATTCAATATTACCATGACTAGTGAATATAACTACAAGTGACTTATTTTAAACTATAACTGTAAGTAAATAAAAATATTATTTATGGAACTCGCTGATGTCGATTTTACATTGAATAACGTAAAAGGAAATAATTGTCGATCATCAGTTACTGCTCCTTAATTATTCAATTATTTGTAAATAAACCATTTTTTTAATTATAAAGGAAAAATATAAATCGTTTAATAGAAATAAGCAGACCTTTAAAGGATAAGAATTGGAGACTTTACTTTAAAGATTTATACTAATATTCTTGTTTATATATTTAATATTGCTTGAACCAAATACATAAAAGTTGATCTAATCAATAATTTTAAGTTATATTGTACTACAATACATAAATGATTATTATAAAATAGTGATCAAAATATAAATACAATATTTACTGATATTTTAGTAAACAAAACAATATTTGTTTAAATATATTAAAATTTTTTATATATTTAAAAAAATAACAAGCAATAAAGAAATTTCATGAATGTATAACTAAGTGGAGCCTAAACAAATCCTCAAGGCAAACCAAATAAATAATTTTATTTAAACGGAGTTAAGATTATTCAAAATAGAGATAAGCATAATTTTTTAGACAATACTCAAGTAAAAAATGTATTTTATTTATAGGAAATGTCTTTTCCTGGAAATAGTCAGCTGTTGCTCAAACACATGCGTGATGAAGATAACTATTAAAGTGTTTAGGTCTCAATCGTAAATAAAACACCAACCTGGAAATAATACCTTTTGGCTTCGTAGGGCTTAATATATACTAATTTTAAATTAAGAAACAGGTTTGTGGTAATTAGTTTACTCGGTAATCTAGGATTGCATACAGATCCTATTTCTGAATTTTCATGAACCAAAATAAATACAAAAAATAAATAAAAAATAAACTGCTTCAAAACTCAAATAAAAATATATTTTAGGATTTTAGATAAACCACAAAATTCATCAGTAGCAATTATTACCGCCCATATAGCCCATCATTGTATTCTCTATCAAAATCTCTCAACAGAAGTCTACAAAATAAATCGCGTCACACTCAGAAAAATACGCATTTGATCTGTTGAATGTATAAAAATCATTGGAAAACTGAAAAACTTAGAAATTATAGAAAAATCGGAAAGATCTGATAATTATCAGATCTTAACTATATTTTTTTACTGTTACATAATGATCGTTTAGAAAAATTAAAAATGTTTTGTTTTGTTTAAATAATTACCGATAAGAAAAAATGCATGTATTGCAATTTTAGTGTAATTTTAACTTTTTTGTTAAAAATTTATTAGTGTTGTTCGTTGGAAATGTTGTTATTTCCTTTATTCATTAATTAATGTAAAAATTACATGCAATAATATTTATATTTGAATTTTTTAAAATTTTAAATACAACAAAAATTCTGCAAACAAACAAAATTTGTAGTCTGACAATGTAGGCTTTTATTTTTATTAATTTTTTAAAACTGTTTTTGTTAGTTCTCTGTTTAACAAACAGTCTTACTTAATGTTTCCAAGTATTTTGTGATAATTACTTTAACACAGGACCTTTAGCGTTTTCGTTAATATGTTTCAGGTGATAAGAATGCTTTTTGTAATAATCATTGAGTTTTTCTTCTGCTGGGCTCCAGTCCACATACTGAATACATGGTATCTGTTTAGCCCACACAGTGTATATCAGTATGTTGGCAGCACTGGCGTCTCCTTGGTACACCTGTTAGCTTACATCAGTTCCTGCTGTAACCCTATCACGTACTGCTTTATGAATAGAAAATTCAGACAGGCTTTCTTAGCAATATTTAGGTTCAGATGGTAAGTCAAACGGTTTAACATGATTATTTAAGCTAACGTAAACCATTTTTTCGATTATATCAGGGCCATTTCACTCGAGGTCCACAGACCTTATGCGGCCTTTCCGGACGTTACAGATTATATTACGACATACACTTTCCTCGGGGAGAGTGATCGGTCATAGGCGATACTACGTAGTCCAAGACGTTTTCCCCTTTTCTGGTAAGATTTTAAGGATTTTGAATCCAAATGTAAAAAAAAAAATTGTAAATAAATCAGTTGCATGTGACACGTAGAAGAAACGTCTTCCCCATTCAACATTTTAAATAATTTCAGCATTCCATTATAAACCTGAAAGTTCTGTGCACTACATTTTATAAGTGTTCATAAGAATCAAGTGCCACAACAACAAAATCGTTTTTTCCTGAACTAAAAGCACAAAATTCCTTAATTTATTTTGGACACTCGGCCGCGTAATGTTTGTTGTGACTGTGACTTTGCTAAAGAAGAAGCTTTCTTCAAAATCTTTTAGTTGGACAGCCCTAGATTTTAAGTAAAGTATAACACCTAATTATTTTACTAATACTGTATTTCACCAGTATTTTGGAAAACCACAAAGTTGATCCTAGTTGGAGTTAGCTTCAATACCTGCCCATATGCACTTCTGAATAAATAATCAGTCTTTATTATTTTATTACTTATTTTGCTAATTATTTTCATAGCTTTGAAGGAATCAATTCATATGATCAATGTACAATTCACCCAAAGTAATTTCCTTAAGGACCTTTAACATAATTAACACGCCACAATGTTATTATTATAGGAAAAAAAAGCTTAAGAAAACCATATAAAGGCCATTCTCAGCAACAATTACCTAAGTTCTTAGATAGAACGTTTCCTAATGTTACATCTTTGTAAAGCAACATAATACTAAAACTTTACAAAATCTTAACTAAACTTACTAATTATATCGTAGCTAGTGAGGCTAGTTTATGAAGCGAAATAGAAAAAGTTAGTTGTAATCATCTTGATTTCAGTGATTAAATCATAAGTACGAGTAGTTATTTAAAGAGCTTGTGTGAAAACTGATGTGATGTAATAGTGAAAACCAATAACTTACTTAGTCACGCGTATCGAAAATGTCATTTCATCGACGAAGGCTAATCTGCTATTACATGAAACGACATCGTAGCCTAACTTTTGGCAGTAACAAGTACTTCGTCGATGAAACGACGGTGTCGAAACCGGTTACTAAATAAGTTAATAGTTTTCAGTTAGTTCACATAATTTCTTATGATAGAAAAATGACTCAAACTATTAACACAGTAATAATGCTAGCTTATCACTGATGATAGTCGTCGAAGCTACTCTGTAAAACTAAACTCATAATATGGAGAGTTTAGGTATATTTTTTTAGTGTTAACATTGTATGTGCATTAATTGTTTTAAAATTCGATTTCATTTCAGTTTATGAATTTTTTTAAAAAAACGTAACTATTTTTTGTTCTGGATTTTAAAATCTCTAAATAAATATTACCTCTGATATTTCGTTAATCACAAAATTTTTTTTAGTCGATGCTGCTGTGTTTCTGAAACCGTGCCGGGAGTGAACGGATGCCCCATGAGCCGTCTAGGTCCAGGCTGCGTCTCTGTGGGAGCCATTAATTCCGATGTCTCCGCCAATGACTCCGCTGTGTATGTAGGAAGAGGTTGTGCATCAGGTGCGATTGTGTTTAATTTTATTTTAATACATTTATTTGCGTTTAAGGACCTAACACTCCCTGTAACAAATAATTTTAGGCATGCAATGAGCTTAGTTTGAAAATCCCAAAAGATATGAAGACTCATAAGTAAAGTTTTTCTGAGAGTTCATTAGGAATAAGAAGCTAAGCTCGAGACAGTAATTACGCAGATAGGCCGACTTGAATTATTATTGCTAAGTGTTATTAATTGTTGTTGTTAAATAAGATTCTATAAGAAAATATACACTTATTCTTCACTCATAACCCGTTTACTATCAAAAGTAATTTTTTTTAAATTGCCAATAAATAACGTCACAATTTACGTAAAATGGAATTTCCATATATTAATTCTTCATAAACCTCCACTTATGTCCATTCTCGCCATCAGAACTCGGTGCGATACAAATAAACACATTTTTGAATATTAACTTTTGAAACTACTCTTCTTTTCTTTAGGTCATCACAGATTGTATGAAGAATATGAATTCACTGAATATTTAGTCAAGCGTATGATTATCTGATTGTGACAATGTATTCTGTAGGTTTTAAGGTGATGATAAAGACTATTGGTATATGACCGTAAAGGTTTGCGCTTTTGTACGGACTACGTTTTATACGGTTTTGATTAAAACAAAACCAGTTAGGAAACAATTGTTATCTTGTAATATTTAAGATTTGTGTATTTGTTACTGTCCTACATCACAACCGAGTTATAAATTAAATTAAATCAACATACACAAATTTAGAAGAGTATACCAGACAAAGGATTGAAGCATTTATATTTGATTGGTTATGTTTATATATGTACGTTTAAAGGCAAGAGTAATATCATTGCCCATGGAAAAGTACTATACCATCTACCTTAAACTTATATCGAAGAACGTCAGAATTTATCACATCCTGTAAATCACATGACTGTAATTGCATCTTCATACAACACGTAGTCGACCTTCGAGTTGCATCAAACATCAATAAAAGGGTTTTTCATTCTCATTAACCAAACACAATAGCCGCTAGGGGGAAAAGTGAATATTCAAATGTTTCAATACTTTGATAAGGAAATTGATACTGAATCGAGAGAGCAGGGATTAGTGTCCAAGGTAACCATCTTTATTCAAAATTGACAAATCACGAGCATTAACATTCTATGTTTCCAATAATGTTCCATGCTTTCATAATGTTATCACATGTGAAGGTCCTTTTGCTTGTAGATTCCAGGCATTATATTCACAAGTACAACGTTTATTAAACATCGTTGTCCTAACAATGTGTTTAGGGACACTATATCTCCCTAACTTGCTACTTTGTGAGCGCTAATTTTACCCATATATATTATTCCCTCCGCTTGAAGCTAACATTGTTCTCACGATTTATTAGGAGTCAACTGTTTTTGAAAATAATAAATAATACTCTAAAACCTCTAACAACAAATATTTTTATTTTAAATTTATCGCTGAAATCGAGGAATTTAGTGAAGTACAGTATACTTCTGTTTATTTTCAAAACCTGGTTTTATCCGATCAAATCGTGCGGTCAATAAGTGGTCCAATTTACCCAGAATTTGTTTATTTTTAGGAAATATATACAAATATATATATATATATATATATATATATATATATATATATATATATATATATATAATATAACAATATAATTGAATTGTAAATTCAATTATAATTCTTGTATTTGTATTTTGACTTATGTTCTTTATTATTACACAAGAATACATTATGGATATATATATAAATATATATATATATATATATATATATATATATATATATATTTCACAGAATCTTTTAAACCCCTTTCTATAGTTAAATTATAGAAGTTTACTTTTACAAACTTAAGTAAGACAGTATCTGGCAGAAGCGATTAAAATAAAAACTGATGTCTTTTGGAGTTACTTCTTGCCCTTACTAGAAAAGGAACTTGAAGAAATTAGTTTAATATTCTTTTTGTAAGTTACAAAAAGACTGATTTTATACAGTTTGTTTTACTACTTACATGTTGAATTCGATAGTCATATGGTGGCATCCCTTTTCCTGACAAATACGATAAAGGAAAGTATAATATGATAGTTCAAGTTAATATTTAAGTAAGACATTAAAAGAAGATTTGAGTTCCAGATAGTATTGAATTAATTGCTTAACACTAATAACAATGACACGAAACATGTCCATTGAAACAATTTTAGTACTTTTAAACTTGTACATTTATTGTTAAATAAGTATAATTCTGTTATTATTTTTAAAATAATATATAAAATATTATGAAAAACAATTGACGTGTTAAACAAGAAAATATTATATATATTTTGAAGATATAGGTAATATGGTGAGAGATAATTGTTTATTTATATTATCTTAGAATATGTGACATTTTGATAAATTACAAATTTCTAAACTGTCGTGCTTTGAAACAAGATAGTTTTTGTATTATAAAAAATATTACTAGTAATGAATCTAAAAAAAACATTTCTGTAATATAATTTTACCCATAGATATTATTCCCGCCGCTTGAAGCTAACATTGTTCTCACGATTTATTAGGAGTCTAATGTTTTTGAAAATAATAAATAATACTCTAAAACCTCTAACAACAAACTTTTTTATTTTAAATTTATCGCTGAAATCGAGGAATTTAGTGAAGTACAGTATACTTCTGTTTATTTTCAAAACCTGGTTTTATCCGATCAAATCGTGCGGTCAATAAGTGGTCCAATTTACCCAGAATTTGTTTATTTTTAGGAAATATATAAAAATATATACATATATATATATATATATATATATATACATCCCGCTATCAATATGGCAGCATTTCATTTTGCAACCATATGGCAGCCACTTGAAGGAGTGAAGTATATATGTTTTTCGTCGTGTATAATTTATTTCTAATAAACATGATACTACTCCATGTACTTTAATTTCATAAAATCTTAAAAATACAAAATTGACTGAAATACTATCAATATGGCAGCATTTCATTTAGGCATCAATATGGCAGCCAGTGTATATTTTCGTTCAGTCTAATAACAATATGGCAGCCGGTGTGTATATTATTCCCACGCCACTAACGATACGAGAACCAACAGTGTTGCCACTATGGTGCGACTGTCCGACTAGTCAAATGTTTATACTGTAAGACACTGGGTGTGTGTAATCACGGTGAAAACATAAACATTAGAATGTCCCTTCTTCATTTCAGCTGGCCAAATATTTACTCAACTCACATAAGTCCTGGTTGTTAGTTTTCATAAACGTGTACAAATATCGAAAGCTGACGGGGATAGAAGTGGACAAAATTTAACGGGGATGGACAGGTGGGGCTCTATGGGAGTTGTAAAGGAGTGACTTGGGGTCAAAATAACAGATGGCAAAAAAAAATAGAAAATGATCAGTCGGCGGGTTTTAATGGTGCCGAGTCTTTTACCGTTATCGAACGTCATAGGGATATACGGGTGGTCCTCTATGAGAGTAGCAAATGATGAATTGGAGTATAAATGTGAGAAGGCAAAACAAAGCTAGAGTATGATCAATCTTAGTGTTTTTTCGGTTGCTGAATCCAATACCGTCTTCCATATCAATCGGGAATGCACGGGTGTGGCTCTACGGGAGTAGAAAAGGGGTGAATTGGGGTAAAATTGTCAGAAGGCAAAAAAAAAAAAAATTGAAATGAACATTCGGGTGGTTTTTAATGGTGCTGGGTCGTTTACCGTAATCGAACGTCAATGTGAATATACGGGTGATCCTCTACGGGAATACCAAATGATGAATTGGAGTATATTTGTGACAAGGCAAAACAAAGCTAGAATATGATAAATCGTAGTGTTTTGGAGGGTGCTGAGTGGAATACCGCCTTCAATATTATAAGGGGATGCACGGGTGTGGCTCTACGGGAGTAGAAAGGGGTGAATTGGGGTAAAATTGTCAGAAGGCAAAAAAACAATGGAAAATGATCACTCGGGGGGTTTTAAAGGTGGTGAGTCTTTTACCGTTATCGAAAGTCAATGGAGATACACGGGTGATCCTCTAATGGAGTAGCAAATGATGAATTGGAGTATAAATGTGAGAAGGCAAAACAAAGCTAGAGTATGATCAATCGTAGTGTTTTTTAGGTTGCTGAGTCCAATACAGTCTTCCATATTAATCGGGAATGCACGGGTGTGGCTCTACGGAAGCAGAAAAGGGGTGAATTGGGGTAAAATTGTCAGAAGGCAAAAAAAAAAATTTAAAATGAACATTCGGGTGGTTTTTAATGGTGCTGAGTCGTTTACCGTAATCGAACGTCAATGGGAATATACGGGTGACCCTCTATGGGAATAGCAAATGTTGAATTGGGGATATAATTGTGAGAAGGCAAAAAAAAACTAGAAAATGATCAATCGTAGTGTTTTGGAGGGTACTGAGTCCAATACCACCTTCAATATTAAACGGGGATGCTTGGTTGTTGCTCTACGAGAGTAGGAAATTGGTAAATTGGGGTAAAATTGTCAGAAGGCAAAAAAACAATTGAAAATGATCATTCGAGTGGGTTTTAATGGTGCTGAGTCTTTAACCGTTATCGAACGTCAATGGGGATACACGGGTGACCATCTATGGGAGTAGCAAATGATGAATTGGGGTATAATTGTGAGAAAGCAAAAAACTAGAAAATGATCAATGGTAATGTTCTGGAGGGTGCTGAGTCCAATACCGTCTACAATATTAAACGGGGATGCTCGGTTGTTGCTCTACGAGAGTAGAAAGGGGTAAATTGGGGTAAAATTGTCAGAAGGCAAAAAAACAATGGAAAATGATCACTCGGGGGGTTTTAAAGGTGGTGAGACTTTTACCGTTATCGAAAGTCAATGGAGATACACGGATGATCCTCTATGGGAGTAGCAAATGATGAATTGGAGTATAAATGTGAGAAGGCAAAACAAAGCTAGAGTATGATCAATCTTAGTGTTTTTTCGGTTGCTGAATCCAATACCGTCTTCCATATCAATCGGGAATGCACGGGTGTGGCTCTACGGGAGTAGAAAAGGGGTGAATTGGGGTAAAATTGTCAGAAGGCAAAAAAAAACAATTGAAATGAACATTCGGGTGGTTTTTAATGGTGCTGAGTCGTTTACCGTAATCGAACGTCAATGTGAATATACGGGTGACCCTCTGTGGGAATAGCAAATGATAAATTGGAGGTATAATTGTGAGAAGGCAAAAAAAACTAGAAAAAGATCAATCGTAGTGTTTTGGAGGGTGCTGAGTCCAATGCCGTCATTAAAAGCTAATGGGAATATGAGGGTGTGGTTCTACAGGAGTAGAAAGGGTGGTGAATTTTTATGAAAATATCAGATACTAGAAAAATGTCTAGTAAAATAATACTCTGGGTTTGTAAGGGGTGACTCCAATTTCGTCATCGAAAGTCAAGGATAACGCACGTGTGAGTTTTCGAGAGTGCGATTCCAGACACTGTTAAAAATTAGCGGGAAAGTGTGATTAGTCATATGTTTGGAACGGAAGATGAGTGGAAGCTAGGCACAATCATAAATATTAGATTATTCATTCTTATCATCAGCTGTCGTAATCTGTAAGCAAGTTAGACAGATTGTAATGTATTTTATTGAGCTCATGCAGTTCCAAATAAAACGAGTTTAGGCCTACTTTTCTTGTTTCAATTTTGTTTTACCTTCTAGCTCCTAATATACTTGTGCGACAAGTCGTTTGCGAATAAGATATTGAACCATGTAATAGATTAGTCAATATTCTATTTTACAACCACTGTTGAACTTATCTCTAATTTTAATTGTTTAATTTAAAATCATTGGGTTATGAGTATTTCTTATACAAGTGTTTGATAGTAAATGTTTGCTGTTAATTTATTGAAATATTTACAAGCACAGTCAAGCGCTTTGCAAGTGTCACAAGATCCTGCTCAAAGGGAGAGATAAAAATTAGATACGATAAAACTCTGTTAGTGTTATTATAGCAAGTTCAACCTTTCTGTGTTCAAATACACATGCTGTTGCCCATGTTATATTACAAATATTGTTGACCCTTTGTGTTCTAGGATTATATCGTGTAATACTTGTGGTACAATTAATAGATCGATGATAACACCTGTTATATACATATTATGTTGAAAATATTTAATTTTGTGTGTGGATATTTTTAAAAATTACAAATAATAAAGTAAGTAAAAATTTATGTTTTGATGTAGTAATTTAGAAAACTGTTCGTAATTCAGGACAAAGGGAAGATTTTATCAGTTAATTCATAGAATTCTTGCCGGTGGCTTGAAACTCACTTTACAGTTTGTTGTCTATCAAATGCCGAATGAGTATAAGTATTAAAGGTAAGAGTTTGATTTCTCCATTCATACAGTGATTTTAATTCTTATACAAAATATCGTGAACCAAATTTTTCATATTCAACTTTATTAATGTAAACGCAAAAAATTAAGAACTATTATATTTTGTGAAAATTCCAATTCCATAGGGTTTATAAGCAATATTATTTTAATACCTCATTTAAAACGCTACTTTTGATCTAAGGGAAATAAACATTGATTTAACAAATTATAAGTCAACCTTATTTTACGAAAATGAAAACCTTGGGAAACCCCCTTAATGTGGATATTTTTTTTTTTAACTTGGGGTTAGAGTAAATGTTTCTTAGTTTAATAATGTTTACTACTTTGATCTAAAGTAGGTTAAATAGAAAAGTATATATTTTATGATTTTAAAAACATAAAATTCTATTTACTGTTGTCTTTATAAAAAAAAAGAATAACCAATAATAATGTCTTTTCAAATTAAATGTTAATGTAATATTTGTAATGTGGAGCATACATTTAGTTGCAATGATTTCGGGTTATCACTAAAGCATTTTACGGACAAAAATTATAATAAGATATTACGTCAGACCACTTGAGCTGAGGGTCCGGGATGTAATGAAATTTTGTATTTCAAGTGATTTCTACTATATTTTATTACACTTTCAATGATATATGATATTTTTGTCAATAATAACATAATATATATTTTTTTTTCATCCAAAATAAACAAAAATTGTTACAAAAATATAAATATTGTAGCAAAGAAACGAAACTTAATATACAAAATTATGTAGATATAATATGAAATTAAGAATGAAATAATAATTGCAAATTTTATATTACTTATAACACTAGTTAACTAAATGACTAATAAATATAAAACGAGAAAATATATTAAAAGGAATACCTTGTGTTTAAACAAGTATTTATTTATCTTTACCTATATATAAATAGAGAAAAAAAGTAACAACAAAAATGTAAACCTAAAAACTAATTAATTAATGAAGAAATAGTTTTAAAAATCAACTTCGATGAAGGTAAAGACATTGAGTACAACTTCATTAATCCAGATATTGTGGCTGAAACTGAAGACGCACCTGGCAACCAACACCACCTATAAGTGACTATCAAGCCCATGCCACGGGGATTAACAAACACTGTGTCTGTGTGGTGTTCAATTTCTGCGACGAATGAATGTAAAGGCCAATTTACATCTGTTCTAATTTAGCTTAGACGTAATGGCGATACATTTCTTACTTTATTTCAAAAACTTCTTCGATATATTGTATCACCTTTACCTCAGGTAGGTAACCAGAAAAATCTACCTTTATTGTACATTGTAAATAAAAGAAGGCTTTTATTTGGTCGAATCTCATCTAATGGTAATTTCTTGCTCACGTAGGCCCATTGAACACGTCTATATTTTATAGGTTCAAACGAGCACAAATTACCATTTTCGGGTAAAAAAATTAAACATTGAAATAATAGTATTTCTGTACTTACGACAGCCAAATGTAACCAAAAACTGTAAGGATATAGTTCTTCCCAATGTATATTACATTGTAGCTAGGCATCACGGTGAAAAACGTTTTCGGTAAGCAATGTACGTAATACATCTCTTTTATTTATCCACCATATTTGATTTGTCATAAGTTGTTATAGGTACAAATGTGTTTCAGTAAAGACCTATTTTTTCTAAAGGTTCTTCTTTAACTACATTCATTAAATTTTCCTGGTAGTCGTTGTTGGCAGGTGAAAACATTTCTTTAATTCCTCCCTTAGATATTTTCTGAAAGAATGACATTTCACCTTGATTGTGATGTTACTTTCATCAAGACACGTTGAATGCACCTGAAAATATATCTGATAAGATTTAAGTATATTTTAATCTTCTTCTTTAATTCTATCTTTAACCGTATCCCTCCTGGCTCGCATATCTACAATTTGATTTATTATTATTATTATGGTGAAATAATTTACAAATATTTTGGCGAATACAGCTGAGGAACCAGTCTTCCAAAACCAGCTGTAAAATAGCGTTATGCAGAGTGACAGAATAAAATTAGTCTCTATGATGGTATTTCTTGTTAAAAAAACAAGACGTAAGAGATAATGACTGTTTTGTAGATTTTTTTTCACTTTAAAAAATCTCTCCGTTCTTCGGTCGACATGTTAAATACATTTTTATAGTTAATATCAGAATGATTTTAGTTCGTTCGGCTGTGTCTGATCTCAAGACAAAGTCTGCTAATACTCAATCACTTCTCAAAACTGTCTTCTTTGTTTATATATTTTACGAATCCTACCACTAGTTTGTAATAACTCCTAATTACAGACTTAATATTTCAATTTGAATATTCTCTATTCTTCGTTGATAGAAAATTACTTCAGTTAAGCAACCTTAACCAAGAGCTTATAAAAGGTTTTGTAGTCAATCTTTAGACGTTGATAATCATAAATATTTACTACCGATGATCACGGAAAATTTTCACTAGACTTTAGATTTAGTGATAATCTCGTTTTATTTTTATGGTAGGCGAACAAAAAGACTATCTACGATCAAAACATTGGGCGTCCTGATAAAGATTACAACGGGCATCGGCTTTTTTTTTAGCTATAATTACCGATACTTGTATGGTATTCATATCGTATGGTATCCTCTCAAGCAAGAATCAGTACAGTAGTCTTGAAGAGCCAAGCAACATTAATTTATGTATGTACTGTAATCAATAAAGTTCTACAAACGTATTTTGTGCATTCTTAATTATAGTATTACGGTTCATTAGAACTCCTGTTTTTTTCTAGTGTACAGGAAGCTATTTCCGTGTAATCCGACGGTGTCTCGGTCCCATCTACCTCGAATTATCCATGCACTACTGTATTTGTTTCCGTACCAATGATCACCGTATTTGAAACAGTTTTTTATGCAACTCTAAAGTGAGTGAAAATCCCATAGACATTAAAGTTACTCTTGAGACTAGAATATCGAGGATAAACATAATAGATTTATTACATTGCTTACCGAAAACGTTAGGATTACTGCAATATACATTGGGAAGAACTATATCCTTACATATAATCTTCAGAGATGTAGAAATAAAGAATTTTAAATATTTACCATTGCTTAAACCGCCTGAACTGCTCTCTAGTTTAATTGGCATATTAACACCTATGATACATGTAAGTACTTAAAATGTTTTGCCCTTATGTTCATAGAATCTGTTTATATATCCACGTGTTCTTTCTTTGCTACATTATTTATATCTTTCAAACTATTTTTGAGTATTTTGGATGAAAAAAAAATCATATTATTGATAAAAATGATGTTGTATGGCCTATAAATAACGCTAGTTCTTCAATACCTTGGTCATTTATTTGGAAGAGTTGAGATAATGTTGCCAAGTGTTTCATTAGAGTCCTCGATGTAAGTACTTCAGGAATTTAAAACATGCTATTTTAGCATGCTTTTGTAAAACTTTATAAATAATTATGCGGTTACTGGTATTTGTGTTCGCAAAAAACGCAAGTGTTATCGTCAAGAACGGAATTATTTCTTGAACTTATTAGCAAATAAATATAAAATCCTAATATAAAAAAAATCTCATAAAATAACACTCGATAGTTTACGAGACTGTACCTCTCCCATTATATTACATCTGTCAATTCCTTCAAACATACACTGTTGGTTCGCTGGGAAGGACATACAGCTGTGACACAATTCTGATATGGAAACATAAACAGCCGACACTCTGAAAGACATTCTGACGCGTTTGTTTACTTGATGACCAAACTTATCTTAATGGTCCGGTCAATGCATCTCGTTCTTTTCCCTTGGTGCTCTTAGATACTATAGGATCGATAAAGTATTTATTTTTTAATTTAACTTGCTTTTCAAATTAATTGTCATATCACCTCTTTCCGATTTTAATAATCTAAAAGTGACTATTATTTGCTGTATATTGTTACAATTTGGTAACATTACAAACATGTTAACACTTGTATTAACAGATGTAACACTTAATATGGCCTACGCCATATATATTCACTAAAAGTTAATACCAATGTATTCAATAAACATATTAATAAAATAAAATAAAGACTACCAGCGGCTAAAGTCGAGGATAGAAACCAATGTTTCCGTCTTTATACGACCATTTTGACGCTGGGAGAATACGATAAAATATTTACGTTTACGCCGTATGTAAATGAGAGAAAGAGATGGAAAAGATAGAATGCAGAAAGTAAGTTTTTTCGGGCATTCGTCCACGAGAGTACTTGTCGAGTGCGAGGCTTTATCTTTGTATGGCTTGGACCTATGTTTGTTTACACCAGACAGTTTGATATCGTAATATAAACTGACAACACTCGCACAGATGTCATTTAGGTTCATGTATACAATACAGAGATTAACGAAAGATGATTCAGTATTTATTGACCTTTAACTACCGTCCTGCACATTTCTGTCACATTAGTACTGCCGTTGTAGCTCACAAGCACGAAATTTCTAAGTGTGATTTATTGTGCGGTTTAACAATTTTTCTTGCATTTACTTTATAAAAATTGTTTTTGAATATTCTGGTTGCATGTGACTAGGGTAAACGTAGTTTTATGAGATCAGTTATATTTTATTTACTAATTGAAAACTGTAGTAAATAAAACCTTCTACAGATTTTAGCGCAATTTAGCTAAAAAGACTTATAATGGCACAATAATTAACATACACTAATTATATCTTATTCACTGATTGTACACACTTAACTTTATATACAAGATAACATTTGACACATTATAAGCTTTATTTATGGAAACGCATTAGAAATAATAACTCAATTTTGACAGCAGTATTTACACAGCGGCTCAGAACATTCTAGACATATTGGCTGTTCAAAGTCAGCTTACAAAGTGTAACTAGTCCTTCTATTTTTTGTTGCTGGACAAATTCTACATTGCTTATAACAATTTATCTAACCCGTCGCTGATGGTCAGGCACGATGACGGTAGTTAAAGGTTAAGCTTGGCATTTGTAGATATTGGCATAATAGGTTTTCTGAATATATAAACTGATCAAGATAAGTCGATGAAATGATGTGGGTCAACAAATTCTCTTTGTCGTTTATTTTAAGTTGTATAAAGGTTGAAAAAATATAAGGTCTACTTATTTATAGTTTTTTTATTTACGGTTATAGTAGAAATTTTTCATTAACGGATGGTTGAAAAGTCATCCGCTGCCCCCGCTAACGATACCATCCTTTTTAAAAGAAAAAAAGAAAATAACACGAAAAGAGAGAAAATTAATTACCCGAAGAAGAATGAGAAAACAAACATAAATGTTTAGATAGTCTAAGTAAAAATGGAAAGAAAATATATGACAATTAGGTAGACAATATACATTATTTTAAAAATTAAATAAAAAATTTAATTTTTATAAAATTATCAATTTGGGACAAACGGTTATCTTTTCAAATTGAATCGTTCGAGCATACAGTCTTTAAAATTATTAAAGCACATGGACAGGCTGCATTGAAACACTGCTTCAAGCTATAAAGATTAGTTTGACAGACATGACGTAAACAAACGTGCTAGAACTGCTATCGGAGTGCCGCCTGTTTATATTTTCATATCACAAACATTTCTGTCAATAGATGTAGCACAGCTTCTGTCCAATACAAGGTCGGGAACCCGACTCTTTCTTTTGGTGATGTTGCATAGTTGGAAACATGCCAATTTCGGGCGATTTATTGTCAATGGGATATAATCACCCCTTGGTAACCCCTTACATCTTATTTTGATGACAAGGGACTAGGACCTTCGAAAATCTTCGAATGCCCATTTTTGGGCAATATTTTAGATTCTGGCAAGTTTTACCTCAGATCACCCACAGCGACACCCGCAGTCCTATCCCGGATTGTACATGGCCAACTTCGGTGCTAGGATTAGACTCAGCATCATTAAAAACCCCCAGTGATCATTTTATATCGATCTCTTGGCCTCTGACCTTTTTACCCCAATTCTCCCTTTGCTACTCCCGTAGAGCCTACACCCGTCCCTCCCTGGTGTCTTTCGATGACGGCATTCAATTCAGCATCCTCAAAAACCTCCGAGTGGTAAATTTCAAGTAATTTTTTGACTTTTGACATTTTTACCCCAAATCATCCCTTTGGCACTCACGTACAGTCACATACGTCCATCCCCGGTGACTTTCGATGACGCCATTGATATCAGCACGCTCAGAAACCCCCGAGCGGTTATGTTCCAGCGATTTTTTATACTTCTGACATTTTCACCCCAATTTACCCCTTTGCTAGTCGCGTGGAACCACACCAGTGGATCCCCGGTGACTTTCGGTGACGGCATTGAATTCCGTATAATCAAAAATTCCCGAGTTCTTATTTTCTAGTACTTTTTTGACTTTTGACATTTCTACCCCAAATCATCCCTTTGGTACTAACGTAGAGTCACAACCGTCCATCCCCGGTGACTCTAGATGACGTCATTGAATTTAGCATCCTCAGAAACCCCCAAATGGTCATTTCCCGCGATTTTTAGGCATCTGACATTTTGACCCTAATTCAACCCCATTGGTGCATTGGTTTAGCCTCACCAATACATCCCCGGAGACTTTCGTCGACGGCATTGAATTCAGCGTCCCCAAAAACCTCCTTGCGGATATTTTCCAGCGATTTTTTGACTGCTGACATTTTCACCCCAATTCACCCCTTTGGTACTCGCGTGGAACCACACCAATGCATTCCCGGTGACTTTCGATGACGGCATTGAATTCCGCCTCATCAAAATTCCCAGAGTTGTTATTTTCTTGTATTTTTTTGAATTTTTACATTTCTACCCCAAATCATCCCTTTGACACTTACGTAGAGTCTCATCTGTCCATCCCCGGTGACTTTCGATGGCGGGATTGAATTCAGCATCCTCAAAAACCCCCGAGTGGTTATGTTCCAGCGATTTTTTGAGTTTTGACTTTTTCACCCCAACCACCCCTTTGGTACTCGCGTGGAACCATACCAGTGCATCCCCGGCGACTTTCTGGAACGGCATTAAATTCCGCCTTACCAAAATCCCCCGAGTGGTTATTTTCTAGTTATTTTTTGACTTTTGACTTTTTTACCCCAAATCATCCCTTTGGTACTTACGTAGAGTCACATCCGGTCCATTCCCGGTGACTCTAGATGACGCCATTGAATTTAGCATCCTCAAAACCCCCGAACGGTAACTATCCCGCGATTCTTAGATATCTGACACTTTTACCCCAATTCAACCCCTTTGGTACATGGATTTAGCCTCACAAGTACATCCCCGGAGAATTCCGATGACGGCATTGAATTCAGCATCCTCAAAAACCCCCAAGCGGATATTTTTCAGGGATTTTTTGACCTCTGACATTCTCACCCCAATTCACCCCTTTGGTACTCTCGTGGAGCCACACCAATGCATTACCGGTTACTTTCGGTGAGGGCATTGAATTCCGCCTCAACAAATTTCCCCCGAGTTTTTATTTTCTAGTAATTTTTTCACTTTTGACATTTCTACCCCAAATCATCCCTTTGGCACTCACGTAGAGTCTCATCTGTCCATCCCCCGTGACTTTCGATGGCGGCATTGAATTCAGCATCCTCAAAAACCCCCGAGTGGTTATGTTCCAGCGATTTTTTGACTTTTGACTTTTTTACCCCAAATCATCCCTTTGGTACTTACGTAGAGTCACATCCGGTCCATCCCCGGTGACTCTAGATGACACCATTGAATTTAGCATTTTCAAAAACCCCCGAACGGTCATTATCCCGCTATTCTTAGGCATCTGACATTTTTACCCTAATTCAACCCCTTTTGCACATGGGTTTAGCCTCACCAGTACATCCCCGGTGACTTTCGATGACGGCATTGATTTCAGCATCCTCAAAAACCCCCGATTGGTCACTTTCCAGCGATTCTTTGTCCAAATCAAATATATACATTACGTAGTACGATTGATATCCATGTGGATGCCAGCAATGTTGCCAAGTTTGTGGCTGCCATAATGTTAGAGAATGGTTGAAATATACAGTAAATTTATATACAGGAGGCGACTATGCTGCCCCTGGCGGAAATGTTACGAACTTGTGATATACAAATCCCGTTCACTCTGCTATCAATACGAGCACCGTTTGGTTATTACAAATTATTTTTTAAAAATTCAGAACGACCATAGAACTTCCAAATACAGTTTAGCTCCAATAAAACACTTCTTTTTACACTTATTGACATGGTTTTTATTTCGATTATTGTCAGAGGGTGTTACATTACCATGGATTACTATGTGGCAGCCGTATACGGCTGCCACAAGTACCCGGCTGCCAGTTTGAATGCAAAATGACCAATGTATGGTCTCCGTATTGTTAGCAGGCTGTATATATATATATATATATATATATATATATATATATATATATATATAAAATATAAAAATATAATTGAATTGGAAATTCAATTATAATTCTTGTATTTGTATTTTGACTTATGTTCTTTATTATTAAACAAGAATACATTACGGATATCTATCTATCTATCTATCTATCTATATATATATATATATATATATATATATATATATATATATATATCTATATATATATATATATATATATATATATTTCACAGAAACATTTAAACCGCTTTCTATAGTTAAAACATTTCTGTATTATAATTTTACTTCATCGTACAGAATTGTATAAGCCATAAACACACTTAGCGACGAAATTATGAACACTGTTATAAAACCCTAAAGGGCATTTTGAAGTCACAACTTTGAGAATCACAATCCGGCGACTCTATCAAAAGATAGCACATCCTGATGATGCTAACAGAATTGGCAATATATACGTGAGGTTTTTGTAGCTATTTACAATTTTTTGTTCAATAGTTGTTTATTTTAATTTACGCAACAACATTCTATTGTAATTCTATAATTATTAAATATTGTAATGTTATATTTCTTATTGTAAATATAGGAAGAAATTACTAATAAAAAAATGCAATTAGGTAAAATAATATTAAACCGTTGGACCAGAATTTTATCACATATAAATTATTTTCTATACAATTGTTACTCTTAACTTACGATATCAATATAAATTCTGCCTAAACAGTTCAAATGATATTTTCAATACATATTAATATTCGATTTACAATGTAATCTCTAGATCAAAAATATTTTTTTGGTTCGTCGTAAGGGTAGCTAATCTGTTGACAAGTGAATTGTGTTCTTTGCTACACACAAGCTGATATCAAATTTGACTTAAATTTTTACTGATTGGCTTAAAATGTAAAGTGTAATAAAACAGTGGTTACTTTAGTATAACAAAGTTGACTGTATTATACAGATATCTACTTTATAAAATTTGGTGTTTGGAGAAAAATATTGTTAAATTTTTATTGTTTTTCCAAGATCTTTAAATTTTTCGACAAAGTTTTATTATTTGTACATTATTTCTGAAAACTACTTACATTGCTTGAAATAATTTGATTTAAAATATGTGTACGATCGAGATAAATACTGAAACGTAGAAATTGTTATACCTTAGAGTAATTTGTTTCTAGAAAAGCGTTCTTACTATAGTAATACTACCTTTCCCCTTATCCAGACGTTATCAGATATATTTCCACCGTAGCTCATGTCTTTAAATCAGAGATCTTTGTACAACTATTTACCACAGGGACCGATAGATGAAAGAGCAATACAAACACGATATAAAGATAATGTGGTAAAAGAGATTAAGTATTTTTACATTTTCACATTTTCATTTCTATAATATTAACTTAATTCCCTAAATTCTATTAAAATACTTAGACAATTTACTAAACTACAGTTAACATAACGGAAAAACTAAAACAAAAAGATTAAGTGTTTTTACATTTTCACATATTCATTTCTATAATATTAACTTAATTCCCTAAATTCTATTAAAATACTTAGACAATTTACTAAACTATAGTTAACATAACGGAAAAACTAAAAGAAAAAGATTAAGTGTTTTTACATTTTCACATTTTCATTTCTATAATATTAACTTAATTCCCTAAATTCTATTAAAATACTTAAACAATTTACTAAACTATAGTTAACATAACGGAAAAACTAAAACAAAAAGATTAAGTGTTTTTACATTTTCATTTCTATAATAATAACTTAATTCCCTAAATTCTATTAAAATACTTAGGCAATTTACTAAACTATAGTTAACATAACGGAAAAACTAAAACAAAAAGATTAAGTGTTTTTACACAATTTACTAAACTATAGTAAACATAACGGAAAAACTAAAACAGTTTGTTCTAAATCTCACTACAGTCTAGCTCAGTGTTTCCCAACAGGTCGTCCGCGGACCAAAGGTGGTCCGTGAGAGCCTCGGGGGTGGTCCGCGGGAGAGTCCGGTGACTACTTATAAAAAAGTAATGTTACCCCTGATTAAATCAAAATTACGATTTCGTTTACAAGATTAAGTAAATACATTCGTTCTGATGAATATCAGATTTTTATTGAATGATAATTCAAATTATGTTAAAGATATTTAACATAATAATTTTTGTATCACGTAGAAAACGTCTTTTCAACATTATAACAGGGGAACACTTCACGGCTACATCTGCGGGCGTCGGAGCAGAAGTCAGTGATCACGTGACAAAGGATGCTAACATAAGTGACCGGCCACCTGAATTCTTTGCTGGAAAATTAGAAAACTTAAAGAAAATTAAACTAGGAAAAACTGGCGTAGCATATGAATTCTGAAAAGGTACTCTCCGCTTCATTTGAAATTTCGCATTTAATGGCCAAGGCGAAGAAACCCCACACGATTGGAGAAACACTAATAAAGCCATGTTTGATCAAAGCAGCTGAACAAGTTTTAGGACTTGAATCTTCTAAAAAAATGCAAGATATTCCTTTATCCAACAATACAGTGAGGGCACGGATCGATATAATGTCCACTGACATTCAGGACCAGCTGGTTTGTGAAATTAAAAAATCTCAGTATTTTGGTTTTGCAGTATGATGAAAGTACAGACGTATCTCAATGCTGCCAGTTGTTAGTTTTTGCTCGATATTTGGGAGAAGAAAACAAAATAAAAGAAGAACTTTTAATACCACAAGAGTTGGAAACCACATCGAAAGGAGAAGACGTCATAAAATCATTTCTGATATCTTTGAGAAGCATGGTCTTCAGTGGAAGAAGCTAGCAGGACTTTGTACCGATGGAGCGCCTGCTATGCTGGGATCACGATCAGGCCTAGCAACATTAGTGAAGAAGAAGAACCCTGATACAGTTACGATGCACTTGTAACGCCACCGAAGCGGCCTTAGGGTTTTAATTTCCTTGACTCATTGACAAGAGAAGAGACAGGTGTTAATAAATCTACACACAGTTTGTTTGGAATTCACAGGTATAATTTAATGTTTACCTTACAGTTCTTGAAGCCCATTTCGCACAAACAAAACAACTAAGTACTTTAACAATGAATTAAAATTGACTCTAACATCAACTACATTCTAACTGAGATACTAACAAGACGACTGTGCTACTAAGATAGCAAGAGCACAAAAAAGATCACAAGAATCAAGAAAGAGAAGACTGAGATTGTCCGGGTAGAGGGTTTTATAGTGCCCCCTTCCTCGGATGCTAGCCACTCCCAGGGATACTTCCAGCTAGTCCACATGGTCTAAAAGAGTCTCTCTCATTGGTCTAGATAGCATTCAAGGTAATATTACGATTTCATAATCTGAGGAGTTCCCAGTCACCACTTGTGCACGTGACAGAGGTTTTAGAAATTTCCTAAAGTAACTAAAAAAGATTAAGATGACCCTGGTGGTTAAGTTCAGGGATTCCTCGTGGATGTTGAGAAACCACAGAAACTGCTTATCATTTTCTATTTTGACTAACTGACTGCTTTCCTGGTACAGCATTACACACTGTTTAATTCGCCGTCAAGCATTAGCATCGAAAACCTTGCCGGAAGACTTATTGAATGTCATGAAATTGGTCATGAAGATGGTGAACTTTGCTAAAGGTTGTACAAAACACTCACGCTTTTTCAAAACGTTATGTGCAGAATTAGACTCCGAGCACGAGACACCACTTTATCATACTGATGTGCGTTGGCTGTCAAAAGGCAATATGTTGGCCCGCATATATGAGTTGAGAGAGGAGTTAGAAGTATGTTTTATTGAAACTAAAATGTAACATTTCTTGGAACAAGTGAGTGAACCCAGCTTAGAGATGCATCTCGCATATCTAGTGGATGTTTTTGGTCACTTGAACCATTTAAACATTCAACTTCAAGGATCTGGAAACGGATATTTGGAAGGTGTCAGTAATATATTTGTTTTCGAAGACAAACTTCGAGCGTTTTTTTTGTAAGATTGATCTCTGGATAGGCAAAGTTGAACAAAAAAACTTTCAATCGTTCGCGACTTTAAAAGCTCTTGCTGACAACGAGGATTATGCTGCTGTTACAGACCAGGTGCAGCATAACATACTCAGCCACTTAGGCAACCTTAAAACTGAATTTGCTCGTTATTTCCCAGAATATGGAAGGTGTGAGACACAATCTTTGAAAAAAGCTTATTCGAAATCCTTTCAATGCCAAGCCTACAGATCTTCCTGACAATATTCAAGAGGAGACTATAGAACTTCAAAACGACAGTAGCTTCAAGGACTCCTTTGAATCTGGTGTGAAGCTAGAAGAGTTGTGGTGTAAGAAAGCCCTGGCCTTCCCCAAGATTCGACAAGTAGCTTTGCGGTTTCTCTTGATGTTTTTAACCACTTTTTTGTGTAAGCAGGGGTTCTCTACATTATTGTCAATTAAAAACAAACAACGAAATCGGCTAATTGCAAGCAGTGATTTGAGAGTAACTCTTAGCAAGAACCTAAGTCCAGGATTCCCCAGCTTGTCAAAAAAATTCATGCACAAAAGTCACATTGAAAATATGAGGTAAATTTTATGAGGAGTTATTTTCGACTAAGTAATTTTTGAATTATTTATTTCATTAAAAGACAATTTCCAAAAATTTTTTTTTTACTTTTTGTTATAATCGTATGTAATGAACAGCTAGTTTTTTAGTCTCAATTTTTTTATTTTAGAAACGTTTCGACTATTTTTTTAGTCATCTTCACTTTGAGAAGGCCATGCTTCTCAAAGAAATCACAAATGATTTTTATGTCGTCTTTTCCTTTCGATGTGGTTTCCATCTTCAGATGACTAAAAAAATAGTCGAAACGTTTCTAAAATAAAAAAATTGCGACTAAAAAACTGGCTGTTCATTACTATATTCCAACATTAGTCTGCAACTACACTAAATCATTAAAAAATATGGAGCCGATGGCATACAATGTAACCTTCTGAAAATTGCCATTTATATGTTTGTATTACTGTTAATTATAATAACTTCTTAATTATTAATAATTGTTTGTTTTTGAAAAATTGTTGTATTTAATCACCATTGAATTTAGTTACAACTCATAAGATGTGTGCAATAATGTAATGGGTCCGTGGGGTGGGGGGTGGCCCGTGGTAACTCACTTTCAGGCTGAGTGGTCCGTGGACATCTACGGGTTGGGAACCACTGCTCTAGCTTAATAAACACTAGTGTGTTGGTTTTAATAAACTAATATGCAGTGAGATTTAGAGTAAAATGTTTTAGTGATATCGTTGTGAATTGTTATCACTAGCTAAACTTTAACAAATCTTTACAATTACAATCAATATATTTTTTACATAGGCTAGTGACAGACAACATGCAATTAATTCATGCTTTCACACCAAACAGTTCAAATTTCTAAGCGAAATTATTTTTTGGAGCTCGTTTTTATTAACCCATACACTAACTCATAATAATATTTATAACAGAGTCAACTCTTTAAATTTTAAACCACACTATCATTTTAATAGATACATTAAACTAAGGGATCAAAAAATATACAAATATGTTAAATTTCACTTATAATTTCATTATTAAAGATCCATATACAGATGGAAAATCATTTTATTCTGATATTTTATTCAACGCATTTCTTCCGTGTTATCTTATATACCACATTTCCGCAAAAACGTCTTTTTCCAATTTCTTTCTTTATGTGAAAAGTCGATATTATCCGTCCATTTGAAGTTTAATAATTAACTTTTTATACGTCAAAAATAACATATAATAGTTTTCATCATATTTTATATGGTTTTTGTGCTCATTCGTTCTCGTTTCCAAATGTTTACCAGTTTGCCCTACATAACACATATCATACTCTTTGGAAATATCTTATATACCACTCTTTATCAGCAATTTTTTACTTCTATTTTTGTTATTTTCTAACATTGTTATTAAGTTAAAAGGAAATTTATACACGATTTTTAATTCACATTTTCCTCAACATTTGACCTATTTCTTTAGTGAAACATTCATTATAAAGTAAACAAAACGTCTTCTTTTCTTTCACATCTTTATTATCATTTTCTTTATTTTGGTCTATATACTTTACCTTTTTAATTCATTATTAACAATATTTATCAATAAGACTTTCAGGGTTTTTATTCAAAGTTAATTTATTTTTTTCATAGCTAAACTATTTTTTAAATGAAACTCTGGATCAGATAGAGTTAAATTTTATACGAAAGATGTTTTATAATTTCTATTTTTACTTCACTAGAATTTGCAGATAAAAAATGTAATATCTACCTGAAAACGAATTCTTCTTATATAAATCTAATAAAAGCCTTTCTCCTGCTTTTTAGCTAACATATCATGAACATTTAATTAATTATTCCTCTCAACTTCATATGTAAATGTAATCTTTCATGAGCAGAGTTCATCCCCTTTACTAACACTTTTAATTTAATTTTAGCAATAATCAGGAAAGTATCATCAACATATTTATCGTAATACATAATTGATCTTTCAAACATTTTTAAAAAGAAATCCTTTTTATCCTGTACTACTATATCTGACATTAGAGATGAAACAGACAAACCAATTAGCATTCCATTTATTTGTATATAATATTCACTATTAAAATGAAAATATAGGGTGTTCATTAGAACCTCAAAACGTTTCAAAAATCTAGTCATTGCTAAACATAGCTTATCTTTATTATCTGTGATCTCTCTGTAATACTTTCTTTAGCCAATTTAAATTTTTTTACTGGGATACATAGAAACAATATCTAGAAAGGCCATAATGTCATCTTTTGGTACTACTATATATCCAATTTTATTTTTGAAATAAATACTATTTTGTAAAATAGAAATATTATTAGTATATTATATTCTGTGATATGTCTTTAATCTACATAAAAAACAATTATTAAAAAAGTTAATAACAGACATTAAATAAAAATATTAATCATATTATAAATATTTAGTCAGTCATTATTCGCTCATATAAATATATAATTTAAAGTCCAAAAAATGTGTACAATATCGACTGTTATTTTGCTTACAAAAATGTTCCAGAAGTAGTCGTGCTAGAGGCGGAGGAGTGTGTTTAGCAGAGTTTGCCATGACAACGATTCCTACTTATACAGAGTTGTATGGCGGGGACACAAGTGTGATGCGCCGAATGATTATTCGTGAACGGGGAAACTGGTCCAGGAGTGCTAGAGGCGGAGGAGTGTGTTTAGCAGAGGTTGCCACGACAACGATTCCTACTTGTACAGAGTTGTATGGCGGGGACACAAGTGTGATGCGCCGAATGATTATTCGTGAACGTGAAACTGATCCAAAAGAGCTAGAGGCAGAGGAGTGTGTTAGCAGAAGTTGTCATCCCAATAAGTCCTTGTACAGAGTTGTACGGCGGGGACACATGTGTGATGCGCTGAATGATTATTCATGAACGGGGAACTGTTCCAGAAGAGATAGAGGCAGAGGAGTGTATTTAGCAGTAATGGTAGTCCCAATGCCTCATTGTACAGAGTTGTTTGGTGGGAACTCAAGTGTTTTGCGTAGGATGATTATTTGTGACGGCGAACTGTTTCACAAGTGGTACAGACAGAGGAGTGTGTCTATCAGGGCTGCCATGACAACCGCTCCTACATGTACAGAGGGTTGTATGACAAGGGCAGAATTGTGCCTGCCGTATGGTTAATCATGAATGACAAAGTAAATTATTTTTAGAAGGCCTAATCGTGTTAGTAAATGTAGTGATTTAAAAAGCAGCAAAGAGAGTTCTTGCGGTCAACTGAAATAAACTTGAGATATAAATCACAATTCCCTTAATAGCAAGTGTATGTTTTAGATGTTTACAATTTATTTCCTTTTTTATAAATTTAATAGAATTTAATATTTAAATTTAACATTCTTGCATGAAGACATTTTTGAAGTACATTAGCGTATATTTATTAATATTGAAGTGTTATAATTTTTTAATAGATATATGTATTATCAATAGACGATACATTATTATTTTATTTGGTATTATTATAAATATTTCCGAATCAAAGGCATTAAAAAAATAAAGGTACAAAATAAGTTTTAATTCTAATCTGATCCATTTTAGTTAAATGTTGAATATTGGAAAATATTATGTTAAAGACATATTTTTAATAAAATAAGATATTTAAATTGTATTAAAATTTATAGTTTTAGAAATATTAGTAAATTCCAAATTTACGGAGTCCATTTTTTTAATCTAATATATCACAGACTAATATGTAAATCTTAGTGAAACGACAAAAAAGGAAAAATGATTTAATCAGCAACATCAATAAAAGAAACCCACTTTTATAAAATTCATTTTTAGGCGTAACTTGCGAGATCACAAATATAAGCTGTAAACACATAAAATGTAACTCTCAATACCGTCAGACATGTTTCGACAAACCTGTACTAATCATCAGTGACGATGAAAGAGCATTTATAACTTTTCATCTCAGTTGATTAAATATATATCTACATCTGTTTCAGCTAATATTTATCCAACAAATTATTGAAATATATGTAACGTAAATTTAATGGGATAATTTAAATACCAAACAAATAATTTCCTAATTTAATCTTTGCCAATTTGTGTATAGCCTATATAATAATTGGTGTAGTCAGATATGAGTATAAACTATGTATATGATGCTTATGTAAGTCATTCGCGATGACAACCTGGTAGTCGCAAGTCAAGTCGACATCTAAATCTATATTATTTTGAGATCACTTTTTTATGTAGCTATTATGGACATCTATAAACGGGTTGAATTTTCAAATTTATATTTTTGGTAAGAGAAATAAGATCGATAAAAGAGTTTTATTGATAGTAACAAAGTTTAGTTGGTAAGTGTTTACTATTAGCATTTTGAGAGTTAAATGTACAATATTTTTAATTACGTATTCCTCTCTTCAACGTCAACCGAATATTATTAGGCTAATAAATGTAACTTATTTAACTCGAAAAGTGTAAACGTGTAACCAGACTTACGTAACAATCGTTTGGGGAAAATGAGCTTAACGGCTTTCTGTGATATATAGGTATGTGAATTTATATAAAACATTTATTTACCAATAAATTTATCAATCCATTTACAAAGAGTTTGTCCTATATATGCAAAGCCTATTAGCGAGTCAAGGTTATATTTTGAATTTAAAGTCATACAATATTATCATAACTTCAGCAAAGGGGTTGATTATTCCTAAATACATATTTTGTCATTGAACTTAAATTACAATACGTTAAGCTTTGTACGTTTTATTTTTCTCGTACCTTTAATACAATTTATTGACTAGCTATTTTATATTAAAATAGTGTTACAAAAATCATAACATTTTAAAAGTATTTGTTTTTAATGTGTGTTATTTATGAGAATAAGAACGTTTTCTACTCAGTTGTATCTATAATATACAAAGTTTATATTTTAGATATTAGTTTAGGATACATGGATGTGTAAAAATATTTAAGACTCTAATCACTTGTCAAATTTGTAATAAAAAAAAATGAAGCACAAATGAATGTCTTATTTTTTTTCACTCCCCCAATATTAGGAATATTCTTTGGAAATTATGTATATGGGCTGCAAATTATAAGAATTATTTCTCGATATCAAATTTTAAAAGAAGTATCATTTTTTGGTGATCACTTCATTTTGTATCTACCACAAATAAATATAATACATTTGACAAGCAGGTAAATATAATTGCCCAGTGGTAAATTTATGTGATACAAGTCATAAAGTTTTATATATTATGATACTAATCTAAAAACATCTGATATGAAAAGTACTGAGTCTGAATCTTGGTCCATTGTACATATTTACGTAAAACGTGTTTTGATCTTAAATCATTGGGAAATTGGAAAAAAAGAATTAATGAAAATTCTACTGCAGAAAGAGAACGATAAGGCTTGACGTCGAATTTTAAAAAATAGTCTTCTAATAATTTGTGTGTAGTTTTTTCTATTACGATTGCAAATATTTCGTCACAATATGACAGAATTCGAATTGGTACTAGGTAAATAATAATTTATGTGGTTGAAGTGCAACAGGTTAACAACTGGTTAAGTGTAATTGATCTATAGAGGATTTTTTTTGCCTACTCACAATTAATCTCTGTTCACAGACAACCTCTGCGTGATAAATAAATTTACGAAATAAATTATTGGATGGTAAATATTCTCTAAAATAACGTATGAAAGATAAAATAAACAAAACAAACCTAAAAGGCGTGCAGGTCGAAACGAAAAAAAGGAGAAAGAGGGAAAACTACAGTTAGCATCAGACCATCAAAAATAAGAACCACCGGAAATGATCCAGTAGATAATAGAACTAAAAATAAATAAATATTATTAATAATAATAAAAATACAGAGATAAAAAACTAATTTGAGAAAATATTGTCAAATAATATATTACGCAGAACCAACCAAGAGATACAAACAAACAAAACATTTTAGACATCTAAAAGTGAGTGTAGAGTTTGCAAAATTAATACGTTATTTCATAGTAGTAAAGGCAGTAGAGGAGAAGATGAGTAGAGAAAAAAAGCAAAATGAATAATGACAACAGAGAAGGAAAAAGGAGGTCAAAGATTTAAGTAAACACAAGAGGATAGGCAAGATGGGCTAAGATATACAAAGAAGAAAGGAGCATTTATAGTAGCTATTAACACCGATATAGAGAAAATAGGATATTATATGAAGGTTGCTAAAATGAGTAGCCGCCAATATTAATAAATGTCTAGAAAAAACACGAAAAAGAACAAATATATTTCTAAAGAACGTATTATAAAATTGAGTGTTTTTATTTTAAAATTACTGCACGAAGACTATTACTAGAAAGCAATTTATCTTCCCACCTTTCGAAACATGAAATCCAAGTGCTTCCTAAATCCAACTCGATGCTTACACTGAACTAGTTTGCTACCAAATGCATCAATCAATCTATATATCCTCAGAGTGTTCAGTGTCATCACTTCTGCATTCCTGTTTTTGGAATAATGTTACCTCTGGGAAGTTTATTATCGACTATAACGTGTAATATATGTTTCCCTCTCAACAACATTATAATGTAAAACATTAGGACTTTCTAAATTCTCCTATGATAACAATTAAACGATTTATGAACTACGATATCGTGATATGTGATATGTACTATTAGGGTGTTAGTTATGTATTACCAGGTAATGCTACGTCAGTGTTATACACATGTTTTTGGGTAACAAAAACAAGGATAGGAAAATAATGTAAAAACAAAATAAAGATAGGTGCAAAATGTAAGCAATAGACACCTACTGCTAGATGTATTGTTTAAACAATTGAATTCGAGTTCTTTAAACATACCCTTAGTCATTAACTATCGATTAACTTGTTACGATTATGATTTTTTTTTAAAGCAGGTCAACACCACAGTTGTGGTGGTTTAAACTACCGGTTAAGCGCATATAATTAGTAATAAGGGAGTAACAAATTATATACAGTAGAACTTGGACAATTCATAGCTGGAGGGGTTGAAGGCATTATTCGAGTTAATCAAATATTGGAATCATGAAAGTTGGGGAATACCCATTTATTCAAAACAGTCGATAATTTTGTGACTAAAACAAATTGCTATACAGTTTACCGTTTCGGCCGTGTCGTGACCCAGGTCCATGTTAAACACTATAAATAGAATAAGAAATGAACTTACACGTATTGGATTTATGAAACTTAAATTTATTAGCAGTTACCCATTGCGGATCTAATTGCACATAGTCATATATCTTCCTAATGACACATGGAGTGCATCCCCAACAATCAGTACTTTATGACTTGTTTCCATCGGAGAATATACAAAGCTCTAAAACGAGTCATCAGAAAGTATTATGACAACTAAAAGTACTACAAATATTTTTAGAAATGGGTTTCGAAAGTTTTATTACAACTCAGAAAATCTTCTTACGTTTATTGAGAAATTAAAATGGCATTAAATTTCTAACGTAGGGTCTGATGAAAACCATAAATTTACAATATATACATTCCCTAATTGCTCTACGTTAGAAATAGGATAAAGGATAATTAAGGGGAAGATAAAGTAGGAGTCCTAAAGGGACCTATCCAATGTATGCTTGGATAAAGACGGGTTTATTGGGAACTCTCAGATGGTTGTGCTAATTGCAATGTTGCACAGAGGAACGACAAAATCTGTGTGCAATGGAATCACCTATAGTTTAATATACAATAATTTAACCAAACTTTCTTACTCATTATCAAAAGCAATGGAAGTTAACACAGACAAAACGAAAGTGAACGCACATACACGATTAGAAAACTCAATGTTTTTGTAATATAGCTTTATTACACAATTTTTAATGATTTACATATAAGTTCACGTTAAGACACAGTACGGGGATCATATTTGCGCAGCTTAAAGTAAATTGTTGCTAGATTGGCACATTCTGACATGTTGGAAGACATTGCCGTTACGTTTTAACAGATTGTGCGGAACAATATAATATTCTGTGTTTTCTAACTGCATTACATATTTATAGAAACAGGCAACAATATGTGTATTAATTTATATATATATATATATATATATATATATATATATATATATAATATATACATATATTTAACTTTACTGTACTATATATATACATATTTATAATAATTTTGCAAACTCTCAACAACTAAAACAAAGTTCCCAAAGATAATAAATGTATGCAAGACTTCAAGATTTTAATTTCATTATTATATGATTATTTGAAACATTAGAACCTAATAATATGTATATATATATAAATATATATATATATATATATATATATATATATATTATAATTTATATTTATATATGTACTTTAGAACAAGGAAATATCTCCGTTCTGCCATACTATATCAAGTTACAAGTGTATAGATTCCAGGGCGATATCATAAATAATCATTTTATAATATGTAAGGTCATTAAAGAATGCTTGTCTCTTCACTTATGATTAGTATTAAGAAAAATACAATGATGTAAGAAGCAAAAGGGAATTCGTTAAATTTCAAAGTTTTTAAGTAGGAAATGAACATTAGTTAAAACAGTCTAACAAGAGGGTTGAACATACAAGAAAAGGCAATGACCTGCAGTCCAATTTGGTCTGCAAGGAGGCATACGATTGACAGGAAATAATAAGTAGTAAAAGGTGGTAAAGGGTTTGTAGAAAAGATTTGAAATATAAAGAAGTGGCTAAAGTGATTTTTCTGTGTTAAAACCCAAGTATAAGAGCATGACAGGGGATCCAGACCAACATCAAGCAACCCAGGAAAGACTCATCTTGGCCACGCGACACAATAACTCTCTTCCAGAGAGTACTAATAAATTATTATAATGAAATTCTAAATTGGTTTCGAAACCTTTTTTTACAATTCTCGAGAGGTTTGTAATGTCATTAAACTAAATAATCAAATAATTAACCTATATTTAATAACTCCCTATACTGCTAATTTTGTTTTAGTAATAAAATATAAAAATCCGTATAACTATACTCTCATAGAGTATATATATACATACTTCGTAATTAAATAATCAACATATATTTAAAAAATGCTTACCATTTTTTTTTTGTAATAAAATATTAAGATTTATATAACTATACTCTCATAGAGTATTTGGCATATATATATATATATATATATATATATATATATATATATATATATATATACATATATATATATACATATATATATATATATATATATATATATACATATATATATATATATATATATATATATATACATATATATATATATATATATATATATATACATGTATGTATATAATGTTCTTCCTCCAGAAATCGTCTGATATTTCTATAGCATTTTCATGACCATGGTGGAGTTAACGGTAAAACGTATTTATTGAATTTATCCTCGTCCTATGTTGACCTTACAATTTTGTTTCTAATTTCATGATAGAGTATAAGCAAAATATGGCTTTACTTAATAAAATTCCTCTCCAAATTTACGTATGTAACGATCTTTTAGTTTTTAAAACTTTATTTGAAAGGCTCCTGGTATTTAGGGTTGTAAGTAATACACATAAGGTGTTTTGAGAGTCTCCTTTAATTTGTGGATGGAGTATTTAGCAAATACTTTTCAAACTATTTCCCTCACGTTAGGTTGGTGCCCTTTGCAAGTGATTAGTGAGATTCCTTCAGTTGAAGCTCGTGGATGAAAATCGTAACCTCCACACGAATAGATGTCATTAGTTTCTCAAAAAGCATTTAATTAGATACATAAAATAAAATTTTATATCTGATAATAATGCATTATTTCATTTTAATTGTATCTTTATACATCTTTTACGATTTCTGATAGTACTAGAAACTGTTTATTCAGTGTTATTATCATTAGGAAATAAAAATAAGTTGTTCATGGTTAGGATATAAATGGACTAGATTTAAAGTTTGGACGCTTCTAAACCTACAGAATTTTTTACTTTTTTTTATGAAATCGGCGTATAGTCGGATATCATGTATTTCTTGAAGAAACTAGAGTTTATAATAATAAAAGATTAAGTTTAGCTATACTCAATGACGTTGACGACGACGACGACGATGATAATGATGATGTTGATGACAAACAATGATGATAGGCAATGATGATGATTATGGGTAATGCTGAAACGAAAACGATGACGACGGAAACGACGACGGAAACGACGACGAAAAATGTGTGGAACTGATGTATATGTATAGAGTATCCCTTAAGGGTGGCCAGTGTACAGTGCAGCACTTAAGTACTAGTAGTAGCCCTATGTGTCTTGTTACCAAGAACTCGGTCGGGTCGTAGTCACCCGGTCTAGAAGTTTCAGTTGGAGTTATGGAAGAGTGAAGTTCCATGTTTGATTCTAGATAAACTCCACATTTTGCATTTTATTTCTCTTTTATGAAGAGATATATTGTGAGTAACAGATAAATAGGTATCCTAGGTTGGCCATTGTCTAAATTGTTCATATTTCCGCAACTTCCTTTCTTTTCATTCTAGATAATGCTCCAACGTGTATTCTGAACCCAGTGAAGGAAGGACACTCGTACAAAAAACATCTAACATGAAAAAAAAACTATCAACAACCTACAGCAAACCACAAATGTTACTAATATTAAAAGTGAAATAGGAAAAACTGCACTATAATTGTTGAAGACCGCTAAAGCAGATCGTACTATATAAATTCAAAACTGTGCTTAAGTTTCAACATTGTTGAAATTGAGCTCTGGTGAAACAATCAAGGGACTGTGTTTATGAGAATACCATTAGAGCACATCTGCTGAAAATGCATTTCAATATTTTAACTGCATCCATGACACATGACATGCTTTTAGAAGGTTCTACTGAATGACGTTCCCGTCTATTTATCACAAACCTCTTCAGTAAACCATTTGTAGCTGTGTAGTGGGTGTTGAATGTTAGAGGTTTTATTGGGAATATTTTGTTGTTTTAGTTAGTGCTATGTAGAGCCACGAATAGTTTTAATTTAATTAATTTTGTTTTTGATATTTAAAACTGATATTTTAATTCAAACTGATTTCACTGATTTCACTGATTTTAGAAAATAAAATTAAATATATCACTTTTTTTTTTAATAATATACAATCCCAAAATAAGGATTATATATTTTTAATTATGATATTAAACTGTATTATAGCCATCCTTATACTAAAATGATAATAAATATTTTGCTTCGCTTTTTTGATACCCAATTTAAGTCGTGCGTAATGTTTATGGGATACAAATATTAAAGATTTTGTTTACCTACATGTAGGCAGTATATTTATTCTTCTTACACAACTTCTATTTATCTCACCTGTTGCACTAAAGCAATGAAAATAATATTGTACGTGAAAACTCTGTTGCAATAGTAACAGAAAACATATAAGTAAACAAAAAAAGGTTATATCTATTTCAAAAACTGTAATCATAATTTTATGAACAATGGTTTTAGAAATATTTTTAAAAAAATCAATCATAGTAAGATCGTGGATACTATTCACTTTAGATTTACATTATTTCATTTCTTTTCATAATTGATATTCACTTACAACCGTATACTTAGCGATGAACAAAAGTAAACTCAAGATTCGAAAATGAAAGTAATTTAAAGTGCATATTTACCTTAAACAGATTAACCTTACGCATGAGAAACAGGATTTGGAGGACTACATCTTTACTAAAGATTTACATCAAAGGGAGAGAGAGAGAGAGAGAGAGAGAGAGAGAGAGAGAGAGAGAGAGAGAGAGAGAGAGAGAGAGAGAGAGGTTATTAGCCATTTAAGGAAAAATGACGGAATACAATAAAGTTTACCATATTAGGGTAGGTAAAAATAGGATAATATTGATGATCATTTAAGGACAAATTTTGGGAGCTTGGAATCGTGGTTACATCTTACGCAACAGAAGAGACACGTGAAAGATAAGAAGTCTTTATCATTTTAATATTATATCCAAAATAATAATAAGTCCCTTTTGCTGTTTTTGTGAAAGTATATAAATATAAATAATAATAATAATAATATATATATAGTAAAAATATATATTTCAAAGAAAAGAAAATCTACGTTGGATTGACCATTCCTGCTAAAATGGTTATGACCCATGATTACCGGTACAATAATAATGGAAACAACTTTCATAAAGTGTCTGTAAAATAATAAATTAAAAGTGCTTTTACAATAAATCTAGCAACTACCCGAAAAAATAACAGTTACCAATAATACAAATAAATAGACATACCGTGAATAGCAACAAACAAAATATTATAAGATTTGTAACACGTAATTGCTAACAAAATTGCAAGCGCTACAAAATACAATGAGTGTTTGTAACTTTTAAATTATTATCATTGAAAATCCTATACAAAGTGTTTTATAAAACCATAAAAGTATAATGGAAGCAATTATTTTTATTTGTTTAGAGTAATTCGTAAGACATAACTAAATGTTTTTCCGCTGTAGTGGTTTTAATCAAGTTTTAAATTTTAAAATCCAACCCGATCAAGTTCTAAGGAAAGCCCATTGTGCACGTCCTGTCATTGATTATGTACTTCACTAGGTTTGCAGCTCTTTGCCAGAAGAGGGCTTAAATAAGCTAGCTAGTGAGACAGACATTTTATATTATTTGCCATTCTATACACGTTCACTTATATTAGGTTAAACGGGTTTCGTTTTGACTTGAATATTTTTAATTACAAATTTCTAAAACAAAATTTTCCCATAAACGAGGTAGTATTTTCTGTACAGTATTTTCATTCAATCTTACGCTGTTTATTCGCCTTTTTTTAACGTCGGTTGAATAGAGATTTTAAATATTCTCGTCTAAAGAATAACAAAACTTTAAATAATAAATTACTTGATAATTGAGTATGCCTCCTTAACGTACAGAGCATCTTCAGCTTGTTATATTAAGAAAAGAGAATACCTAAGCAACATATATAGCTATAACAATATGTACTATAAAGTATCAATGCTTCACACACTGTAACGGGCTTAAATTGTGGATTCGAGCGTTACAATTGAAGTTTTAAAATTAAAAAATATAAAATTAAATATTTAGGAAATAAACAAATATAAAAATAAATAGTGTCATAAGCATCTATTCAAAGACACTTTATAATGTAAAGCTATTCTTAAAGGGGGGAGTTTCTTATTATTTTGGATTTGTAGGAGGTAAATGCAGCAACAGAGAGAAAGGAAAGAAAATTCAAAATTTATGTAGAAAGTTGATCGACATTTTAAAATGTGCAGAAAGGAAAACAGAAGAAAATCAAGAATAAGAAAGTTGATAAACCGTAAAATGCTTTAAGAAAATAGTGACATTATAATTCGATAAAATAAATCCTAAAACTGTTAAATTTGAAACTAAATTAGAAAAGCAGGGATAGGAACGGTAAACTTTTTGAAAAATTTAATTCATTGTGACGCGTGAGGAACAAAGGAATGTGAACAAGGCCGACCAAGAATGGAGAAGATCCTCACTCCACCAAACTGGGAGCCAAACTGTGAAATTACCAAGGGTAGTTACTTTCTTCTTGTTCAAATCTAAAATGTCTTAAAATCATTTATTTTTGGGGAAACGAAAAGTCGTCATTCTTTTAAATATAAAAAACGTATTGAATATACTATATTTTACAAATAATGGCTTTATTTATATTAGAAGTAAAGAAAATGTATTAAAAAGTTGTTCATAATGTACACAGAAATAAAATAATTATATAAGAGATTGTGTTTTTTTGTTAACAAAATAACATAAATTTGCCTAAGGGTTTTATATGTTATAGTAATTACGATTAAGGAACGGTTAAGTTTGTTAGAAAATAACAAATCAAAATTAGAATAGAAAACAAACGTCAAAAGACAAATAATTTATGTTGAAGTAATTCTCAGATTTACAGAAAGTAAATAAATATTGTTCGAAAACAAACAATAGTCTAAAAAAATATTTTAAATTTAATTGATGATTTTAAAACTTAAATACTTAAATAAGTATGATTTCTATATAAATATAATATTGTTGATTTTACAAATAGTGTGTTAATATTAGGATCTAAATATGATGTTTAAAATAAGGTAAATGATCTGATGACATTAGTTATCAAATTAGGTAATTTCTAAATAAGATTTGTTGATAAAAGTAAGTGAGGTTTACTAAATGGTTCTAAATATGTGAATTGTATTTATAAAGTGTTATATGTTAATATTTAGGGGTTGGTTTTTCATAAATTGTTTTTATGTATAAACTTTTATTTTTTGAATAGATTGAACTTTCTGATAAATGTGATATAATTGCATAGGTGATTATTCTTATGAAATTATAAACGATAATATGTTTTTCTTTAAGGGAATTTAGTGTATTTTTCTATAAATTAAATTTAATAGTAAAGCATAAGTTTTCAGATATAAATATATGCTGGAATTAATTAAGTTTTTAAAAGAGCTACATTTGGAACTGAATGATTCAAAGGGTTAAAAGTTGGTAAAATATTCAAATAACTAAGTTAGGGCAAAATCATTTAAGAAATAAATACTAAGTTCATTTATAAAAGTTTTATTGTGCTTTAGAGATTTTGTGAAACGTATGAACAAATTTTTTAAGAAGGTAAATTTTATAAAAGTGATAAATCTGTGCTAAAGCAAAATTTTTTATAAAATAAAAAACAGTATTTTTTACTAACTAACAAATTGAGTTGAAATTTATTTAATAAACAATTTTTCACACAATCCGACACCCTGGTCATTTGGCTAAGATGTTTAAAAAGAATTCACCTGAAACAGTACCCAAAGGATTAAATATCCGCGAGTTAGGTTTTTTAAAAATAAAGTCCAATGGCTGGTTCTCTGCCTGATTCTGGCAAGCGTTAGCACAGAGCTGACTTTGGTCGGCGAAGCTTTTCCAAAATTTTTATCTTTGGGCCGTCGCAACACACAAACAAACACACACTCAAACAGAAACACAAACACTTACACAAACAAATACAACACCCACACACACACATAAACACACACACACACACACACACACACACACACACACACACATACACACACATGCGCATAGACTCAGATCTATTTTAATCGTGCGAACCAAAATTATTGCTAGAACAATCCTAACTTTATTAGTTTTCAGGAATTAAATCATTATGGTATCCTAAATTACTGCATTAGAACGGATTTCGTTATGAAATAAAAATGGGCAAACCTGTTTCTAAAGTAATTGAACGATGACGAAAGTGATAAACACAGTTTAATCATGTAGTTGAACTAAATTTATAAACTTCATTTCTCTAGCTATGTTAAAATAGAAGCTATAAATTTTGTATAACTGAAAAAGTACATGACACCATAAAATAATAAATTGCCGAAGTAAAGGAGCAAACCTACGGGTTACTTCTTATTTTAAAGGCGAAAAGCTTTGAATAAATATATTAATTAAAAGTATTCTTGTTTTTGAAATATTTTTAATTTATTAACTATATTACAAGAAAACATAACACCATATTTGATATAATATATACATATATATTCAGAAATAAGAAGAAAAACTGTATCAAATATTCCCATGTTTCACGGCACTATATCAAGTAGTTTTTTTAAACCTTATAGCGGGAAACCCGTAGGTGTAATCCATTACCTCGGCAATTGATTAGTTTATGGTGTTATGTATTTTTTCATTTATACAACATATATAGGCTTTTTTTAACATAGTTGAATGCAATGACTAGAGCTATTTCCGATACCTACGATCGAGCGCAGAACCTCATGGAATAACTATTAGAACTCTTATTTGAGATAACAGGTCCACGAAGGAATCAGATCTCATTGAGCTCCTAGAGGAGAAGCATATGAGGCTATGAAACATTTGTATTTATATATTATCTATATTATAAAACAAATAATAATATATAAGAAGGGTTCTTTGCGTATGTATGTGTAAACATTACGTTAAAAAACTGGTGTTAACGCTAGCTCCTTGCAAACCAAAAACGTTACGAACATACAGACAGAAAGAAATGCATTATCGAAAAGACGTTCATTATCAGAGCACCAACTAGCTGAGAGTTTTGGCAGATGTACTTAAAGAAACCAAACGTTCATGTTTCTTATTAACGTTCGATTAAAACATAGAATATACTATTCATATTCAAGTTTAATGTAATTAAAAGAATTAGGATTTATTGCTATTTAATATCAAGCCATGTCAAAAAATAATCTATAGTGGCAAAAAGACGAACACAGAATAAACATTTAAAAAAAAATTTATAATACATCGCATCGGTGTGCTACCGACACCGGAATGCAATCCCTGTGAACACGATACGACGGATACGGATCACCTGATGAAATGCAATGCACTCGACGACTCCGGAGATGATGATGTCCCATTTGTTCGTCTATACTGGTAGCGCGTCAACAAATGGCTCAACAGCTAAGGGGGGGGGGAGTTGCCTGATGTAAGTATTTTTATAACACGAATTACTTATATCTTTATATTCTTTACTTTATTGGGATGTATTACATGTACAATAATTTCTATACCTTTTCGGTATAAGAGTGACCTTCCTATAAAGATCTTAGGAAGCCTCAAATATAAACCTGCTTTAATATTACCATTATTTTTTATTTAAAGTGTTGCAGATAAGGACTAGAAACTAGATAGGAGAGTTAGTAGTTGATCTCAGAATAATAGAGGATCATAGCACAAGGGGTTAATAGAGAATGCGTGATTCGACGTAATAAATATCGAGTTCGCAGGAAGACGCAGTGATGGTAGGCGAAATGTAGTCATTAATTAATTAATTAGTTCAAGAGTATCCAAATTTATATCGGTTAAAGCGGTTTAAACTTTCGTAATTTGAAGCCGTAATTTACCTTTGGTGTAATTCAAAGCCGCAACGCACGTAAAGCAGATAAAAGCATTGCGTAATTACAACTAGTGTTGGCTCTGACGTTCCAGTGTTAATGAGGTGTAAACACTTTTGGTAGACAATTTTGATCAGTAGATGCACATATAGTTGAATTCCCATTCTCCTATAACATATAACAGCGGCCGGATTCCGTTCCTGTCCAGAGAGTAGCATTTAAATACGTAGTTAAATATTAAAATAACTTTTGTTCTAACTGAAGTATTGATAATTAATTGGGTTTTTTACGTATTTAGTGCTAGGAATAAAATAAAGTTACCTTTAGGTCAATATTACCAGGAGTGTAATTAAGATAACATTAAAAGTATATTTTAATAGATAGTATTTAGAGTGCACTAAAGCTAAAGCACTTTCCTTAAGTTATCTTAAAGTAGATAGTACTACGAGTGGAATAGAGCTAACTTTCAAAATATCTTCATGTAGATAGTAGTACGTATAAAATTACGTTACTTCTGAAGGTGTCTTTGAGTAAAAAGTAATAGGAGTGGAATGAATATATCCTTAAAATTATATTTCAGTAGATAGTACTTTGAGTGGAATAAAGTTAATGTATCTAATTAAAGATATCATCTTGTTTAGAGTAATATGTTTGGGGTAAAGCTATATTTCAAAGTACCTTGTAGTAGATAATGCTTTTAGTAGAGTAGAGTTACTTTTTAGGTATTTTTGAGTAAATAGTTCTAGGGGTGGAATGAATCTATCCTTAAATATATCTTTCAGTAGATAGTACTTTGAGTAGAATAAAGCTAAAGTATCTAATTAAAGATATCTTCAAGTTTGGAGTAATAGGGTTTGAGTGAATCTATTATTCAAATTACCCTGAAGCAGATGGTGCTTTGAGTAGAGTAGTTACCTTTTTAGGTATATTTGAGTAAATAGTTCTAGGAGTGTAATGAATCTATCCTTAAAATTATCTTTCAGAAGATAGTACTTTTAGTGGAATTAAAGCAATAGTATCTAATTAAAGATATCTTCAAGTTTGGAGTAATAGATTTTGAGTGAATCTATTATTCAAAGTACCTTGAAGTAGATATTGCTTTGAGTAGAGTGGAGATACTTTTTAGGTATCTTTGAGTAAATAGTTGTAGGAGTGGAAAAATATATCTTTTAACGTATCTGTCAGTGTATAGCACTTGGAGTTAACTAAAGTTACAGGATCTACTTTACGTACCTACTTAAAGCTATCTTTCATAATACTTTTATGTAGATAATAATATAGGTATAATAAAGTTACCTTTAAAGGTATCATCTGATAATACTAGAGATTGAGTAAAGCTACATTTAAAAATATCTTTATCTACATTGTACTTGGAAGCAGGAGGTAGATGTCTAGGTTGAACTAGATAGGGGTAGAATAAAAATACCTTTAAAGGTATTACTTTATCTTTAATGTAAATGGTACCAAGACTGAAATAAATGTATCTTTCAAGGTCTTTCTTAATAGGTAATACGAGAAGTGGTAACAAATAGCCTCAAAAAGATCAAAAAAGGACGGTTCTGTTTATAAACCATTCATTGTTTTTAGAAGATATTAACATTAAAATTGGCGAAAATAAAGTTTAAAACTGTTTATTGAGAAAACAATAAGAAATAAATAATAGGAAACGATGTTAAAATCGAGAATAAAATCCGTGAAACTAAATTAGGAAAACAGGGACAAGAACTGTAAATTTAAAAAATTTAATTCGTGTTGTCGCGTGACAAATAAAAGAACTGAAGAAAGATGACTGTGGCGAGAAGCTTCGGTAATGAATAAACTATGTTATAAAGATAATAGCTTTAAATATATTAGAAGTGAACAAACACAAGGAAGTCATCAAAGCCAAAATGGCAGCCAAACAAGTGTATATATATACAAAAATGGTTTTTTGAAATATAACTTATGTTTGAAATGAAGCCTTTTAGAGTTTGTTGATGTATGAGACTAAAACTGATAAAAACCTAGATATTGGTAAACTAAGACAAAATTGAAGAAAATTAATTAAAAGGTTCGTTCACAAGGTACTCTGAAATAAAATTATTATATAGATAAGCAATGAGGCTACTTGTAAACATATAAAGAGGTCAACGTTAATAAATAAATACTCAAGGGTCATATATGTTACCTTTAAAATAGAAATTAGTTGTTAATTAGAGGTAAATTCTCAAACAGATTTGTTGATTAAAATAAGTGAGGGTTATTTAAAGGTTTTGGATGTTTAATATGTGAATTGTCTTTACACATTGTTAATATTGGTGGGTTTTATTTCATAAATCTTCTAATATAAATAATGGGAAACTGTTTATTGCTAAATCAGGAATTATTTTTTTTCTGAATATGTGGGGTTGTCTTGAAGGACAGGAAATCTTAAACATGCATAGATTTTGTATAAACTGTAAATACTATTATGTGATAATATAGGGTATCTTTTAAAAATGCGATTTATTTACATTAGGTGATTTTTATTTTGAAATTATGAGTTAAAATGTTTCTCTTTTTATTGATAATTTTGTGTATCTTTCTACAATTTTCTACAATTTAACTGTAAATCGTAAAGTTTCAAGATATAAGCGTATGCTAAAATTAAGTATATTTTTCAAAGGGTCTCATTGGGAAACATAGGGTTCACAGGGTTAATAAGCATTAAAATATTCACAAACTAAGCTAGGGAATAGTCATTTAAAAATAAATAATAAGTTCATCTTTAAAAGTTTTATTATGTTTTAGAAATACTGAAAATTGAAGGATGTAGTTTATAAGAAGTTAAATATTGTAAAATATATTATTCTGTGGCAAAGCGAAAATTGATATGTAAATAGAAAAACCGTGTTTTTTTACTATCTTGCAAATTGAGTTGAAATTTGTTTGAAAAACAATTTTCTTATAAACTCCGACACCATGCTCATTAGGCTTAGATGCCTAAAAAGAATTCATTCCCCGGGAAAAAAGTATCCAAAGGGTTAAATAACCACGAGTTAGGGTTTTTAAAATAAACTCCAGTGACTGGTTCTGTGGCACATTTTGCCGAGCGTTACCACAGGGCTGACTTCGGTCGGCGATGCTTGTTCAAAATTTGTATATGCGTGACGGCTAGTGAGTGCTAGTTCGAGAAAAAATACACACACACACACACACATATATATATATATATATATATATATATATATATATATATATGTGTGTGTGTGTGTGTATTTGTACACACACATACACACACACATACACACAAACACACACACACACACACACACACACACACACACACACACACATATACTTAGGTTATCAGCGTTAACACAAACTTGTTTTATTGCTATAGAAAAGCTGTAATGGAATTTACAACTATTTATATTCAACGTAAGACATTCGTTAGTTACGAAACCATTTATATCTATATTTAATATATGTTCCATTCATTTTACAGACACTTAAATACCAGATTACATACAGCGAAAGCTGAATACCGTCAATAAATATTTTCCTAAAATAAGATTTTATTCAAAGTTTGGCCAAGTTCGTACCTAATGTTACACTAAAATTTAAGTTACAATTTCACATCCCAGAAATACGAAAACACTGTAAAAATTAAACACACAGTTTACATACCAAACAATGAGACTGCCGAATCGTCATGTATATTGATTTAACCATGCTCAGATCTAATTTTGCTTTCCCGAAGGAGGTAGTGGACTAGGGGTGATTATTTCCCCAGGTAATTACGAAGTCAATAATGGCTATTGACAACACCTAACATTCACGTAGTTAAGTATACACATTTCTACACTTGTGTAAAAAAATAATTTTGCATCCTTGCCTAAAGTATCTTTAGAATAGAAAGCAAAATTAATGCTGGATCTACATTACTTTGTCACAGATGATAAGAGGTTTACTCCAGCTGAGCTATAAGACACCCCAGAGGCTATTTGTTACCAGTTCTAGTATTACCTATTAAGAAAGACCTTGAAAGATACATTTATTTCAGTCTTGGTATTATTTACATTAAAGATAAAGTAATACCTTTAAAGGTATTTTTATTCTACCCCTATCTATTATGCACCATACTATGTTTGAATTAGGCAATTTTAGGGACCGATATCCCTAAAAAGACTGTTGATTCGCTCCGTTATATGTTTGCAGCCACCTATTCCCCGCCCTTAGTACATGTTGTTGGAATTTAACACTTTCATACAATTGAAAGCGCAGTGGTTTAAAACTCCGTCCAGCGTTTACTATACTTGGAGACCCCCTAAACCTACTCTTCTTCAACTACTTTACCCTCCTCACACACCCTATACCTCATTTGTTATCTCTGGTCCAATCAACATACTGTTTATAAGGTGACGTATATGGTTGTATCGTCCCCTTAAAATCACGTCATCCTTTACGTGACAGCGTCTGGTGGTTTGTAGCTTCTTTTGAAAAATTTTATATTAGGTCATATTTTTGTTTTAATTTTGAATCATAACGAATTCTTTATTCTTGATGTTTTTCATAATTTTTCTCTCTGCACATTTTCAAATGTCGATGAACTTCCTACGTAAAATTTGAATTTTATTCTATTTTTCGTTTGTTGGTTTCTTTCTCCTTCATATCTAAAACAAAATCTTCACACTTTTAAAATGACTTTATTTCATAAAATTTCTTTGTAATAGCTGCTTATGACACTGTATCTATTTTTATATTTATTTTTACTATCGAAAATTAAAAATATATGTTCTTTAAATGTAAAATTTCCATTGTAACGCCTAAATTCTCAATTTAAGCCTGTTACAACACACACACAGACACACACACAAACACACACATACACACACACACACACACACACACACACACATACACACACTCACACCAACACAGGGTTTCTAAGGATTCCCTCCAGGACTGTTAGCTTCACCACCACAATTTTCCTCACTCCCAAGACAAAAACGTCTCTTCACATTACACTTCAAAACACGTGCAGTGAAAACCTTTATGCTATTTCAGTTTCCTTTACTCGATTTGTTGACTCCACCGTTACTCTTGTTTGTGCACAAACATCTGGGGAATAATTCGCCAACAAATCTATGACTCTACTTTATGCAGGAAAACTGGAAGAGAAGGTTTTGACTGATCTTTATATGAATCAACGAGACATATTGGTGGTGATAAATAACTATTTATTTACCGAAGTTATAACCAGTAATAAAAAAACTTATGTCAATTCCTACTGCAGTAAAAAAAAATTGTTTTAGTTACGTTTTATTTTTTATTTACAATAATATAAATCTGTATATATTGTACAGAATCACAACTGTATGACAAAATAAGAAGCGATTTTCTTGCAATTTCCATTTTCCTCTCTTTACAGTTTATGTTGCTGGACTATTATTTGTCTTTCTTACTAATCATATGATTTTTTTATTTTACTGTTCTCATCAGCTAATCTATGAAACTGATTGTAACCTATAATTTCGCATTCTATCCGTCTCTTGTGTTGCTTTATTATTGCCACGGCCCTTTGTCTTATATTATCATATACGTCGTTAGTAATAGATTTCTAGAAATGTGAACGTTGGCTGTGTGCCAAAGTCTTTGAATTCGAACATGTAGTCATATAGTTCTAACCATATAGAGACATCGTTTTTCTTAATATTCTAATTGATTAATAAATATTTGAAAAATCTGTAGTAACATCAACTTTTATACATGCTAGGTTAAAAAAAATGTAAACTGGCCATGATGAATAAAAGGTATTTAATTAAGGATAGGAAATGTGTACAAGTTATATATATATATATATATGTGTGTGTGTGTGTGTGTGCAGATATTTAAGAATCATATTATTTAAATCATATTTTCAACATATATATATATATATATATATATATATATATATATATATATATATATATATATAATAAATTACGAATGTTTCAAAAACAAGAATACTTTTAATGAATATATATATTCAAAGCTTTTCGCCGATAAAATAGTACCACCATCTTCAGGAAAATAATTATCTAATAAAATATTTTTACAAAATTAAATCATTAAAACCTCATATTCATTCCGTTAGCACATATGATTTAAGTTTGTAAAAATATTTTATTAGATAATTATTTTCCTGAAGATGCTGGTATTATTTTATCGGCGAAAAGCTTTGAATAAATATACTCATTAAAAGTATTCTTGTTTCTGAAATATTTTTAATTTATTACCTAAATTATAAGGAAGCAGATCACCATATTTATTATATATATATATATATATATATATATATATATATATATATATATATATATATATATATATATATATATAGACTATAGGTTACGTGTTTTATTAGCCACGAAAAGTTTTTAAATCTAGTTTTACTTTTACTAAAATTTTATTAATTAGGAAAGTTTTAATTTTTCAAATTAATACAATAATTAGGCTTGACAAATTCATCTGATATTCACTCAGTTGGAGTTGAGACAACTGGTCTCTTCTAAAGCTACACTGTCCTAGCAGCTGCACAAGCATAGGCAGAAATCTACTGTAGCTAATCAATAAACGTAGCTAAATATACATTATTTATTCACATAACTTATAATATATATATATATATATATATTTAAATATATATATATATATATATATATATATATATATATATATATATATATATATATATATATATATATATATATATATATATGGAGAGTGTGACCTAACAAAAAGGATTGAACCTAACTACAGGAAAAACTCTTCAATGCTCAGATAGTATCTTGCCTTAGTTGCTCTTATACAGACTAATATCATTTCTTTACACAATTATTTTATAAATGCAAGAGATAATAAAAGGTCTTTTAACAATAGACCATAAAATACTTACAAAAATAATAAGTCTATTTGTGAAATTTATAGTAAATATAATTTCAATATTTCTCGAAGACGATAATACCTTCCGTAGATGTAACTCGTAATATTTCTTTTTTTAAATCACAAAATTTAAAATGCTCCTTTGTGTTTTCCTACAAGAACTCTAAACGTAACTCAATGTATCAATATTTCGTTGATTCTTTTAAACAATTCTGGAGGATATAATTCTCCATACAACCACGTTTAAAAACGTTCAAAACCACCCTTTCAAACACATTTAAACAAATAATTAGACAGCAATATATATCAAAATAATTTGAAAAATAGCAAGATAGTCTCATTAGGAACTTAATCAATCGTATTTTGAAATTTTGAACTACAATAACTATTCTTATAGACATGTTTTATGTAAGAAACTGTTAACTCCAAAAATATTCTCAAAATGCTCATTCAACTTTAAATAGTTTTAGAAGTCCCAAAAATTCAAATAAAAATCTTTTTCGTTCTGTCGTTAAGATAAAATATAGTAAGAAAACGTAATGAAATTGGCCTGCTCATACACATCTTAATGCGCACATGCTCTCGCATGCACTCACACGTGTTCACATGCCCTTACAGCCCGTGAAGTCTAATATTATTTCGTTTTCAAACTTGAAAAAATAGTATTTATGTTGGAGGTTTATGATAAATAAACAGGGATACCATAAATTCTGAAGCATGTTGCATCTATGTTTTTATTTTAAATTAAATGTAAAACTGATCTAAATATAAAACACATATTTATTTCATTTCATGTTGAGAAAAATAACATTTTACAATTTGTTGTTGAATTTAATTTCTACGGAACAGGATGTTCGATGCCAACTTCAAACGAGAGTAATTTGTTCCAAAACAGTATTTTTTCAGTTAAATCATCCAGCTAAATCATTCCTTTAAATAATTTATTTTCACGAGAAGACGATAAATAATTTTAAATACCAACTTTGAGGGAGCAAAATGACTTAGCTTTTTCAAGAGATAATTTTAAAATATTATAAGTAAAGTTTTAATGTCAAACAGTAAGTGAGCATCTCAACCATGTAACGCGTGTGTAGTGATTTAAGGTTAAACATTTTAAATATTGCATTGAAAAATTTAAAATTAAAATTGATATTTTACCCCTCAAAAGGTTTTTTTCAAGTTGCATTATACGAATTTCTCTTTTTACAAAATCTATATATTACTCCAGGTCTTGGAACGTAATGCTCCTTTCTTGTCAATTAATTGTTTCTTAAAACTTGTTTTTTTATTTTTTGTAAAATCTATTCTTTGCTTAGATTTGTGTTTTGTAATCCTTGTGCTCTTCCTGGAACAGGCTGTTGTCGGTAACATAATTCTTATAAAATTAATTACTAGTACATTACATATTACCATTGTAACACTACCACACAGCCTTCAATATCCTCCTTCGTTCTATAGAGTCTATCAGGGATATTACGCGATCACATGTAATACAACCTTTACATAAACCGCAGCAAACATATGAGTAAGTATATATATATAAGGTTAACAATACAGGTGTATTATAATTAAATTAATAAACTACACTGTCTCTACGATCAGAACTGTAGACATATTACAATACAATAGACATTAGTCTTAAAATAAATTTCCAGATATTTAAAATCTCAAATATTTCCTTAGTCAAGTATACTAGCAAGATTGCCTTGACAGTGGGTTGTCTGTACGAATGTTTTTACACTGGAGGCTCAGACCTAATTGAACCGGTAAAAAGAAAATGAAGAATACACTTAGTAAAATCCCAGTACGAATTACAGTATATTTGTTACGAATAAATACACACAAAATTAGAGATACTATAGGGCGCTGACCCTCGCAGAACGCGACAGGAGCGTATAGAATTGACTGTCTCGTAATATTTCTCTATTAAGTGAGAAGCCAAATAAAGTGGACAGATCGCCTGAGTCGCCTTATGAAGGACAGTAATTGTTCAAGGCGACAATTGTTTCTGTACCTACGCAAGTGATCTTGGTAAATTAAATTTAGTTAAATTAAATAATATATTTATTTTGGGCCTACGTAATGGTTTTGGACAAAGTAAATCGTGTCTGGTTGCTTTAAATACAGTTGCTTTAAAGTATTAAATTTTCTTCCTTTTATTTCACTTTATATACAAACTTGTAATTGAATTTATAATTTAATTCCTTTTCATTCTGCCCTTTTATACCAGAATTTCTGTTATACAATAGGACGTAAGTGAATATGCAAATTGGAGATAATAAAACCCCCAACTTCTCTTTAATTAGAAATACGTTTTGTTGTTTTTGTGACGTCATTAAGTACCAGAATCTGGCGACGACATATACATTATAGAGGAAAGTAATTTTATCCGTTCAGTCTAGTGGTCTCTTTCGTAAAATTAGTAAACATAAAGATAAATACGTGGCTTATACAGATTACAAATTTCATGTACAATACAGCAAAAACATTTGGAAAATTAAACCAGGAATTTATGAATATACTTCAACAATCCTATAAAACTCTGATGATAAGAATAATAGAAGCATAATTACACAACAATAATATGAAGATTGAATTATGTTATTCACCGTAAATTTAATACACAAAATATGAATATTAAGTCTACAAATACAAATTAGAATTATTGTTTGAAAATAAATGATAATTGTTACAATCAATAAAGAACAATGTCTCAGAAATGACGTTCTACAGGGGCGTTGCAGACGGGTGATACAAGAAACCGGATATAAAATATACAAGTTATATATAAAACGTAAACGAAAACTCCATTTACAAGGAACGAGTGAAACTGTAACGTTAATGGTATGTAATAAAGATATACGAAATAAAAGAGAATTAATATTATAATGATAAATAAAGTTGTTATAATAATTTTTTTTATAATTAGGTTTATCGTTTCATTAAATTGAAAAATGGTATCAAAAAGGTGTTGAATGTACGCAAATGTATATATAGAGATATGAAAACATTTTAGGAATATGTGCATTTATTTTGAAATGAAGACGTTTCTACGCTTGTTTATCACATTGAAAAACACTCTGTTTGAATCAACATTTTCCTTGGAAGATATAGTTTTGGGTATATGCTCTATGAAAGCAATTTTAAAATTGAAAGACCATCTGCCTGTCTGTTATTTCAATAGAACCTTTTTACTTGTTGGAAAGGTAGAGTTGTAATCACATTTAAATAAACTTTTTTTTAAAATAGTGTAATTTTAAACACTGAATTTTTTTAATGTATGAAGAGTATTATATTTGTTTGTAATAGGTCAAAGATGGGAAAGATATGTTTGTTTTATACACAATCTCCTTACATACATGAACGTTATGTATTTATTCAAATAAATCAAAAAGATCTATGTAACCAATGAAATTTATTAGTAAAATTGAAGTACTTTAAATATTATTTATAAAACCATTTGAGTAACAAATAATAATATTTAAACTAAAAACGTAAAATTACATTATCGTAAGTTTATATTACACTTAGTATTAAATGGGCTTTGTGCCTTTTTTGGAAAAATCCAAATTTTTGAAAAAATTAAAATAGCATTAAAATATAGTATTAAAGAGCGGTGTAATATCTAACAAAATTATAAAATAAAAAATTACCGTCAAGTAATGACCGTGTAGGACTGGACCAACAATAGACTTTACTTAAGTTTCAGAATGTAGCTAATTTATTTTGTTGAACCCTAGATCATATATAATTTAAATAAATTAAACCCCTAAATTACAAATAACTTTTTCAATTATTCAACAAATTATTTACATTTCGGTCGCTCAGTAATTATCCTCAGAGGTAATTTACAAAACTAACTACAGCAAATAGAGTTGCTTGTTTTGTAAATGACCTCTGAGGATGATTGCGTTGTAATAGAAATGCACTTGAAGTGTTAAATAAATGATAAAATTATTTGTGGTACAGAGGTTGTATCTATTTAAATTTAGCACTACGCCACAGTTGATTTATGTAGTTATTACTAGTTAATGTAGTTATATCTAAAATATTGTATTCGTAGAAAATTTGTTACATGTTGAACAATTTACTAAATACAAAATTTATATGAGGAATTCAATTGGAATGGTCGTAATGAGTTTTAAATGAGGTTTGTAGCACAAATATTTGTAATATACCTCATTAGAAATAAATCGAATTATTATTAGTAAGATTTATTGAAATTGAAATTAATATATTTAATTACTGATGGAAAATATTGAACAAAAACATTGTAACTTAGTAAAATACAATAAATTAAGTATCGTATAGTACTTGTTAACATAATACGACTTATAACAAAACCTGTTGCATGAAAATATATGTATACACATAATTTAGACTAAAGTGGGAAAACGCTCCCCCTTAGTCATTTCTAGATGTAACGAAGCGTGGTGTATGCGAAATGTTTTTTGCATTACGAAACATAAGGCTCCTAGCATTCACAAGTAATCTCTTCCCATGAATGTTATTACCGTATGCTTGTTTCTTAGAAAATGTTTTAAAATTTAATTTAGACTTACCTTATTTTTACTGTGGGTTTTTATAGTAAAATTTTATTTTATCTTGTGTATATTAAAGTTGGTCATTTTACTTTTATATGAACTTTTGTTTAGTACATTATTTAGATACTATTTGATGGTGAAAGGCAAAAATAAACCAATTAAAAAAATCTTCATGATAGTTATGAATCTTCATCTTTCACATATGAAACCTGTATTTGATGCCCCTCTAAATTAAAAACTTTTAAATACACATTTAACGTAACTCCTCTTTCTCACACACACACACAAACACACACTCACACAACCCTAACAAACACACTCCCACATACGCGCGCACACACACACACACACACACACACACAGATACACACGTACACTTACACACAAATACGCTTACAAATAGTTTCAAAAGTTCTATATTTATCACGTTGTGGTGTAAAATACTGTTATGTGTGCAATAAATGTTGTTAGGCGCTGTAGAGCTAGATGGAGTTGTAGGATAGACCTATTAGGTTGACCGGGTAGGTCTGTTATATTGCTGCTTTGTTGATTATTCTAGATTTATTGTGAAGGGGGACTTAGTAAATAACGTCAAACCTGAATGTTTAGAAGTGGATTGCTATTCGTAGAGTTAATAAACCAATTAAAATGAAAATTATACAGATAAATATAACCATTAAACATCGATTAACACAAAAACATGCTCGTCAAGTAAACAAAAATGTTTTTGATCCAGGTTATATAGACAAGATTTTAAATCATATATAAACAGTCTATAACGTTGGAAAAGCCTAAGTATTGACTTAACTAAGAGTTAGGAGTAACTGTTGTCAAATAAAATGTTTTTGAGAGGACAAAATATTTGTCATGCACCTTTCTCAGTTTGACTAACTAAGGGCAATGCCACGATTGCGATAACCCTTCGCATTTTGAGGTAATATACAGACATGACACGAGTTAATGCATCGTGCGTACTTTGAGGTAATAGAGGGCAATAACAAGTTCCCACGCCTCCTTCGAACTTTGAGTTATTGTAATACATTTGAGTCCCTTACTCTGCATGCAAATTACTAAAGTCGTAGTTAGTGGCATTAATTCGTATAATGTTTGTACAGGCCAATCGATTATAACCAACTACGCCAATCCGATGATCGGATCATCGCACCGTATATTTAAAGATGGTTGTATGGTTTATTGCGAGTACCATATTTGTTAGATTCTTCGCTAAAATTTGAATACCTGAAGAGACGATGATGCTTCAGAAAAGACAATTCCCCACGCCTATGGTTTCTCTACATGCTGGCATCATTATTTTCCTACAGACAAATTTATTGCTGTATCTACATTAATTTCTTTTTTACCAATAGGTGTATTGTTTTCTAGAGTAAGTACTTGTGTTTTATTACCTATTAGGTGTATTATTTTTTATGAGTCACCTTAAATGGTAATTTGTAGAGACACACACACACACACACACACACACACACACTGCAACGTCCCCCCACCTCACCTCACTACCTCTACCGTCCCTACCACCGCAGCTCCACGCGGTCGTTTTGTAGTGTTGTTTAAATCCTTTCTTGCAGAATACTAAAATTTAATTGTTTACAAGAAAACATATTTATAAACAACCAAAACTCTGCCTATCACCCTGCTGGTAAAACCGTGCTAAACTCCCAGAGTTAAGTGTATGTTTCCTGCTCGTAGGGCCAAACCCACAACAAGCCTATTCCCGCTGACTACTATTTAAAGTACATATAAACCCTCCTAAATAAGTTTATCAATTGTGTATGGTCTAAGAATAGTCACACATGTCAAATTAATAGTCAGCTGGAAAGAAACACATTTAGAATAATACACATAAAAAACACAGAGTCTTACCACCTGATGATGATCTGCAGAAACAGCAAGAGAACGTGCAAAATATGATTGTGTTTAAAAATACCTATTTTAAAAGGCTCCTGTGTCCTCTTAAACACAATCTGCCAGTAGATAAATCTCTGGACTTTTATTACAAAAAACCAACTAATCTTTAGACTAGCTCATGAAATTAGTAGAGCGAAACTCTTTAAAACATTAGGCTTTATCTATTGCCATTTAATGAAATTTAATTAAATTTGTTTACTGATTTGATAATCATTTTTCTATTAGTTGGAAAAAACTAAACAGTTTTTATTGGTTATTTGACACAGGATGGAATGCAAATAATCTTGTTTTTTATGACATATTTAACTCTATTTATTGAAATAAAAAAGAAAATTTATCCTTCAAAGTATTACACAATTATATTAGCAAAACAATTCACTGAGTTACTTCTTGTTTCTTATGCTTTAAAAAATTATACTTTGCATATAGATTGATAACATAGACATAACATAAAATTATTTCCAAAATTACACATAATAATATTTTATCTCCTATATGGAATTGGTAAATTCATAACTTATGACCTTTAATTTTTAAATTTATAATATTCGAAAATTTCTCATTTTCTTTAAATAAACGGCTTATGGCCAAAAACCTTTTGTAATTTTAATATTCATTATTTTAAATATTCTGAGCACATAAATTCATTTACTTAGCATACAATTTATTAAAATTTTATAAAGAGTGAAGTCATTGTTTTAAGCTTGCAAATTTGTTTGAATTTAATAAAATTAACTAACTAAATTTGACGTGACTGATTTCGAATAAAGAAAATGACTTGCCAAAGATGTTCTTGCCGGTCCTTATGGTCCCTCGTCTGGAATCCCTGGTCCTTGGACACCGGAAGTCGCCATCCCTGGTTCGTCGGTGGTGGTTTCCCTCTATTCGAGCGTCCTGGAGGCTGAGTCTGGAGCCTTCATCCTTGGTGGTCCTGGATGTCGAAAGCGCTGAGGTTATGGTCCATCCGGCCTACTGACGGTCTCTACTCGCGGTCCAGCATAGCGTCCCGCGGCACCTCGTGTTAGAAAATTTTTACAGACTGTCTCTAAAGGCTTAGAGACCAAGTATATATAGCGGTGAATTTAACCTACCGCACCCCGCCTGCAAGTTTGCTATCGCTCGATTTATTCCTTGTACAGGCAAGTCGGGCAACGAAACTGTTTTAGCTTGCATAGTTTGATAATTAATTTTAGAACACTGAAAAATGTCTATTTTATTTAAACGGCTGTAACTTTTTTGTTTCTTAAGTTTTTTGAATTCTGTTTTTTTTAATGTTCATACTAGGTTATTGTGGTTCTTTTAAAATGTCGATGAAAGTTCTACGTGGTTTGGTTCGAAAAATAGCTTTTTTAGGCACTTAGAATTTTTTCGCTTCACTCTCGATGTTCAAATTTAGTTAGTTATTACAAATTTATTTTATAACATTCTTTAATGTGGCTTAACTATTCTATTTACTGTTTTATTTGATTTTTCCCTCTTTATTAATTGTATAATTCCCTACTTGATTATTTTTAAAACAGCTTTATTTCTAAAAAACAGGAAATTACTTATTTCCCACTTGCGACGGTCTCTCACCCCGTTGCAACACACACACACACACACACACACACACACACAAACACACACACACACACACACACACACACACACACACACACAGATCTAATTTAAACGTGAGAACCAAACATGAGCCCAACCTAATTTTACTAACACAATCCCAAAACAATTATTTTTCAGGAACTAAACCGTTATGGTATCTTAAATGACTGCAACAAAATGATTTTTTTATCAATAAAATAGGCAAACTTGTTTCTAAAGTAACCTAGACGATTACGACACACACACACACACATATATATATATATGTGTGTGTGTGTGTGTATGTGTGTGTTTGTTTGTGTGTGTGTGTGTGTGTTTGTGTGTGTGTGTGTGTGTGTGTATGTGTTGCAAGCCCCACTCCTCCCGCGCGTTCTCATCTGGTCCCACCCTAGCATCCCCCTCGTTTGTTTTTTGTACCGTATGCTTGTGGTGGTGTTGGTTATCAAAAAAATCATGTTAGTTGTTTTGGTAAAATATGTTTTCTACCGTTTCCAAAACCCGTGCCGAAATACCCGGTGTTCAATTGTCGGTGCTGCGCCTAAGCGCAACTCCTGACTTAATGTTTGTATGAACCCTTAAAATGGTTAAAGATTTTTTGTCGGGTCTTTTATAGTTATATTTGTCAGTAATGTAGTCAGCTGGAAAAAAGCAAGATTAACATGAACACTCAGAAACCCCAGATGCTCTTACCACGTACCTAGATCTGCAGACACGGCAAGGAGGCCGTGCAAAATATGATCATGCTTAATTTACCTGTTTAAAGACTTTTGTGTTTTTAAACATGATCGATGGACCTAGTCGATGGACTTTATTGTAAAAACCAATTTTTTAGAATAGCTCATTATATTTGAATAAATTTGCCCTCAAGAGAGAACTCTCCTGGAGAAACATTAGGCTCTGAATTTTATCTAATTTATTAATTATTGAATTTTAATTAATTTGATCTGATAATAATCATTATTTATTAGTTGGAAAAACTAGAAGTTTTATTTACTATTCAACACAGGAACAATTGTAATAAATTTTATAAAAATTTATAATAGATTTAATTGCTGTTTCAAGCTTAAAGAAATTATCATTTACTGAAATACAACATAATATTTCTTGTTACTGTTACTTTATATTTTTTATATTCACAAATAATAATTTAAACTGTTCTCATATTTGATACACTTATTTACACATTTTTATACTGAAATTAACTAATTATATCCACTTTTTTAAACAAACATTTTTCATACTTTAGTTGATTTTACTCAACTGAACGCTTCACTTACATAGTTTAATATAAAAAAAAAGTCATGTATTTTTCACATCATTAAATTTTCCAAGTGAATTGGTAAATTCTAATTTTTATCTCGACAAATATAAAATTGTATAAATTCTCATAAATTTTGCCTCTCTTAAAGATGATTCATTTATGGTCGAAACCCCTCTGTGGATATAAATTTAATATTTTTTAATAACATTTTCATCGTCAAGCTAGTGTATAGCAGTTAACATATTAACTGGGCAATAGACAGGCAAGAATTTGTTCCTCTTGCTACACTGACTTGTTCATAAAAAACATCGCACGACCACACACCTTTTAAAGAAATCTTTCGAAAATAATATTGCTTAGATAATAAATTAATATTATCATTTAAAAACATATAATAATAATGTCAGGGAATGCATTAAAAAGTCCTTCAAGTATCTACTATCTCAAGCCTCATTGCAGCCAGTGTCAGTTTCTGGGATAATCAGAACACGACGAACGACAAATTAATTCCGCAACAGCAAAAACCTACATGTTTTTTTGGGGCTCTCACATAACCAATCAAAGAAGCAATGGGTTTTATATTGTTATGGGTATCATAGCTAACGTGTATCTGCTAAATTGATTACCTTATTACTTGTTTATATTATTAATACAAATTATATATATATATATATATATATATATATATATATATATATATATATAAAGAACTAAGTCAAAATACAAATACAAGAGTTATAATTAAATTTTGTATTTGTATTTTGACTTAGTTCTTTATTAATACACAAGAATACATATTGCGATATATATATATAGTCTATATATATATATATATATATATATATATATATATATATATATATATATATATATATATATATATGTATATATATATATATATATATATATATATATATATATATATATACATATATATATATATATATATATATATATATATATATATATGTATATATATATATATATATATATATATATATATATATATATATATATATATTTATATATATATATATATATACATATTTATCACAAAAATGAAGTCAATATTAAATTAAATTAGTATGTTGTTTATTAAAAATATTATAATTAGGTTTGTCAACAATTTTCTTTTTATAACCGTTTTGTGTTGCAATTTGATAAATTATGTTTTTTTCTCCTAATTTATTTTCTTTATTCTTGAGAATTTTATGCATTCTATACAATACGTTATACAAAGCAGCCCTTTTTTGTTTATATGCATGATTACAATTATTTGATATAATTTAGTTTTTTGAAGTTGGTTTACGGTGTATCATTTATTCACATTTTCATTTTTTGTAATATTGTTAAATCTAGAAAAATTATTTTATTATTTGTTTCAATTTCATAAGTAAATTCGATTTTATTAATAATTGTATTTATTTTATCCAAAGTGTTGTTAAATTTATTATTATTATTGTTCGATTTATACATTCCGTCATCTATATATCTAAACCAATAACAATTTTTATCATATATTTTTATTATTTTTTAAAGGGAATGAAATAAAAAATATCACCAAATTTTTTTTAAAAATTCATATATCAAAATTGAATACAAAACTAATAAGAAAATAATAAACATAATGAGCAACAATAAAAAAACCAATAATATGCATGAAAAAGATGGTGTTTATAATTTAGAACGCGAAAGTTGTAATAGAATGTATGTAGATCAAACCAAGAAAACATTAAAAGAATGATATAAAGAACATTTAAATGCCTATATGAATCCAGAAATATATAAATCAAGTTTTGCAAATCACTACATTAATATTAAGCACCAATTTTCAAATATTGAAGGTATAAAACCTATAAAAAAAATGAATAAAGTATTAAAAATGTATATATTTAGAGCATATGAAATATATAAATATAGTAATAATAACAAATTAATAAAATAACAAATACAAATGCATTCTAAATTTGGAAATATGTTCAATGTTTATAAAGTTACAGCAACAAAATAAAATTGGCAAATTGTATAAATTTAACTACGCCGTTTCTAAACTAACAAATGTTTTATATCTTGCATTATTGTATTATTCATTCCTGATGATGTTGGTACTGTTCATCAACGAAAAGCTTTGAATTTAAATAAATAAATAATTATTGTATTTGAATAACCTTAGTTATTTTTTATTATTAAACAAGAAAACATATTTTGTATATATATATATATATATATATATATATATATATATATACATAAAAAAATATATGTATAATACTTATATTTAGATAATATATAATACATATTGTCATTTACTGCCTTGGTATAACTGCTAACATTTATTTGTGAGCTCGTGAGCAAAAACCCTCTCCCATCTTTTAAACTTAGCAGTCCCTATATTCCGCGCTCTGCATACTGGACTAGAGTTTTTCAGACTACCACCTTCAAAAGTATATATATATATATATATATATATATATATATATATATATATATATATATATATATATATATATATATATATATATATACCTAAAAAAATATATATAATACTTATATTTAGATAATATATAATACATATTGTCATTTACTGCCTTGGTATAACTGCTAACATTTATTTGTGAGCTCGTGAGCAAGAACGCTCTCCCATCTTTTAAACTTAGCAGTCCCTATATTCTGCGCTCTGCATACTGGATTAGAAATTTCCACCTCTAGATCACCATTAGCTATTCTAGAAACCTACATTTTATTTTTTTTCTTTGTAATTATTCTAAATATTTTGTATTTTGAGATAAGATTCCTAGTTTTATACTTTATGCCTTTATGTTTTTGAATGAATATTCAAAAAGAAATTTTTTGTTCAGTCATCGTGAGCCGTCAAAGAGCATAGTGCTAACAGATGGGTGCCGTCAAGTAAACATGCGCCCCAACCGTGAGTATTATCATTACCCACTAATATAATAGGCAAATAATTTTGAATACTGAAGGAAGTGGATCACAACACATCCAGAATCCCAGCCGTATAGCCTATTCGTAAATGAATGTAAATATAAGAAATGTAAGATTTCAAGTAGTACCGGAAATTATTAAATTGCCCTAAGGATTTTAAAATATATCATTACAAATTTCCATTTTAAATTGTTGAATATCTATGCTACAAGAAATTTCTAAATAATTATTTCCATCCCTTTCTTTAAACATTCGCCTTCCGGCAGTTACACCCACTACAATTCGTTGTAGCGTTGCTTTAAATGATTTCAGAATAAATCTCTTTTCAATCGGCTACCTAACAATAATATTCCTTACTGATTACATTAATGATCTTCTAAAATTATTTTTCTTATTACAATGTTCTATGACAATTGCCTGTAGACAAACTGTCTACATGCTTAGAAAGGGTGAAACTATAGTCTAATACTTGAGGATATTTGTTTTTAATTTGTTCGTAAAATATTTTTAGTTTTATTACACCAATTTTATATATTTTTTGTTTAACACGTACATATTTGTATTAGTAAGGAGTAAACATTAGATTGTATGATATAGAAAAATATTACTTAGTCTATATAATGAGGAAAAATAAATTTAATTATCATATTATTGTTAACAATAAACTTTTTGTACGGTATTCCTTTTATACTAATATGATACTTTAAAAAAATTAACACCTATACTATTTAAACAAATATATTTCTTTTTAATAATAAAAAATATTTGAATCTTTCATATGTTTGTTTTTTTAATATAACCTAGCAATGAATAACATAATCTTGCTATGAACATGATAAATCATTCTGCAGTCCAAAAGGCGCAGCGTAACCACCAGTGTTAACACATACTCTGGAGGGTCTCAAAGAACATTAACTGTTTTGTTTTTTTTTTAAATGTATTTCGCTGTTTGGTATTATGGGCCATGAAACTTACGAATCTTAATCTTTATTACTCACTAAACCAAGAGTTTGCTTATTATAATTAGAAAATAAAATATTTCTCAACTGTTTGAGAATATAATGTTTCTGTTAACACACGCCTGTATCTAGATCAAACAAAGATAACTCTGTGATCTCAAAATGTATTCTACTGTAGCCCATATATTTTAATACAACCTATTTTTATAACACACATTTTAGCTATATTTGCTGGATTTGAGGATTAAACTTTTCCTTTGCTATAGGGTCAACATCATTGAGTTCAGATATCATTTTCAGATATTTATTTTCAGTTAATACAGATGCAATTATAAAATATAAATAAACTGATTGTTTTATATAACTTCTATTATTAAGTATTAATTTTTTATATAGGCTAATGAGTGCCTTTTGAGTGTTGAAAAACATGAATTAATTGCCTGTGATCTGGCATTAGCCTATATAAAATAATAAATAAACAAAATATAATAAGAGGTAAATATTTATAATTATATAACTACAACTATAAATGAGTCAACCTTACGAAGAAGACGGGTTTGTCACTAGAAAGAGTTTGGTTATTAGAGTAATTTATTCCGAATCTTCGATTTTATTTTAATATTCACCATAAGAAATATAATATAAGTATTACTATTTATTAGGAATATACTGTGGTTGAATTTGATAATAAATACACAAAAACCTCTTAACCACAAACTTTCTTTATTTTACCCTCATGTACATTTCAGTTACAAAGTAACCATCCTCTGAGGGATAACATACAAAGACTGATTAACGTTAGAAAAATACCTTATTTATAATCTACAGAACTAGTCACTCCCACACCGACCGCCGCGGCCCCACCTGTTAAACAAGGCATAGCCACGCCCATCGAGTGGAAGCAAGATATCTAACGTCAACTTACTAAAATATAAACTAAAAATACAATAAATACATAATTAAAATTGTTTTTTGAAATTATAACCAACACAAAATTTAATATAAAAATCATAATCCTATTTAACAATTGAATATAAAATTGAATGAGGAATAGGACCTCTATCAGAATTTAATAAATTCTCAGGTTTATGTTTACTAATTTTTAAACTTTCGAAACTATTTAACAACTTATTAGTTCTAACATTCTTAATTAACTTGACATTATTAACATCTAAATTGTGACTGGTCTCTAAAATATGGGCAGCAATACTAGACTTATCAGATCTTGATATTTAATATCCCTAATATGTTCCTTAAATCTAGTTATTACTTTTCGTCTTGTCTGCCCAATATACAATTTATCACAATCCTTACAATTAACTTGGTAAATCCCTGATTTATCAAGTGTTTCTACTTTCAAGTGTCAACTCTTTCAATATCGACATCATTCTCAATTAAAAACTCTTTTAACAAATTTAAAGTTTCCGTTACCGGAATACTTGGAAACAGAGAACAAACATCAAAAGAAACTAAAATTTCTTCATCTTGTAATCTAATATTCTTAACCTTCTCTACAAAATCAAGTGTATTCTTAACCGAAAATGATGCCAACTTACATTTAAAAGTTGAAAGTGGCACACGTTGAAAGTGGTATATCTTCATTAAATGAAACTAGCAAGAACTATGTTAGGAAGGCTTGTAAAATCAAGATTGAAGAAAATTTGGAGGTTCTACGAAGAAAGAAGATGTCTACTGGATTCAACCACGAGTTAAGTTTAATAAAACAGTTAAAAGGAAAAGATTGTTATTACTTCAAAGCTGACAAGAGTAACACTGTTGTTGTTTTGAAAAAAGAAGATTATATTAATAGAGTTAACAATTTGTTAGAAACGGGACCTTATGACAAATTGTCAAAACATTCGTTAAATAAATTGGTTAAAGAAACAGTAAACGTTATTAAGGAATGTTATTTAGTCGTTTCAAAGAAAGATGTCTTTAAATTTCATGTTTCTAATCCTGTTTTACCTAGGTTGTACTGTCTCCCAAAAATACATAAAGTAGGCGATGTCGTGAGGCCAATTGTGTCGGGAATTAATTCACCAACCTATATTTTATCTAAAAGGTTAGTTAAAGAATTCAGTTTTTTAAATGTAAGTTGGCATCATTTTCGGTTAAGAATACACTTGATTTGTAGAGAAGGTTAAGAATATTAGATTACAAGATGAAGAAATTTTAGTTTCTTTTGATGTTTGTTCTCTGTTTCCAAGTATTCCGGTAACGGAAACTTTAAATTTGTTAAAAGAGTTTTTAATTGAGAAGGATGTCGATATTGAAAGAGTTGACCAGTTTGTAAAATTAACTAATTGTTGTATGAATAATAATTATTTTCAATTTAATAATAATTTTTATAAACAAAAATATGGTACAACAATGGGAAACAGCCTATCACCTTTTTTAGCAGAACTCTTTATGAGTCATTTTGAATTAGGATTGAAAAAGAAACTTAAATATTTTCCTCGTGTCTTGATAAGACACGTTGATGATATTTTCGCTATATTTAGTATTAAAGAATTTCAAATAGATCCATTTCTAAGGATCATCAATGATCAACATCCTAATATTAGATTTACTTATGAAATTGAAAAAGATAAACGTTTACCGTTTCTTGATGTTTATTGTATTAGAAATAGAGATAAAATAGTTTTTGATATTTATAGAGAGCCAACATCCAATGATAGATTTATTCCAAACGAATCTAACCATTGTAACCAACACAAATTTGCAGCTTTCAATTCTTTAGTTATAGGTTGAATAATATTCCTTTGAGTAAAAGACGTTTTGATATTGTGGTTGAATTTAATAATAGATACACAAAAACCTCTTAACCACAAACTTCCGTGGTTAGAAGAAAGCCGATTTATTAGTTTACCTTTTAAAAAAGTTTTAACCATAGGGTTGGAAGGAATTTTTAAGAATGTTAAATTGAGAGTTGCGTATAAAAATCATAATAGCCTTAAAAATTTATTAGGTAATGCAAAAGATAAAGTAGAAACATTTGATAAATCAGGGAATTACCAAGGTAATTGTAAGGATTGTGATAAAATGTATATCGGGCAGACAAGACGAAAAGTAATAACTAGATTTAAGGAACATATTAGGGATATTAAATACCAAAGATCTGATAAGTCTAGTATTGCTGCCCGCATTTTAGAGACCAATCGCTATCTAGATGTTAATAATGTCAAGTTAATTAAGAATATTAGAACTAATTAGTTGTTAAATAGTTTCGAAAGTTTAAAAATTAGTAAAAATAAACCTGAGAATTTATTAAATTCTGATAGAGGTCCTATTCCTCATTCAATTTTATATTCATTTGTTAAATAGGATTATGATTTTTATATTACATTTTGTTTTGGTTATAATTTCAAAAAAAACAATTTTAATTATGTATTTATTGTATTTTTAATTTATATTTTAGTAAGTTGACGTAAGATATCTTGCTTTCACTCGATGGGCGTGGCTACGCCTTGTTTAATAGGTTGGGCCACGGCGGTCGGAGTGGGAGTGACTAGTTCTGTAGATTATAAATAAGGTACTTTTCTAGCGTTAATCAGTCTTTGTATGTTATCCCTCTGAGGAGGGTTACTTTGTAACTGAAATGTACATAAGTGTAAAATAAAGAAAGTTTGGTTAAGAGGTTTTTGTGTATTTATTGTAATATAAGTAAATGAAACCTCTCAACCACAAATAACTTTCTTCTTTTATTTAACACCTTATGTACATTTCGATTGCATAGCAATCATCCACAGAGGTAATTTACAACGAGGAGTATTATCATTGTAAATTACCTCTGAGGATTATTGCTATGCAATTGAAATAAACATAAGGTGTTAAATAAAAGAAGAGAGTTATTTGTGGTTGAGAGGTTTCATTTATAATGTTAAACATTATACCACAGTTGTTGTATACAAGAAATATATTTATAATACAGAGGCCGAATTATGTGTTACAGAGTTGCTATTAGAGCTATGTTTTAAAAAATTTTTTTATTTCATATGAAAATTGCTTTAGTTCGTAGCATTATGAATATAATAATAATACGTTATAGCGCCAATATGCAATAGTAATAAATACATTTATTCTTTTGTTCTTCACTTTCGCTTATTCTTTTAAACTAAAACTTTGTCCAATAACTTGAAATAAACTTTTTTTAATAGCTTTGTCTAGCACGAACTTTAAAAAAATATTATAAATCTTTAAAACACACAGAACGTAATTGCCTTCTTTACATTTCGAAACAGTTATGTCGAAACAATGTCTCGTAATACTGATGTTGTTTTCATTGTGGAGTTAAGAACGTTTTTACTCAGTGACATTTTTTGATGTGAATACTTCTTTTCATTAGATATGACTGCATGTTTTATACGAGAGTAAAATCATTTAGTTCATCACGAGGCGAGCTCAATATTTTACTTAAATTTTTATAATATTCAGTAATTGAAGTAAATTCGCCCCTTTGTTAAAACATCTTTTGTACATCATACCCTATAACATAAAGTCGCCTTTGCATATGCTTAAATTGAAGATTTAAGGGTTACAATAGGAATTTTAAATTGAAAAACGTAAAATTTCGTAATGCATGATAAACAAAGAGTTAAACTCAAAATACATGCCACAGGCACATAATTAATGATTAAAAAATATAACTGAGTGAAAGCAAAGCTATTCAAATAAAGGGGTTTTTGTAAAATCTGAAAGAGAAGCAAATCAAAAAAACCAAAGCGATACTAGAGATATCACTGAAACTTTCTGAGATTTCTGAGGATTAAGAGCAAGAAAAATGAATAAGAAAATCAGGAATATGAAAATCTTGATAAATACGAAGTAAAAAAGTTATAGGAAAACAAATGATTTTTAGAAAACCTTCCACGGCTGAGATGAACAATGACGCAGCCCGGAATGATTGACGTCATGACCTGATTGTCTTCATCTCTTAAAGCGTTTGGTCAAAATCACCTCTGAAGTAGTTTGTCTGATTTTTGAACAAAAAGAAAGAATTTGTTAGCGTATTTTGAGAAGTTAACGAGGGTCAATGTCCAGATCGCTCTGCTTTTTTCTACAGAATTTCGAAAAACGTTTAAGAGCAATGGAAATGCTGTATTAAGGGTAATGAGGTGGTCGCTGAAGATCTGATATTGTGTGTTTCTTAACACTTTCATGGAGGAAAAACCCTAAAAGTGGTATTTAATTGTGATCGCTTTGTGTTGCGATTTTCCCAAGAAAGATGTTCCTTATGTAACAAAACTTAAAAAATTTAAGTATAATTTTTTTTAAAGCTGAATAGTGTAAAAGCTTAATTAACTGTAAAGTTAACAAGCAAAACTAAATGCAGGAAACATTTGTTAGGAAAATGTTTAAATAAATGTAAATTCGTAAGTTTGAAATAAATATGTGAAACATAATAAACGTAGAAGAAATTAAATTATCTTTTAAATTAAAAATGTTAATTAAATTAGAAGAATCTAAATTTTAAACATTTTAAAATTTAAATTTTGCGAAAATGCGTAAAAGGTTACAAGAAAAGATCGAACAAAGAAGAGATAACAACTAACATAGATGCAGTCCGAAGTACCCCAAACTGGATAGTAATAAAGAGAAGTCGAAGAAAACGGCCATCAACCTGACCATCATAAAGTATCCACAAGAGAACCTGTGTTAGTACAAGGAACAATAAAGAATGGTTAGAACTAACGTCTCTTTTATTCACATTATTAAAAGTTGAATTTAAACTTTTTTGGGAACGTTGTAATAATAAAAAGGCTTTACCGATATTTGTGACGCCATGTTTGATTACGTCAAGATATTTGTGACGCCATGTTTGATTACGCCAGGATATTTGTGACGCCATGTTTGATTACGTCAAGATATTTGTGACGCCATGTTTGATTACGCCAAGATATTTGTGACGCCAGGTTTGATTACGCCAAGATATTTGTGACGCCATGTTTGATTACGCCAAGATATTTGTGACGGCATGTTTGATCACGTAACAATTCCATGAAAGGCGGGCATGAAAGAGTAGATAATAATAAATTGTAAAGGGTTATCAAAATATTTGTATGACACAAGAAACTAGAAACAAATACTGATATAGTTTAAAGAAACTTTTGCTGAAAACTTACCTAAAAAAGGTATGAAAAAAGGAGTTATGCAATGTGCTGGGTGCGAATAATCACACACACACACACACACACACACACACAATCTCTCTCTCTCTCTCTCTCTCTCTCTCTCTCTCTCTCCTACCTCAAATCTGCCATACTCTCGACATCCTCCGGCTAACTCCTGTACAACCCTGACCTCGATGACATTTCCTCGTTCGCAAGAAATTATTGGTTTATCCCTTGACTACAAACCTTGCTTCGAGACCTCTATCTCAAGGAATAAACCTCTCAGGGGAACCAACCACAGAATTTGTTACAAAAACCAATTAGCTTCCTATAAGCCTTTTAAGCTTCTTTCGGGGTAATGGAATCATTTAGAGACACTTTTGACTTAAAGATTAAAATTGGATACCTAGTGAATTTATTTTATCCTTAATGAAAACAAATCTAATTGGAAAATATATTTTTTCATTTAAGAATATAGGTTTATATTATTTAATGTTATTTTACAGAATTCATATTCTTCTTAAGTTTTATCTAACCTGAACTTATACTTAACCTGCTTATCTAGTTTCAGGTAATAGTACACATGAATTTGGCTCCTTATTAAATCTACATTATTATTATTATAAACACACACACACACATACACACACACACACACACACACACACACACACACACACACACACACACACACACACATATATATATATATATATATACACCTATCCTATTCTTTTCTAATATTATCAAAAGCCGGAAGGTCATAATCTATATACTAACATTTACTCAATTTCAATTATCATAATTAATTTTGTACATATTTTTGTTTAGCCAAGTTAAATTTCACATATCTCAAAATCATGTTAATCTTCAAAGAGATTAAAGTTAAAGTTATTCTATCTAGTTACAATAGACTATTCCTTTTACTACAAACTCCGATTCAATATCAGAGTCTGGATATCATTTACCCATTTCTAGGTTACCCTGTTTCGTTATACTAGGCTATACATTTATTTAATGCTTCATTTATTTTCACTCCTATTCATACTTATCTATAGGTTAGTATCGGATTTCTATCCGTTTTTCGAGAATAAAGCCATATTTGATAAAATCAATTAAACATAATACGTTATCTCCCTCTTCAGACAAACGGTTTAATTGTAAATTAATTTAGAATATTTATAAGTTAATTTAGGTACGCTTCCTTGTCACATCGAAGTACTTTATACAGTCGTGCTACAATCATACTGGATCTTGAACAACGCTTGCTGATAAAAAACCACCGCTAGTTACGGCGGTAGTGACGCTACTCCAATTCCTTGGACAAAGGTACGCTTCAAAAGAACCAAATCCTACGTCCTAATTCCTTCCTAATTTTTAAACCAATGGGAATTCCGTTATAATGGTAATCATACTGTTTATATTTCATCTTCAAACCATTCTACTTCCATTAATATTTTAACTTTCATTTAATTAATTTATTTCTCTATATTTCTTCTAATTCATTTAATTTACTGTTTCTTTTCGTATATCAAATTATGACGACAGCGATGTTCCCTCTGTATAGCAAGATCTTATAAACAATCTCTCTACAGGTTTTGAAACCGAATCAAATATAAATTTATTCCTAACCTCGATTCTAGGCTATATCATTTTTAATTTCGATAATTACATTTAAAGGATTACAATTTTCCCCTAGATACGCTTAAGTTACTCTAGTAGAACAGTCGACAGTTTCTGAAAATTAAGTGGTGGGGGGTGCTGGCTCCGTGTCGGCCAAACCTAAGTCAGCCAGATGGCAGCTAACCTAACCCACCCCTAAGTGTGTTGTGTGTTAGGGGATGGTATTGGGTTGATGTGGGGTGGGGTTCGGGTCAGCCCCAGGGGTTGGAGGATGATTTTGCTAAAAAAAACAAAATTGCGCCGCGCTAGTGTCCTAACCTAACCTAACCCGACCCAAAGTGTGTTGTGTGTTAGGGGTAGATGTGGGGGTTGTTGGAGGGGTTGGGTTTAAAGATGGGGTAGTTTTTGGAAAACTGTTTCGAAAAATGTGTGTTGTGTGTGTATGGGTTGTGTTTGGGGTGGTTGTGGGGGTAAGTTCGGGGTCGTAGGGGATGATTTTGCAATATGACGGCCTAACCTAACTGTGTCGCTCTAGTGTCATAACCTAAGAAAAAGTGTTCTATGTGTATGGGGTATGTGTGGAATGTAGGTTGGTTAGATGCGGGGGTGGGTCCGAGGGATGGGGCTAGTTTTTAATAATATATGAAATAAGTTGTATGATTTACATTTGCAAATATACATATGTAAAATCACTTAGGTAAAGTAGCAGATTGATAGGTCCTACACTTTTATTAAAATATATATCTGTTATAAAAAAGATGGATACCAATAATGTGACATCAATGTGATTACGTTAAATGCACATACACTCGTACGTTAGTAAAAACACAGCCACCTCTTACAAAATCTAGTGGGATTGAAATTTCATTAAGTATACATTCGTTAAAAAAATTAATAATGTTTGAAATAACAGTTATAAAAACCGGTATATAAATAGGTTTCCAAGAAATACAAAGTAGTGTTCGAAAACTAAATACAACACGCAACAAATATTCTATGAGATTCTAACAATCTAAGAATAATCCTTCGTAATTTAAAAGAGTCAATTTTCTTCTAAAAATAACATTCTTACTCTCCTTCATTGATTTTAGTTTCGTCATCACGGAAATCATATACCAATGAATTTCCTATTATTTTTCATTAGTCCTAAAGCCGTACATGCAGGTTTGAAAACAGATATGGCTCTTTTAACTATGTTTATAATCTCGCAAGAACATTTTTTTTAGAAAATGTTATTAGACAATGTGATATAAGAATTATATTTTAACAACAAATGTTTGAATAAAACTGAAACCCATTATAATAATTATCTTCCTAATTTTTATCAACATGAAGCATTTAATAAAAAAATGGTTCATTTTAAATTGTATCAATCAATGATGGATTAAAATATCAACACAAAATTTATGACCAATAGGTAAAAATAACCAAGTACAGGTAAGACAGAATGCTTGTGATTTATGTTATTCCAATTTACATATTTATAATTATGAAGTATCTAACAAAACTATCAATCTGATTTACTTCTACATATTTAAAAACACTCAGCAACTCTTAAAAATCAATGAAATCACTATACTCATGTGAAAACACCAAGATACAGGTAAAACATGTGGTATGTGATTTACAAATATTCGAATACACACTCACACACACACACACACACATACACACACTCACACACACACAAACACTCTCTCTCTATCTCTCAGACATATATATTATTTGTGTTAATTGCCCGTTAATAACTAATAATTTTAGATATAGGCTAGTGACAGATCACAGACAATTTAGCTTTTTTAAACACTGAACGTTTCAAATTTGTTTCCGAAATTCCTTTTCAAGAGCTGAGTTTTATTAGGTTTTAATTTGGTTAGGACACTAGCGCGGCGTAATTTTGTTTTTTTAGCAAAATCATCCCCCAACCCTTGGGGCTGACCCCAAACCCACCTTCACATCTACCCAATACCATCCCCTAACACGCAACACACTTAGGGGTGGGTTAGGTTAGCTGCCATCTGGTTGACTTAGGTTTGGTTAGGTTACTGCGCCCACACCACTTTTCTTGCCCAACTGTCGACTGTTCTTTCAAACATTATTAATTATTTTAACGAATGTATATTTAATGAAATTTGAATCCTACTAGATTTTGTAAGAGGTAGCTGAGTGTTTTTACTAGCGTACGAGTGTATGTGCATTAAACGTAATCACATTGAGGTCACATTATTGGTATCCATCCTTTTTAAAACACATATATATTTTAATAAATGTATAGGACCTATCAATCTGCTACTTTACCTAATTGATTTTACATATGTATATTTGCAAATGTGAATCATACAACTTACACTCATTTCAAATGACCAACAATTACGTTGAATTCAAATAAACAACAGTATGTGCGGGAATCGACTTATCACATTGCAAATTCCCGGTAGTGCGTTTAGTTGAAACGTTGGTTATTTGATCTAACCGATCATTTTTTGGTGATTTCATATATTATTAAAAACTACCCCTATCCCCCGGACCCACCCCCATCTAACCAACATACACTCCAAAAATACCCCACACACATACAACACTTTTTCTTAGGTTAGGACACTAGAGCGACACAGTTAGGTTAGGCCGTCATCTTGCAAAATCATCTCCCACGACCCCGAACGTACCCCCACAACCACCCCAAACACAACCCATACACACACAACACACATTTTTCGAAACAGTTTTCTAAAAACTACCCCCATTTCCAATCCCAACCCCTCCAACAACCCCTACATCTACCCCTAACACACAACACACTTTGGGTCGGGTTAGGTTAGGTTAGGACACTAGCGTGGCGCAATTTTGTTTTTTTAGCAAAATCATCATCCAACCCCTGGTGCTGACCCTGAATTCATCCCTACATCTACCCAATACCATCCCCTAACACACAACTCACTTAGGGGTGGGTTAGGTTAGCTGCCCTCTAGCTGACTTAGGTTTGGCCGACACGGAAACGGCGCCCCCACCTTTTTTTGCCCAACTGTCTACTGTTGTACTTACTCCCTTTACACTTAATATATTCACTATTCATTATTTGATTTGGTTAGAATTGTTGTAATATTATGCATTTTGGCCTGGTTTTATAGGCTTCACTTTTACTGTTTAATTTAGACCGGTCGATTAGGCTTAGGCCTATTAGGAGTTATGTTTGTTTATTATACATTTTAACACTCGCAGTTTGTCCAATTTAGTTTTAAGTAAATCTGTTGACACTTCAGTTCTATATAGTTACTTTTTTCATATCAATAATTTAAAATAATTTCAATACTAGGCACTTTGGCCTGGTTACATATTCTGTACTATTACTATACTTCTTTCATTTTGGCCGTTGCAACACACACACATACACAAACACACACACAGACACACAGATATATATATATATATATATAATATATATATATATATATATATATATATATATATATATATATATATATATATATATATATATATATACTTACACATACAAATGGACACTCACAGAAATTATTCATAATAATTTCACAAAAAATATGGTGGTATTGAATAGCTCTGAAAATATTTTAATTTTTATGAGTAAATCAAATATATGTTATAAGTACATTTATGTATAATACAAATTTTCTTTTATTCATCCGTCAGGGAACCTGTAAATTTAAAAAAAAAACAAGTCATCACTGATGTGCTAGTGGAGAGGAATTTTTTTTAAATTTATAAAGAAAATGTTTAAATTGGAAGAGCCTTATTGTTGAATGATAAATGCCTTTGTTAGATTCAATACAATTTGGATTGCCTGCGGCAATTCTTGTTTCGTGTATTTCATTTGTAATTGGAATTCAAACCATAAAGGACAATATAATTACGTTGTCAAGGCGGTTTATGCGTGGGACTGTACAAATTAATTATTCAATACTACAGAAAATAATAAGTGGTCACACAGTCCTCTCTCTATCCTCTTCATTCCATTCACGTCGGGTCTTGGTCGTGTGAATGTAAGCTATTATACATACGAATATGTAAAATAAATTTTGAATATAAGGCCTACAAACAATCCAATTACAGTATTACAAAATAAGGCCAACAATTTCAGCAAAATATTAATTACTCAGTTGGTTATGACCAATGAGCCAGTATTTGTACTCGTAAAACAATACACAGTTTTATTCAAGAATTATTTTATCTCTAATTAGGACTTGGTAGTACTCTCACGAAGCATATTCAGCTCATGTTAGCGTTTAGTAGTACGCACGACATACTGAGGTACTATTAAGGATGATCTTCTACAGTATTCAGGAAGAATATGCAGCTCATAATAGCATTTAATATACTCAGAACATTGGTTATCACTAATCAGGACACCAGCGTCGTTTTGCGCTATTTCAATCATGATGGCGTTAGTAATACCACGAACATTGTGGCGCACTATCAAAGATGAGCTTTAGAGTAATTTAGGATGTATTTTCCACTCATGATTGCTTTTATTATTACTCTGGATACTGTACAGCTCTACACAGGGACCCCTTCTAGCGCTATTCAAGATGCATATTTAGCTCATTATGACCTCACATTTGGAACCCGACTAAGGATGCCGTTCAGGTTTATTCAAGATGCATTACCCGCTCATGATTGCGTTTAGTGAACCATAACATTTTGCATCACTACTCAGGACGTCGTTTTGCGTTATACATTATTCACATTCAGATCACGACGGTGTGTAATATTGCTCAAAACAATACATCACTACTAAAGATGCCATTTTGAACTATTAAGGATGCAAATTAAGCGCAATATAGTGATTAGTTAACGCCAGGACATTGTTTTGCGCTATTCAGGATACATACTCAAGTTGGCATTTATTATACCCAGGATTGTGTAGTACACTACTCAGTAAGCTGTCTCGCACTATTCAGGAGGTATACTTACCATTGCGCCATACTACTATGCTGTCCGGTGCTATACACGACGCATACCCCGTCTATAGTGAACCTAGGACATTGTACAGGACCACATAGGAAACCTTTTAGCACTATTCGGAATGCATATTAAGCTCTTGATGGCCTTTAATAAAATCAGGACCTTCATCAGCACCACTCAGGATGCTTTCATAATTATTTAGAACGAATATTCCGCTGATGATGGCGTGTGCAGTTCCCACGGTATTGTGCACCACTACTGAGGACGCCGTTTTGCAAACTCAGAATGATTTTTTAGCTCATAATGGCGTTTAGTAGTTCTAACTGCATTGTGGCGCGGTACTAATGATGCCTATTTCAAATATTTAGAGAATGCATATTTGCTCACGTTGGTGAGTAGTAATATACACGGCATTGTACAGAACTACTCAGGACGCCGTTTTGCACTGATCAGAATGCCTATTTCGATCATGACGGTCTTTGTTATGCCAAGGATTTTCGTAACACTACTCAGGATTCCTTTAGGTGTCATTTAGGATTCAAATTCCTCCCATGATGACGATTAGTGTACTCGTGACATAGTGCAGCACTACTCTGGACACATTTAAGAGTCATTCAGGATACAAATTCATCCCATGATGACGATTAGTGTACTCGTGACATAGTGCAGCACTACTCAGGATCAATTTAGGAGTCATTCAGGATATAAATTCCTCCCATGATGACGATTATTGTACTCGTGACATAGTGCAGCACTACTCAGGACACATTTAAGAGTCATTCAGGATACAAATTCATCCCATGATGACGATTAGTGTACACGTGACATAGTGCAGCACTACTCAGGATACATTTAAGAGTCAATCAGGATATAAATTCCTCCCATGATGACGATTAGTGTACACGTGACTTAGTGCGCACTACTCAGGATACATTTAAGAGTCATTCAGGATACAAATTCCTCCCATGATGACGATTATTGTGTTCGTGACATAGTGCGCACTACTCAGGATCCCTTTAAGAGTCATTCAGGATACAAATTCCTCCCATGATGACGATTAGTGTACTCGTGACATAGTGCAGCACTACTCAGGACACATTTAAGAGTCATTCAGGATACAAATTCATCCCATGATGACGATTAGTGTACACGTGACATAGTGCAGCACTACTCAGGATACATTTAAGAGTCAATCAGGATATAAATTCCTCCCATGATGACGATTAGTGTACACGTGACTTAGTGCGCACTACTCAGGATACATTTAAGAGTCATTCAGGATACAAACTTCTCCCATGATGACGATTATTGTACTCGTGACATAGTGCAGCACTACTCAGGACACATTTAAGAGTCAATCAGGATATAAATTCCTCTCATGATGACGATTAGTGTACACGTGACATAGTGCGCACTACTCAGGATACATTTAAGAGTCATTCAGGATACAAATTCATCCCATGATGACGATTAGTGTACTCGTGACATAGTGCAGCACTACTCAGGATCCCTGTAGGAGTCATTCAGGATTTAAATTCCTCCCATGATGACGATTATTGTACTCGTGACATAGTGCAGCACTACTCAGGACACATTTAAGAGCCATTCAGGATACAAATTCCTCCCATGATGACGATTAGTGTACTCGTGACATAGTGCAGCACTATTCAGGATACATTTAAGAGTCATTCAGGATACAAATTACTCCCATGATGACGATTAGTGTACTCATGACATAGTGCAGCACTACTCAAAATCCCTTTAAGAGTCAATCAGGATATAAATTCCTCCCATGATGACGATTAGTGTACACGTGACTTAGTGCGCACTACTCAGGATACATTTAAGAGTCATTCAGGATACAAACTTCTCCCATGATGACGATTATTGTACTCGTGACATAGTGCAGCACTACTCAGGACACATTTAAGAGTCAATCAGGATATAAATTCCTCTCATGATGACGATTAGTGTACACGTGACATAGTGCGCACTACTCAGGATACATTTAAGAGTCATTCATGATACAAATTTATCTCATGATGACGATTAGTGTACTCGTGACATAGTGCAGCACTACTCAGGATCCCTTTAGGAGTCATTCAGGATTTAAATTCCTCCCATGATGACGATTATTGTACTCGTGACATAGTGCAGCACTACTCAGGACACATTTAAGAGTCATTCAGGATACAAATTCCTCCCATGATGACGATTAGTGTACTCGTGACATAGCGCAGCACTATTCAGGATACATTTAAGAGTCATTCAGGATACAAATTACTCCCATGATGACGATTAGTGTACCCATGACATAGTGCAACACTACTCATAATCCCTTTAAGAGTCAATCAGGATATAAATTCCTCCCATGATGACGATTACTGTACACGTGACATAGTGCAGCACTACTCAGGATCCCTTTAAGAGTCATTCAGGATACAAACTTCTCCCATGATGACGATTACTGTACTCGTGACATAGTGCAGCACTACTCAGGATACATTTAGGAGTCATTCAGGATACAAATTCATCCCATGATGACGACTAGTGTACTCGTGACATAGTGCAGCACTACTCAGGATCCTTTTAAGAGTCATACAGGATACAAATTCCTCCCATGATGACGATTAGTGTACACGTGACATAGTGCAGCACTACTCAGGATCCCTTTAAGAGTCATTCAGGATACAAATTCCTCCCATGATGACGATTAGTGTACACGTGACATAGTGCAGCACTACTCAGGATACCTTTAAGAGTCATTCAGGATACAAATTCCTCTCATGATGACGATTAGTGTACTCGTGACATAGTGCAGCACTACTCAGGATATCTTTAAGAGTAATTTAGTATTTAAATTCCTCCCATGATGACGATTAGTGTACTCGTGGCATAGTGCAGCACTACTCAGGATACATTTAAGATTCATTCAGGATACAAATTCCTCCCATGATGACGATTATTGTGTTCGTGACATAGTGCGCACTACTCAGGATCCCTTTAAGAGTCATTCAGGATACAAATTCCTCCCATGATGACGATTAGTGTACTCGTGACATAGTGCAGCACTACTCAGGATCCCTTTAAGTGTCATTCAGGATACAAATTCTGACCATGATGACGATTAGTGTACTCGTGACATAGTGCAGCACTACTCAGGATACCTTTAAGAGTCATTCAGGATACAAATTCTGACCATGATGGCTTTTAGTAGTACTCAGGACATGGTACATCATTACTCAGAATGTCTTTTAACACCATTTATGATTCTTATTCTATAATGACGTCATTTTGTTTTACCTACGACCATTTGTCCCAACTCCTAAAGTAATTTATCACAAATGATTAGGCATATTAAGTACTAGATGTCTTTTGTTGAATCTCTGGAAGCCACTTTCAATATTACATGGGTAGTTCTTGTTGACAAATGACGATTTTATTTGAACCGATGTAAAATATTTTCAAGCGCTTTTATCGGTAAAATACTCTATTTAACACACTCCCGTGCTAGCGCACAAGAGGCACGAATACAGAAATACCTACGGTTGTTGAGCAATAAAGATACTGTCAGTCGTAATACAATTTAGTTTTTAGTTTGTTTCTTAACTTGAGGCCGTGTAAAAACTCTGAGGGCCGTTAAGTACGCAGGGGCATTCCTAACCCAAGACGCTGTTTCCTCATAGACTTTAGGCGTCAACTCATATATATGACGTAGTTTAGCAGTACTCAAAAGGGCCTTCATATTAGGTTTTATTACAATTAACGTATTTTAAACTAACAACAAATAAAAACATACACAAAACTCACAAATTATTCATACGCATTTCAATGACCAAGTCATCATCATCAGTGAGTGTTACTACTACAAACTCTAACATAACCAGCTGTTGTAAGTTGGAGTTTGTAGTAGTAACACTCACTGATGATGATGACTTGGTCATTGAAACGCGTATGAGTAAATAAATGAATAATTTGTGAATGTTGTGTATGTTTTTATTTGTTGTTAACATAACATCACAAGCTAAGCTCAAAGCCTATTTGTACTTAAACTGTTTATTTGGAATAAATTTATATTTCTTATTTCGTTCTATTTTATCTTTTTCTTACGAAGAATATTATATAAATTTAAAATATTATAACATAATATAATATGCATTATTTTTTATAATATATTTGGAACGCTTTATTTGCCTCTAATAAGTTATTCCACAGTGGTAAATATATAATAAAACAGAAACATATCTAGGAGCTTACGCTGTGACATAATTGCAAATACAGTCATGACAGCACGATAATAAGGTACGTTTCACAGAGTCAAAGGTTTCAGCTGGTCTGCAAGCGCAGACATTAGTTTATTTTAGTAAATGGCAATAACATTAAACCAAACCATGATAATTCTTGCACTATACATCTCCATATATAACTAAATAATGTACAATCTTACATGCAGATTATTTTACATGTGAACATTAAAAAAAAAATAAAATTTCTATTAAAAAAAAACAAGTTTGTATATTTCTCTCAAGCACTTTGCTATTGGTGGCAAATTATGCTCTCATTAATTAGTAACTCTGTAGTAACAAGAAAAAGATTTGATTATATTAAGAGTTTGAAACGCGCTACTTATGTCTGTAATCTTCCCGGTAAATTATTTAAAAAATTTAAAAATATATTTTCCCACGAAATTGAACGTTCCAATACTCCTATAATTACTAACTGCGGGTCGAAAGCTGTATACAATTTTAATTGTTATTGCTGCCTCCTGGCTGTTGAAAAACTAATTTAAATCCATTCAGCCCATTTTCACTTATAATTTTTTTAGAAGGAATAATTGTTTTACAAATCGGATACATTCCTAAAATTATAAAAAATTGAGATGTTCTAAATCTTTTATTTAATCTGCTGTATATCATGCCTCAAACATTTAGCAGCTCATCGCCAGTCAGTTTTTTTCAGTTCTAAAACCGTGTCGGGTTTTTTAAAGTATTGTATGTTGTCTGAGTATATAAGAAGCCAGATTTTCATAATCTATTCTATAATGGTAAACAAATTTAGACAGAAAGCTTTTAACACTGTATATAGTTTATATATATGTGCACATTTTAACTGTTATTCATTATCTACAAGATCGGCTTTATACGCGAAAAAATATACATTCAATTTTCCCAACTCCGTCTCCGATTGTGGAAACGTTTCACCGTAATCTTAGTCGTCCTTCCATAACGCCAGTTTTGGAAACTGTGACGATTTTACGATTTATTCATTTTCATAACATTACGGCATCACCTTCAATGTTTTCAAATAGTTTTTATTAAATGTTTGTTTCGCCATTTTACATTACAATTTTTCCAATTTATGTTTCTTTCTTTCTATTTTGATAGTAATCATTTAATAATTCACAGATGCACATTTTTTTGCGAATGTAACGTTTTCAACTCTATGCATTGTCTTAAATAACCTTTTAGTATCTATTGAAACATATCCCTATACATCTCGATACAACATTGACTTTAATCATTAATTTCCTTATATTAGTACACACTCTCCTGATATATATTTTGAACAAACTTTAATCGTTAATAAAATACGTTTCTACTCATCCAATCTAGTTCAAATACACTTTTTTAAACCTACAGTGTATGAAAATTGAAGTTAGTACAGTTTTTTCAAATATGTATTTAATAATTAAATTATAAAAATGTATGTGGTCTAGCCGGATTTGAAGTGTAAATCTTAATGTCCAAAGTCTAGCAAGCTTTGGCATTGCGGAAACCGTCCATAACCTAGCGTAGACTTTCTAACAGGCATATATGTACTTTTCTGTAATATAATATTTCTCATAGATGATATTTTCTCTGTTGACCTCTATAGAAAAATCACGTATTATTTTTTAAAACTACTTGTTACTATTACTTTTATCAAATAATAGTTCTATCTATTTAAACCAACTATACAAGAGTACTATACTAATTCCACTTCGTTATTTTGTTGTAATGATTTTATTGCAAAGACCAATAGACATTGCTTGGTTTAGTACAGCCTAGTTTAAAACCTTCATTTTTAACGCTAAATGTCTTTGATTAGAAGTGTTAGTTGTGTGGATACTTCGTGTACTTTTATCTACAAACTGTGAGAAACCATTTCTATGTAAGATACTTAAGTACGTATGACCTATTTGATTATTGATTAGTAAATAAACAATTACGTCACCTATATTAGTCTTGTTATTGCATAGACTACTGTTCCTAAAAAGCCATTAAGATCACTTGAAAACTTGTTTTAGGTAATATTTTATAAAATGTAAATAAAAAATAAATTTAAGTATAATTTCATACTTTTACATTTAATAAAATGAATATAAGTATTTGTAGAGTAACTTCTATCTGAGAAGTAATTACATCGAAGACGTATCACATAAGGGCTTCCGAAATGTACTGGTTTTTGCAGCACAAAAATATGGTAAAATTTGCAATTTTAAAACCAGTTTATCTTATCACTGCTTATTCAAATTTAATTCAAAACGATGTCTGATTTTTTATGTTATCTGTCTAAGATTTATCAGAGAAACATTATAGTTCATTCCCATACTTTTTATGTTTGCGAATGGTAAACTTATATTGAATAAATTTATTTCAATTTACAATTATTGTTTTGTGCATCTTGAAGTTTTTTTGCTACCAAAAGTAGGAATTTATTTCTTTATAAGGAAATGTATTTAATTCACCTGGGATATTGAAATTATTAATTTACTTTATATCTTATGCCTACTCGCTTTTCCATGAATGTTATAGTCTCTCACTTAATCTTTCCGATGTCCGTATAGCTTTGTAATCTAAATTACTTTATCTCGCTTTGTTTTCTATTGAACAATTTATCATCTATGCACCAGGTGAAGGGCTATAAGATCCAAAACTTGGTCTTCAGCTTTACGAGAGTCTGTGTTTGCTTTAAATGGCAGATTATGTACTCTTTATAATTGCGGAATTTCCTTTTAATGTCCATTATTATGAGATGCTTCATTTCGCTAGTCCCGGGTGCCTCTGCTGCTGAGCTGTATGATAAGCATAGGTCCTGTAGGCCGGCAGATGTGACGTCATTCTCCCAGTGCTGCTATACGTCCCACACCAAATAGGTTCATCACGCGTCACCGGTAGTCTATTTCACTCACTGTATTATAAAAGATGCCTCACTCTCTCACGAAGCTATTTGTCTTGTTAATTCCCCAGTCTAGAATAGATATAGATCCAAATTAGGTCTATTAGAATAGATATAGATTTAAAATGGGATAAATTTCAGTGTATTTACATAGTTTCGTTTAAAGTCCTATATATATATATATATATATATATATATATATATATATATATATATATATATATATTAATTTTAAAACTAAATAACTTATTTATTATATTTTAAGTTAAAGTTATTAGCTTTAAAAAGTATTCTTTTCACACATTTTTGTTGAAATACTTCTTAACTAAAATATTAAAAAAGGTTTTTAATATGGAAAATAATAACATAAAATGCTATTTAAAGAATATTTTTATTATCAATCAAATCTTAGGTGAATATGTAAGATATTAGAACAAAAACTCGTTAACATTTTTATACCAGTCTTTTGAAAAACTAGACGTCTATCTTGTAATTAAATGTAATAATGAGATACAAGTCTTTGAACCAACTTCTGTCCAACCAGCATTTTTAGATTTACTAATTAATTTATCATGCTCAAGTATCAAAATTTAAATTTTGACATTAGCCCAATAAAACAACTCAGTAGTTTTAAAAAAATGCCCAAAATAAAACAAACGTTGATACTTAAAAGTTAGTGTATTCAGTATCATAAATGTAAGACATTAGTCTGTTATATATATATATATATATATATATATATATATATATATATATATATATGTGTGTGTTTATTTATTTATCGTTTAGTCTTTATTATATTATAAAATATTTTATAATCACTTTTACATTAGTTTATGATTATCTGAACTTTAAATTGTGTAAATTTGTAGAAACTAACTGAGACAGAATGTTTTTGATCGCTCCGTGGCGATTTTCATCAGTGTCTTCTACTTGGAGTGGTTATTTTCAGTTGTGACGGTTTAAAGCTAGTTTTTCAATAGTATCAAAGAGTATGTGGGATTTGTATTGGGTTTGTTCGTTTAATATGTTTGTAATTTGTGTGTTTGTGAATTTCATATTGTTCTAGTGTGTTGAAATGTGTTTTTTTTTTGTTGATGTATAAGGTATCTAGGTTATGGCAAATGTCTGTGTATTTGTGTCCTGTTTCTTTTATGTTATTTTAAAATGCTGAGTTGGTTTTCTGTTTGTGCTCCTCGACTCTTTGTTTGGAGCTGCGTTCTATTTTCTCAATGTAGTATTGGTCGCAGTTCAGTTTGTATACGCCTGGTGCTTGAAGATTATCTTTGTTGTTGGTGTCATGTTGTATTTTGTATTATAAACGTTTTCTGTGGTCAATGGAACTTCTTGGAGCAAAAGTCTATGGAGAATGGATCTGAAGGCAGTGTGTTTGTGCTGGATAGAGTGGTTTAAGGTGTTGTGGATAAGTGTATCTGTCGTTGTGGGTTTTCCTGTAAATGTTACAGCTGTGTTTTTTGTGTGGTTTTTTGTTAAAGCGAGGTCGAGGAAGTTTAACGATCGGTTGGTTTCAAGCTCTGAGATGAACTGGAAATGTAAGTGTATTTTATTAGTGTAGGTGAGGAGTATTTCGCATTGTCGGGTGTTGCCTCTGTATAGTGTTATGATGTTATCGGAGACTCTGTACCAGTAAATGGTTTTGTGTGCGTGTGTATAGTTTGCAAGTATCTGGGTGTTTTCTATGTGTTGAAAGAAAATTTCCTCTAGGACAGTGCTTAGGTATTTTTTAATAAATAATGCCTCTAAACCAGAAACAACTTTTATGTAAACCTTAAGTACATTTCAATTGCACAGAAATCATCTTCAGAGGTATTTAAAGATACAACTAAACTGTACAACTACAACTGTACAAAAATAGAGTTTTATTTTTTAATACCTGTTAAGATGATTGCTGTGCAATTGAAATTTACATAAGGTTTAAATAAAAGTTATTTGTGGTTTAGAGTCTTTATATGTTAAAAAACAAACATTACGCCGCAGTTGCTTCATACAGTTATAAGTGCTCGGGTCTTTAAGATGTCAAGGGTTTCAGATACGGGCTTGTTGGTGTAGAAGTTTGTTATGTCGAGTTATAGCAGTGTTGAATTATGTGGTAAGTTTATATATTTTATTTTATTTATGAGGTTTTTTCTATTTTTTTTGTGTCGGTGTTGAAGTTAATAGATTGTCTGAATATTTTTTCCATTATGTGCAGCGACATTTTTGTAGTTGATGATGGCTCAGATGGTGACATTGGTTTGTGAATTTTAAGGAGGGCACGGAGGCTAGGTGATTTAGGGTGGATTTGTATAAGGTGGTATTTTTGTTTTTGCTGATGTATTTGGATGTATTAATTACTTGTTTGATGATTCAGTGGTATTTCTTAGTTGGATCTGTATGTAGTTGTATTATATTGTTATTTATTACGTAATCATTGATTTTGTCGTTTAGGGGGTTTGTATTAATAATTACTGTGGCGTGGCCTTTGTCTGCTTTGAAGAATGCGATTTTGTATTATATTGCCATTAAGGAAATATCATGATATCAGATATAACCTAGCAGTGAAATAAATGATTAATAATTGTTTCCATTTTTAAAATGCAATATTCAAGTCTTACTTTTGAACCTAACAAAATAACAACTTGGTAGCCTACTATTTCGAACCTGCCGAAAGTGAGAAACCACCTACAGTATTTGACAGAAGTTAGCTATATTCATCAGTTATTCACGTAATTTATATGGATGGGAATAACTATTTACCAATGATTGGAAAAGAGGAGTTGTATTTAATAACAATTTTGGTTTTATTCAATATATATAAGTTACGTTTTATATTAAGCAAGAAAGGTTTTTAAAAATGATTTTTATTTTTAACAAACCTTTGAATTTAATAAACAATTAATTTAGAAAACTGTTACATTAATTTTACTTAATAAAACAATACAATTGATGTGCACTCAATCGGAGTGGAAAATGTCTGTGCGATACAGAGGCGACTTACACACTGCCGGGGCTCTGTTCTCACACCTATATAATACTAAAGCTGCGTAAGCAGGAATTTTCCTAGCACGCATTTAATTATGAAATGTTCACATAAAATGTTTATATAACTCCTCCATCCCTAAAGAAAACTTCGGGGGTTGGCGAAGTTTCGGCGTTGGTTGAAGTCTTCTTCTTCTTCCTGATGAGGGCGAAGTATATAAGCTGCTGAATAGGCCTCCGTAAAGGGCAATTTTCGGCATGGGTTGAAGTCCTCTTCACTGGAGAAAGTCACCAGGCAAAGGTTGATTTCCAAGATCCAGTTAAATGGGTTGTCTGCGATTTCCAACGCAGTATCCTCGTAGTTTGTAGGCGTTATTGCTTTTGATGATGGGCATTTTACAGTCTAATTTTCTGTTCATTATAATTCAACTGAGCAAAAGTATTTGGAATTAATTAATACAATTTATAATGAGTCTTTTCTATCAAGATACAAAATGTTTATAACATATACAATTGTTATCAGAATCTAATTTTTGTTCTACAAAATTTACATTGATTACAATAAAAGTTTTATATAATTTTTCATAATTTTTACCATCATTTACATTCAACTTGCCTGTTATAGATTTGATAAGGATTCTAGTCAGTTTATAAGAATTCTTTTTGTTTTGTTATCTCTTTAAGAGTATAGTTTCTAATTTTCTTCATTACATTTCTTTTTGTGATTAACATATTTCAAATAATTAACAATATTTATTACCATAATTAATTACATATCATTTAATTAATTACAAAAGTTTGTAACACATACAATTAATAAAAACAATGTTGTTTAAAAGTTTAATAAAGTTTCTTGCATAGAACTAGTGGACAAAGGTATGGTAGGGATTTTAATTTGATTGTGTCGAATATGAACAAGAAGGATTTTGGTCATTAATTACATTTTTTTATCTTCCTAGGCCTTTTAATTTTCGACAAATGTATTTTGTCTTTTGTGTTATGATGTCTAGGCTTTATTTTTCCAGTTTTTCTTTCTTTATCTATCGAAGCTATTTCTTCCTTGCTATATCTGTTTTTAGTTTTGCTTTGCTTCTGAACTGACTTTATATAAACTTCAGGTGGTATTTCTGGAAGTGGTTCTTTGTTTACATTCCTTTTTTCTAAAACTTTTTCTTTAATTCTTTGATTGCTATCCCTAATGTTTTCATAAAGTATTTTTGTTTTTTCCTTATGGTTTAAAACGTAGTCATTTACAATTTGTTTTTCTAAATCTATATCTAATAAATTGTTTGAATTTATGTGTCCAAATAAGACTTCGCACGGCGTTAATTTTGTGACTGAATGAATGCTATTGTTATAGGCAATTATAGCATATTTGACTTTCTTAATTATACTGTCTTTTTTAAATTCGATTTGATTATTCAACAGCCTTATGTGTTCTATTAAGGTGGAATGAAATCTTTCACATAATCCGTTTGATTGGGGGTTTTGTGTACTGATAAAATGAATTTTGATTTTATGCAGGTCTAATATCTCCTTCACAATTCTGTTATTAAACTCCGTTCCATTGTCTGAGATAATAACTGTTGGTAAGCAGAAATGCGCAAAGTAATCTAATAACTTGTCTGCAATCTCTGTAGCTTGAGAGCTTCCCAAGCGATAAGCTTGAGCATACTTTGTGAAACTGTCGACAATGCTGATAAACGCATTCTTCTCTAAAGAGATAGTGTCGATGTGAATTATCTGGAAAGGCCTTACAGCTGTAGGTGTCAAGTTCATCTCTAGTTGTAAGGGAATTCTGTCATATTTGGTTCTTTGACATATGTCACACTGATTTATGAAATTTTGGATTAATGATTTTAAATTAGGCCAATAATATCTTCGCTTAATTTGTTCGTATGTTTCCTGTATCCCTCGGTGATTGGTTTTGCTAACATGATAATTACTTATTGTTTCTAGGGTATCTTCTTCCGAAGTTAGGTCTAAGAGTTTTTTATTACACTTAACTAAATTTAGTTCAGTTTGTTTGAAATTTTTGGCTATGCATGATGCAAATCTCTCATAAAAATCGTCTTCAAAATATAGATTATATTTTATTTTTGGTACCAAATATGATTTTACAAAATTAACTATGACCTCTTTAAAATTATTTTCTGATATTTCGACTATTAAACGGGTTCTTGAAGTTCCAAATAGTTTTATAATTTTTACTTTCTTCGGCTCATATTTTACTAATGATAAAAATACTTAATTTTTCCCAAAGTTTACAGGCTCGTCGGTAATTGGTATTTCAATTTGGGTGTTCCCTTCGAAGTTGGAATGCACGGTTTGACTGTCACTTTCTTGATCGTACTCTAAGTTGGCATTATCTGTTGCGTCGAGTTGTACGACCATAGACTCATTATCTTCATTCAATTCCGGGAAGTAACGACTCAGTAAGTTCGCTGGAGATAATTCAAGGTCTGGTTCTACAGTGTGTTGGGTGTTTGTTGACCTTTTATCAGTAACGTTCAATAGTATTCTAGACAAAGCATCGGCATTTTGGTTTAATTTGCCTTTTTTGTATCTTATGTCATAATCATATTCTTCTAATTTTAATCTCCATCTTAAAAGCTTGGAATTTGGTTCTTTAACTGAAAATAACCATTGTAAAGGTTTATGGTCTGTATAAATTTTAAATTTTCTTCCAAATAAATAAGGCCTGAAGTGTTTAGTGGCCCATACGATTGCTAGTAATTCCTTTTCAATCGCGGAGTAATTAGTTTCGCTGTCGTTTAAAGTTCTGCTGGCATACGCTATAGGAAGGTCCTTTCCATTTTTGTCCTGGCTTAAAATTGCTCCTAGTGCAAAATTACTAGCGTCTGTTGTTAGAGTAAACTCCTTTTCAAAATCTGGGTATTGTAGAAGTGGCTCATTAGTCAGTATATTTTTACATGTTTCAAAACATTCTATGAAGTCTGGATTTTCTATGTTTATTTTTGCATTTTTCTTTAAACAGTTAGTAAAGGGTTTTGTTATCTTGGCGAAGTTTTTAATAAATTTTCGATAATAGCCTATTAGTCCTAAAAATCCTTTAATTTGTTTGGTGGTTTTGGGTATTGGATAGTTTTTGATTGCCAAAATCTTTGCTGGGTTAGGTTTTACGCCTTCCGGTGTAACAACATGCCCTAGATACGCTACTTCTTTTCTTAAAAATTCTGTTTTATCCAGCTGTACTTTAAAGTTGGCTTTGCGTAATCTGTCGAATACTTCTTTAAGTCTTTGTATATGTTCTTGGAGGCTAGTGGAGTAAATTATAATGTCGTCTAAATAAACTAAACATGTTTCATTTTGGATGCCTCTCAGAATATTATTCATAATTCTTTGGAATGTAGGGGGGCTATTCTTTAGTCCAAAGGGCATTCTTAAAAATTCGTAGTGTCCCGTTTCTGTTGAAAACGCTGTTTTTTCTATGCTATTTTTATCCATTTCTACTTGGTGAAATCCTGAGGCTAAATCTAAAGTTGTAAAATACTGAGATCGTCCTAATTTATCTAATATGTCGGTGATGTTTGGCAAGGGAAATTTATCGTCAATTGTTTTCTTGTTTAATCCTCTAAAATCTATTACTAATCGAAATTTTCTTTTGCCAGAAGCGTCTTGTTTTTTGGGTACAATCCAGACAGGAGAGTTCCATGGATAATTTGAAGGTCTAATAATTCCTTGTTCAAGCATGTCCTCAGTTTGTTTATTAATTTCGTTCTTGTAAATCTCTGGATATCTATAATTTCTGGAGTATACGGGAATTTCATCAGTAGTCCTAATAACATGTTTTATTTGGTTGGTAAAAGTTAAATCGTTTCCCTCAATATGGAATAAATCTGCATAATCTTTTATTAAACTTGTTATAGCGGATTTTTCTTCCGAGTTCATATGTTCCATTCTAAATTTTGATAAATCTAAATTTTTTCTTCTCGAATTTTTTTGTTTATAATCTAATAAATTGAAATTAGCGTTCATTTGCATTGCATCAGGTCTAAGGATATTGTATTCTTCTAAAGATTTTAATTCTAATGGTTCATTTACTGTTAATTCTACATTTACTTCTGTGTTGTTTATTATAGGGCAGTAGGCTTCTCCCTTGTGTACTGAGACTATACACTGCGGAATTTCTAATCCATTTAAGTTTTTGTATTGTAAGAGTCCTTCTCCATCTTGAATATTTTGTATTCTAAATTTAATCGTTTGGCTAGCGCGGGCTTGTATAACATAACTTGTTCCCTTTTTTGCTTTCTGTTCCTGACATTTATTATTATTATTATTATTATTATTTTGTTCTTCTGTGTTAAAATATTTAATCTGCATTTGCTTATTGCGAAATATTAATTTATCATTCACAAAATTTAAATTAATTTTTAATTCTTTTATGTTATCTAATCCAAGGAGTAAGTCAAAATCTTTATGGAAATCAAATAAATAGAATTTGGTGGTTTCTTTTCCTAAAAGTGGTAGCGTACAACTGTATTTTTCTTTTGATACTCCATGAGCTGTACTCACTTCAAATGGTTCTTGTTTTAGAGTGTTTTTGAAAAATTGGAAAGCTATTGATTTTTTAATAAATGATCTCGTGCTTCCAGTGTCAATCAGCATCTTTAAATTGGTCTTGGGATCGTGGATGTACGGTAGTTCGTTTGTGTCGTCTTCTATATGCATTATGGAAAATGTCTTTTTAATGTGGTTAGTCCTAAAAAATGATTTTGGGTATGATTGTCCTCTTGAGTGAATCCGCATGCGTTTTCCTCTTGCGTGGAATCATCAAAGTCTATGTAGCTGTCAGGGTCCTCTTGCAGTTCATAATCTGTTCGTTCGGTCAAATAAGAGTTGGTCATTTGTTCAGTCAATCGATTCATAGTTTGATCGTAATTTTCCTCTTCTATTGGTTTCCCTGTCATCTGATAAAGTCTATTTTGTCTAATTGTGTTCCCTGTTTGACGTGTGGAAATGCTCATTGGTTCTGGTTCAAATTTTTGATGAACTTTTAATGGTGTGTAGTTGTTAGATGTCTCGGTTGTTGATTTTGCTGTACGTATGAGTTAGGTTTAGTAAATTGGTTAGGATTATTTTGGTAGTTGGGCCTATAATTTTGGAAGGTTTGTTTGTTAGGAAGGGGTTTGCGAATAGGCGGGTATTGTGGGGCCCTAGGTGGAATGTTCTGTTTAACATTTTGAAATAATTTGTTATTTTTAAATTGAAAATCGTTAGTAAGCATATTAAGTGCTTCGCTAAGAGAATCTGGATTTTTGGTTCGCATTAGCGATCCTACAGGTTCATGTAAACCTCTAAGGAGAACTCTTAACCCTAGTTTCTGTACATATTCTATTAAAACATCTTTGGCCAATTGTCTTTGTGGCTTTTTATTAACAAAAAATGAAATCTGTAAATTTAATAGTTTTTGAATTCTTTCATAAAATTTAAAAGGTGATTCGTTATTCTCTTGTTTTAACTCAGCCATTTCTAAATTTAAGGTAAAACAATCTCTTTTGTCTGAATAGCTGGTTAATAATACTTTTTTAACCTCATACCAATTATATGAATTTGAGTTTACAACCATTTCCAATGCTTGGCCTTTTAGTTTAGCTAGTATAGAAGAAAATAAATATTCATTTTGAAAATCCTCTGGATTTTCGCTTACATAAAACTTATTTACTACTTTGTCACATATAGAAATAAATCTGTGGAGCATAGTGGGCTCTCCACTATACTCAGGAATCATATCTAGATATTCCTTCTTTAATGTTGGCGTTGCCATTTTAAAATATTATTTTCTTTAAAATAATAAAATGAAAAATCAATTATATAAAATTAAAAAGTATTTACTCTACTTTTTCTTAATTCTATATCTTAAGATCTACTTACAAGTTGATCCAAAATACTTTGCTCATTTGAACAACTTTCACTTTTCACTTTTCACCTACACGATATTCGCTCGTGTTCTTAATAGATATGCGCTCTATTAAGTGGTTGTAGATATTCACTCTACTTAAAGTTTCCTCAATTAACGGTCAAAACCGACGGACGTTATATTCGCTAACTTCCTTGAGGTGTCCTACCGACTGCGCCAGTTACGTTTTATATTAAGCAAGAAAGGTTTTAAAAAATGATTTTTATTTTTAACAAACCTTTGAATTTAATAAACAATTAATTTAGAAAACTGTTACATTAATTTTACTTAATAAAACAATACAATTGATGTGCACTCAATCGGAGTGGAAAATGTCTGTGCGATACAGAGGCGACTTACACACTGCCGGGGCTCTGTTCTCACACCTATATAATACTAAAGCTGCGTAAGCAGGAATTTTCCTAGCACGCATTTAATTATGAAATGTTCACATAAAATGTTTATACAACTTATATATATATATATATATATATATATATATATATATTTATATATATATTTATATATATATATATATATATATATATATATATATAAGTTACGTTTTATATTAAGCAAGAAAGGTTTTTAAAAATGATTTTTATTTTTAACAAACCTTTGTATTTAATAAACAATTAATTTAGAAAACTGTTACATAAATTTTTACTTAATAAAACAATACAATTGATATGCACTCAATCGGAGTGGAAAACGTCTGTGCGATACAGAGGCGACTTACACACTGCCGGGGCTCTGTTCTCACACCTATATAATACTAAAGCTGCGTAAGCAGGAATTTTCCTAGCACGCATTTAATTATGAAATGTTCACATAAAATGTTTATATAACTCCTCCATCCCTAAAGAAAACTTCGGGGGTTGGCGAAGTTTCGGCATCAGTTGAGGTCCTCTTCATCTTCTTGATGAGGGTGAAGTATATAAGCTGCTGAATAGGCCTCCGTAAAGGGCAATTTTCGGCATGGGTTGAAGTCCTCTTCACTGGAGAAAGTCACCAGGCAAAGGTTGATTTCCAAGATCCAGTTAAACGGGTGGTCTGCGATTTCCAACGCAGTATCCTCGTAGTTTGTAGGCGTTATTGGTTTTGATGATGGGCATTTTACAGTCTAATTTTCTGTTCATTATAATTCAACTGAGCAAAAGTATTTGGAATTGATTAATACAATTTATAATGAGTCTTTTCTATCATAGGATAGATACAAAATGTTTATAACATGTACAATCATTATCAGAATCTAATTTTTGTTCTACAAAATTTACATTGATTACAATAAAAGTTTTATATAATTTTTCATAATTTTTACCATCATTTACATTCAAATTGCCTGCTATAGATTTGATAAAGGATTCTAGTCAGTTTATAAGAATTCTTTTTTTTTTGTTTTGTTATCTCCTTAAGAGTATAGTTTCTAATTTTCTTCAATTACAATTTTTTTTATTTTTGTGATTAACATATTTCAAATAATTAACAATATTTATTACCATAATTAGTTACCTATCATTTAATAAATTACAAAGTTTGTAACACATACAATTAATGAAACAATGTTGTTTAAAGTTTAATAAAGTTTCTTGCATAGAATTAGTGGACAAAGGTATGGTAGGGATTTTAATTTGATTGTGTCGAATATGAACAAGAAGGATTTTGGTCATTAATTACATTTTTTATCTTCTTAGGCCTTTTAATTTTCGACAAATGTATTTTGTCTTTTGTGTTATGATGTCTAGGCTTTATTTTTCCAGTTTTTCTTTCTTTATCTATCGAAGCTATTTCTTCCTTGCTATATCTGTTTTTCGTTTTGCTTTGCTTCTGAACTGATTTTATATAAACTTCAGATGGTATTTCTGGAAGTGGTTCTTTGTTTACATTCCTTTTTTCTAAAACTTTTTCTTTAATTCTTTGATTGCTATCCCTAATGTTTTCGTAAAGTATTTTTGTTTTTTCCTTATGGTTTAAAACGTAGTCATTTACAATTTGTTTTTCTAAATCTATATCTAATAAAGAGTTTGAATTTATGTGTCCAAATAAGACTTCGCACGGCGTTAATTTTGTGACTGAATGAATGCTATTGTTATAGGCAATTATAGCATATTTTACTTTCTTAATTATACTGTCTTTTTTAAATTCGGTTTGATTATTTAACAGCCTTATGTGTTCTATTAAGGTGGAATGAAATCTTTCACATAATCCGTTTGATTGGGGGTTTTGTGTACTGATAAAATGGATTTTGATTTTATGCAGGTCTAATATCTCCTTCACAATCCTGTTATTAAACTCCGTTCCATTGTCTGAGATAATAACTGTTGGTACGCAGAACTGCGCAAAGTAATCTAATAGCTTGTCTGCAATCTCTGTAGCTTGAGAGCTTCCCAAGCGATAAGCTTGAGCATACTTTGTGAAACTGTCGACAATGCTGATAAACGCATTCTTTTCTAAAGAGATAGTGTCGATGTGAATTATCTGGAAAGGCCTTGCAGCTGTAGGTGTCAAGTTCATCTCTAGTTGTAAGGGAATTCTGTCATATTTGGTTCTTTGACATATGTCACACTGATTTATGAAATTTTGGATTAGTGATTTTAAATTAGGCCAATAATATCTTCGCTTAATTTGTTCGTATGTTTCTTGTATCCCTCGGTGATTGGTTTTGCTGACATGATAATTACTTATCGTTTCTAAGGTATCTTCTTCCGAAGTTAGGTCTAAGAGTTTGTTATTGCACTTAACCAAATTTAGTTCAGTTTGTTTGAAATTTTTGGCTACGCATGATGCAAATTTCTCGTAAAAATCGTCTTCAAAATATAGATTATATTTTATTTTGGGTACCAAATATGATTTTACGAAGTTAACTATGTCTTCTTTAAAGTTATTTTCTGATATTTCGACCATTAAACGAATTTTTGAAGTTCCGAATAGTTTTATAATTTTTACTTTCTTTGGTTCGTATTTTACTAGTGACAAAAATATTTGATTTCTCCCAAAGTTTACAGGTTCGTCGGAAATTGGTATTTCAATTTGGGTGTTCCCTTCGAAGTTGGAATGCACGGTTTGACTGTCACTTTCTTGATCGTACTCTAAGTTGGCATTATCTGTTGCGTCGAGTTGTACGACCATAGACTCGTTATCTTCATTTAATTCCGGGAAGAAACGTTGGATTAATCCAGCTGGAGATAAATCAAGGTCTGGTTCTACAGTGTGTTGGGTGTTTGTTGACCTTTTATTAGTAATGTTCAATTGTATTCTAGACAAGGCATCGGCGTTTTGGTTTAATTTGCCCTTTTTGTATCTAATGTCATAATCATATTCCTCTAATTTTAATCTCCATCTTAAAAGCTTGGAATTTGGTTCTTTAACTGAAAATAACCATTGTAAAGGTTTATGGTCTGTATAAATTTTAAACTTTCTTCCAAATAAATAAGGCCTAAAGTGTTTAGTGGCCCATACGATTGCTAGTAATTCCTTTTCAATCGCGGAGTAATTAGTTTCGCTGTCATTTAAAGTTCTGCTGGCATACGCTATAGGAAGGTCCTTCCCATTATTGTCCTGGCTTAAAATTGCTCCTAGTGCAAAATTACTAGCGTCTGTTGTTAGAGTAAACTCCTTTTCAAAATCTGGGTATTGCAGAAGGGGCTCATTAGTCAGTATATTTTTACATGTTTCAAAACATTCAATGAAGTCTGGATTTTCTATATTTATTTTTGCATTTTTCTTTAAACAGTTAGTAAACGGTTTTGTTATCTTGGCGAAGTTTTTAATAAATTTTCGATAATAGCCTATTAGTCCTAAAAATCCTTTAATTTGTTTGGTGGTTTTGGGTATTGGATAGTTTTTGATTGCCAAAATCTTTGCTGGGTTAGGTTTTACGCCTTCCGGTGTAACAACATGCCCTAGATACGCTACTTCTTTTCTTAAAAATTCTGTTTTATCCAGCTGTACTTTAAAGTTGGCTTTGCGTAATCTGTCGAATACTTCTTTAAGTCTTTGTATATGTTCTTGGAGGCTAGTGGAGTAAATTATAATATCGTCTAAATAAACTAAACATGTTTCATTTTGGATTCCTCTCAGAATGTTATTCATAATTCTTTGAAATGTAGGGGGGCTATTCTTTAGTCCAAAAGGCATTCTTAAAAATTCATAGTGTCCCGTTTCTGTTGAAAACGCTGTTTTTTCTATGCTATTTTTATCCATTTCTACTTGGTGAAATCCTGAGGCTAAATCTAAAGTTGTAAAATACTGAGATCGTCCTAATTTATCTAATATGTCGGTAATGTTTGGCAAGGGAAATTTATCGTCAATTGTTTTCTTGTTTAATCCTCTAAAATCTATTACTAATCGAAATTTTCTTTTGCCAGAAGCGTCTTGTTTTTTAGGTACAATCCAGACAGGAGAGTTCCATGGAGAATTTGAAGGTCTAATAATTCCTTGTTCAAGCATGTCCTCAGTTTGTTTATTAATTTCGTTCTTGTAAATCTCTGGATATCTATAATTTCTGGAGTATACGGGAATTTCATCAGTAGTCCTAATAACATGTTTTATTTGGTTGGTAAAAGTTAAATCGTTTCCCTCAATATGGAATAAATCTGCATAATCTTTTATTAAACTTGTTATAGCGGATTTTTCTTCCGAGTTCATATGTTCCATTCTAAATTTTGATAAATCTAAATTTTTTCTTCTCGAATTTTTTTGTTTATAATCTAATAAATTGAAATTAGCGTTCATTTGCATTGCATCAGGTCTGAAAATATTATATTCCTCTAAAGATTTTACTTCTAATGGTTTACTTATTGTTAATTTTACATTTTCTTCCGTATTGTTTATAATAGGGCAATAGGCTTCACCCTTATGCACTGAAACTATACACTGCGGGATTTCTAATCCGTTCACTTGTTTGTGTGGTAAAATACCTTCTCCATTATGAATATTTTGTATTTTTAATTTAACTGTTTGGCTAGTGCGGGCTTGTATAACATAACTAAATTGTTCCTGCTTTATTGACGTGCTGTCTGTTTTATTACAACTTCCTTTTTCAGTGTTAAAATATTGAATAGGGATTTCCTCATCACAAAGTATTAATTTATTATTTATAAAGTCTAAGCTTATTCCTAAATCCTTTATATTGTCTAGCCCTAGTAATAGGTCAAAATTCTGATGAAAGTCAAATAAATAAAATTTAATTGCTTTTTTAGACAACAGAGGTATGGTGCAACAAAAATTTTCTTTTGAAGTGCCGTGTGCGGTGATTACTTCAAACGGCTCTTTTTTAATGCTTGTTTTAAAATTTTTCCAGCCTAAAGATTTTCGCATAAATGATCTAGTACTGCCTGTGTCAATTAATATTCTAGATTTGGTGTTTGTGTCGTATATAAATGGTAGCTCGTTATTTTCGCTTTGTAGATTCATTATTGAAAATCGATTCCGAGGCTTGTATGTCCTAAAAAATCGTCCTGATCGATTTTAGCGGTCTCTTCTTCGTAGTTGTCGGTTAAATTTTGGGATTCTTCGAAGTACTCTTCTTTCCCGAGATCTTCTTCAAAAGCGAATGATTCTTGTCCATTAGTCTGGTACATAGTGTAATCGTCTTTTTCGGCTCCTTGTCCGGTCATTTGATACAAATTCGTTTGTCTAGAAGGCCTATCTGTCTGTCTGGTGGAAATACTCATAGGGGTAGGTTGATAACCCGTATTTCGCTGAGGATACTGAGGTTTAGTAGTGTTGTTGTTTGGTTGTCCCCTTTGAGGCTGACCCTGATTAGCAAAAGTTGGTGGTCTATAGGAAGGATTTGGGTGTTGATAAAGTTGTTTAGGTATTTGGTGGTATTTAAATTCAGTATGTATTGGTCTTCTTACGTTATGAGTTTGGCTTTTCTGAAAGACTGGTTGTTTGCTTGGCTGAGTAAACATTTTATTATTTTTAAATTGGAAGTCGTTTGTGAGCATATTAAGTGCTTCACTAAGAGTGTTAGGGTTCTTGGTACGCATTAGTGACCCGATGGGTTCATGCAAACCCCTAAGGAGAACTCTTAAAGCTAGTTTCTGAACGTATTCTATTAAAATGTCTTTAGCCATCTGCCTTTGAGGCTCTTTATTCATAAAAAATGAAATTTGTAAATTTAGTAACTTTTGAATTTTCTCATAGAATTGAAATGGTGATTCGTTACTTTCTTGTTTTAATTCTGACATCTCTAAGTTTAATGTGAAACAATCCCTTTTGTCTGAATAACTAATTAATAATACTTTTCTAGTTTCGTGCCAATTGTAAGAGTTAGAGTTTACAACCATTTCCAGTGCTTGGCCTTTTAATTTAGAAAGAATAGAGGAGAACAGATACTCATTTTGAAAATCCTCTGGATTTTCGCTTACATAAAACTTATTCACTATCTTATCACATATCGAGATAAATCTGTGGAGCATAGTGGGCTCTCCACTATACTCGGGTATCATGTCAAGATACTCCTTTTTTAATGTTGGCGTTGCCATTATTTAATATTATTTTTCAAAATAATAAAAATTAAAAATCAATTATATAAAATTAAAAAGTATTTACTCTACTTTTTCTTAATTCTATATCTTAAGATCTACTTACAAGTTGATCCAAAATACTTTGCTCATTTGAACAACTTTCACTTTTCACTTACACGATATTCGCGCGTGTTCTTAATAGATATGCGCTCTATTAAGTGGTTGTAGATATTCACTCTACTTAAGGTTTCCTCAATTAACGGTTAAAACCGACGGACGTTATATTCACTAACTTCCTTGAGGTGTCCTACCGACTGCGCCAGTTACGTTTTATATTAAGCAAGAAAGGTTTTTAAAAATGATTTTTATTTTTAACAAACCTTTGTATTTAATAAACAATTAATTTAGAAAACTGTTACATAAATTTTTACTTAATAAAACAATACAATTGATATGCACTCAATCGGAGTGGAAAACGTCTGTGCGATACAGAGGCGACTTACACACTGCCGGGGCTCTGTTCTCACACCTATATAATACTAAAGCTGCGTAAGCAGGAATTTTCCTAGCACGCATTTAATTATGAAATGTTCACATAAAATGTTTATATAACTTATATATATAATATTCCTTCCACTTCTCAATAAAAGTGTCGTATTAAGTCATTTAAAGATAGTGTGTTATTCTCCGAAAATCCAAGTAGATGGCAGACAGTCATGGCTAAAGTTGATGTAAACTTTTACTCTACAAGGTTTATTTTATGGATTCTAAAGTATTCAAATTTCAAAAACAAAGTGCCTTAGGTAAACCATGATATAAAAGTATTGTTAAAAGTTTCACCTTCGATAAATTTACCATCATTTTTCCGTGGGAAGAACTGACTGAAGTAAACAATCGTCACCATTTTATTAACAGCTTCTTAAGCTTCATTGAACGCCATATTAAAAGCAACTTTAATTAGAATCCACAGAGTATACTTTCAATATAAGATCTAGGAAGAAAAGATGTTATACATTAATTCCCCCAAACTGTGTAATATATCATAAAGACCATATACCACAAATATCATAGGGATAACGTTATTAAAATAGTTAAAGAATACTTTATGTTTGGTCTATTAACATTGGATTAGTCATAATGTTCAGTATACGAAGGGAGTAGGAGCACGGATCGGAAAGGAAGAAACGAGTGTAACAGATTAAAAATATCAAGTTGAAGGTGTTAGTGTTGTTATATGAATAGTTAGCATTATGTTTCTTGGGTACGCGGTCTAACAAATGACACATCTTTGTTTATCGTATGCATTAAAATCATATAGGCCTATTTCATGCACTGCCCAATCCAGCTACATATATACAAAACCTGTAGTAAAAATTACTTTCGAAATTTTTTTTTAACAAATGTATACCATATTTATTTTATTTTAATTTTGGTTACAAAGGAATACCTTAAAGTTTGATAAGGAAATACGTAAATATTAATTTTTTTTAGTAATATTGGAAGAATTTAACATTTGAACTGGAGAGTTCGGAGTATTTACTACTGGCACATATAAAAAGTCTACTGAAAAATACAATACACTTTATTTTAAGGGAGGTGAGCTGGTTGGTCCTCGTCCTGCCCCTGGATAGCTGAGTTCATATGTTACGTTTATGAAAAGAGCCTTTATAACATTCAGTGAACCGAACGCCAGCAGCCTTCTGCTTCTGTAAAAGGAGCCCCATAATATGTCTTGTAAACAAGCAAATAGTCCTTCTCAGGACTACCAACGAGTTTTAAAATTGAAACAAAACCACCCAGACAGACTGGAAGTAATTAATATATGGTCAAAAAAAGTACTAACCATAAGAACTATAAGAAAAGAATTTATCATTGACAAGCACCTCATTATGAGAGTACGCGGAACAAATGGAACCTAAAGAACTGAAGTATGGTGTCCAGACAGATTAACTGCAAGAAACCACACTCAACGTCTAAAGACAGAAGCAAACAAAAGGGAAGCACACATTTTAATAGGACAGAGTTTTCCGGAAAGGAAAAAGAAAAGATAGAGAACCTTACACCAATCGACCAACAACAAACTATATAATCAAAAAATTTGACAAACTATTAATAATGCACTGGAATGCCAGAACGTTAAAACATAAAGCTCCGGAGATGGGAAAGTAAATTCACGAGAAGAATATAAAAATAGTCTATATACAGGAATCATCATTACCAAAAAACGAAGACCTTCATCCGAAGTTTAAACATTACAACCTACATAATTTATCAAGAGACAATTCAAGAGACGGAGGATGAGTTATCCTAGTACATGAGTCATTGCATGTCGAAGGCTGTGATATGAAGATTACAAAAAATGTAGAGTACATACAAATGAATATAAGAGTTACCACAGAATTACAATTTACTCTAGTCAACACATATATACCATGCCAGGGAATGGAAGAGAAGGAATTGGACGCACTAATCAGCTCCAACAAGAACCTGATCATAGTTGGAGACATGAACAACATACACCAGACTTGAAACAACGGACCAGAAAATAAAAACGGCCCTCAACTGTTCAAATGGATTCAAGCCCAAAACATACTGCTGAACCAAAACAAAGAGCCTACATACCAGTCACCCTCAACAGGAACTCTAAGCAACTTAGATTTGACACTCTCCCCACCAATAATTGAGAAAAGGGTAACAAATTGGTACGTAGGGGAAGATCTAGGGAGTGATCACTTACCAAGAAAAGCAGTTAATTTCCCAAGTAGAATAACTGTACCGCCTGGAAGACCCTGCGAACATACCTTTAAACATATGGGAACTGAGAAATGAAGTATCCAGATTGAAGGCTCGACTCCCGGACTAGATGGAATCTATAACAGAATGCTCCAACATAGCTCAGAAGAGATACTTACTAATGTACTAATCGTATTCAATGAAATTTGGCACACAGAAAATATCCCACAAAAATGGAAAACAGCACTAATTGTACCAGTACTAAAACCATCTAAAGGCAAGTCCCAAATGAAGTCATATCGCCCAATTGCTCTTACATCTTTTCTTGGCAAATTGCTCGAACGCATGTTGAACAATCGACTAACGTGGAGACTAGAAAAGTACATCCTACTACACCAATCACAATATGGTTACAGAAAATAGAGATGCGCTAACGATGCTATAATATACTTAACAAACAACATCTATGCTGGCTTTGAGAAAAAAGAACCAACCATAGTTGTCATCCTAGACTTTGAAGCTGCTTTTGACAGGACACCCCACACCACTATCTTGTTAAAATGCATGAAGCTTGGCATAGTGGGAAACATGCTGAAGTATCTAACGAATTTCGTGAGTGGTCAGAAAATCCAAACATCGGTCAATGGCCAAGAATCAACAAGTGCTGAGATAGAAAACGGAACCCCTCAAGGAGCAGTTGTAAGTGCAACACTGTTTAATATTGCAATACATGACATTGCATCCAACCTACCTCCGAGAGTCAAGTGCGTCTCCTATGCTGATGATGTAACGCTATTCGTCTCACATAGAGATCCGGACAGAGCTAACCAGGCAATGCAGATGGCCCTGGACCGAGTCTCGAATTGGTGCAAAAAGTGGTCACTGAAAATCTCCGCAGAAAAAGCAAAATGTGCAATATTTACAAGAAGGAACACTATAGCTGACTACAAACCCAAACTAAAACTGAATAACATAAATCTTCACTATAACCACTGCCCTAAGCTGCTAGGAGTACTGCTTGATAAAAAGCTGAGATGGAAAAATCATATTGAAAAAACTGTTCAAGCTTGTAGCAAACGTCTCAGTTCAATCAAAGTAGACGCCGGCCGACAATGGGGCGCTGACACCATTAGTTTGAGAATATTTTACCTATCCTTTGTAAGATCAAAACTGACTTATAGCAGTGAGGTCTGGGGAGCGGCTGCAGCAACGCACAATTAAAAACTTCAAGTGATTCAATCGGCTGCCTTAAGAATTTGCCTAGGCTGTCCCAAAGCCACTCCCATGCAGCAATGGAAATAGAAATATCAATGAAACCCATAGATTTACTGCTAGAAGAACAAACATGGAGTAAACATCTAAAAACCCTCTCCCTATCCATAACCCATCCACTTCACTCTTTAAAAGAAACGACTACACGACTATCATACACTCACAGTATCAATTTGCTCGCTGCTGAAATGCCTTTCGAGACTCCATAGGAAATCCCAGTCTGCAATCACGAAACCCTTGGAAGCAATATGAAATAATGGTAACTCTAAACCTACCCTTTTGCCTAACTAAAGAAGACCCCCAGGAGGCACTTCGGCGAGAGTCACTGGAAATGATTCAGAATCTGTACCCAGACTCCGTTCAAATCTACACCGATATTTTGGTCGATGCAGAGTTGCTGGCAATAAATGCAGCGTTGGTAAACTGCCTTCAACTATGAGCAGAGAAGTTCTGTATATTCACTGACTCCAAGAGCGCCTTGCACATGATAGAGAACCAGAAACCAGGAAGCTACTCATTCAGACTAGAAGAAATAACAAATTTACTTAACACTCTCAGCAGTGATGAGAAACAAATACAGCTCCAATGGATCCCCTTACACTGCGGCATCGACGGCATTGAAAAAGCAGTTAAAATCGCCAAACAAGCAGCGGAAACGGGCCCAGTCTTCTTACCACAGTACTCTCTAAAGAAATGCCTGAGTGCTGTGAAAACATCAGTCAGAAGAAAATGGATCCAACGTTGGAGAGAAGAAACCAAAGGTAGAAACTTCTATGACATTCAAAAAGAACCAAATGATTTGGAAATCAAAGGGGTTCCCAGATTTACAGCCGTCTTTGCAGCACGTGTAAGGATCGGACACATTGTGACTGAGACCTATCTCTTCAGATTTAATCTGAGTGAATCTCCACTCTGCCCTAGCTGTAGAAAAGAGGAGGAGACTCTAGACCATATCCTTCTTCGATGCTCCTAACCAATTCCCCCAAGAGCAGCTTTGCTATCTGCGCCGGGAAACCAGGGAAAAATCAAAACAATATTGATCGATAAAAAGTTTTGGACCTTGGCTGCAGCAATTTATAATGGGCATCGGACCATCGGAGTCACATGACCCTGGACGTCCGCAGCAAGAAGAAGAAGAAGAAAGACACTGGAGAGTTGGGAGTGAATAGGTACAATTTACCTAGTGGTTAGTAATTTAGAAAGATTTTAACGTACAATTTGAAAAGTTGTAAGAATAAAGATTTTGAGAAAGATGGGGGATAGAATTTACCAATACTAGTTAAAATATCAAGGTGTTTAGAACGTGATTTATATTTTCCTAAGCCATCTAATAGTAGAGACAAATTTTTTCCATTTTACTTTTGAACATGCAAAAAAATACCTATTTTGTTTAGTATAGACATGATCTCAACGAATAACCTAGTTGTGAGTAATGCTTGTTCTATGTAATGAAAATCAACCAGAACACCAGTATCGTAAAACTAGGCTATTAGCAAAACTTTACGAGAGTTTATTGCGTCAATAAATCTAATTCCAAGTAGTTAAACCTGATGCGGTGTGTCTTTTGTTGAATTTAGTTTGATTAACCTTCTTGATACAATTTTTTAAACTTTTTTAATGTTTCGGAACATGGTCATTCCGGTTAAGAAACAATGATGTTTAATTATATTTTGTAATATATATATATATATATATATATATATATATATATATATATATATATATGTTTTATTGTTATGTTATATATATATATATATATATATATATATGCAGAATATCAAATATGTTTTCCTGTTAGAATTATTTTAAAGATTAAATAATATACACTAATTACAGGAATAATTTATTGAATAATACACTCAAAGCTTTTCGTTGGTTGACATTACCAACATCCTCAGGAATTACAATACTAAGATTCTTTATATGTGTGTAAATCTTATATGTGTGTTATATCTTTATATTCAGATATGTGTGTGTGTGGGTTTTATAATGGTATAAATGTTTTCTTGTTACAGGTTTTTTTATTTTATAAATAGTTTATAAACAATAATTTCTGTTTCAACGTAATATCCTCTCCGCCAGCTACATTGTTATTTAAATACTTCAGCTAGATATAGATCATCTTAAAAACTAAATATCAATGGTTGAAAGTTTGAATACAGACAATTAAACAAAATCTGTGAACAACCATTTATATTTCTACTAATATTGTACAAACGAATAAAACATTTAAATCTATTCTATATTATAATATAAATCTACAAGTATAGAGCTTTATATAAATTATTCAAAGCGTAATACTACATTCCGCATGAGTAGGAACCAATATAAAGTACAACTATTACATCTGAATAAACTATAATAACAGTGTTGTATAATGCAAGGTTTAGGCATAATTATTTTTGCTTTAGCATTGTGTTGTTACCAAACAGATTACCGCTGTTGTAAGGTCCTAATATAAATATCAACGAACAGCTTAGGGTGATTTATATAATAATTCTTGCAATTAAATGCTTATACATATTGTGTTTATGTATATGTATATATATATATATATATATATATATATATATATATATATATATGTCGTAAGTAATTTTTTGTGTTACTAAGTAAACACTATTAGCTTACTTGCTGACGGGTTTCGTAACAATTGTTTCATTGTAGAAGCTAACCCGCTACTCTAATTCTTTTTCAAAATGCGTTAGCAAGCAAATTAATAGTTTTTACTTTGCTACTGAAAAAATTACCTAAGGTTTTATTCAGTAAATTAAAGATGGTTATAAAGAGCTACACACACACACACACACACTGAACGGGTCAAGATCGTCTCGTTTCAATTCAATAAAAAATTAAAATAATCCAAATTTATGAAATATAATTTAAATACATTTTTAAGCCATGAATATTGACCATAAAGTCTATAATGCTAATATAAATTGTAATTGTACAAAAATCATGACTTCGGGAGTGTTTTGTGTGCTACGAAAAAATCAGGTTTCTACAACATTTTAAATAAACAGTTAAGACAAGAAAAAACGGCAAAATCCAAGTCAGACAAGCAAATCGGGAGTGGGGGAATAGAGACGATAACTATCGCTGAGCCTTTTGGGGCTCTCTCATAATTAGTTTTCTGTTAAACCAGCAAAATTACCAAGATGGATTTCTAGAGCATAAACTCGAGGCCGCGGAGTGCGGGAGTAATGTATTATGTCTTAATTTATGTCTAGTGAAAGCTAGAAATCGAAATATGAAAAATCACGGTTACAATTTCATTTGTAAAGAAACTGGCTTCGCCGAATTTGTCCGTCCCTGCTTCCTGGATGAACCAAATTCCAGACGAGAAGAACTACCAGTCTGGAAGCGTAAAGTCATCTCCTTGGACCTTGGGACGTATCTTGGAATGTGCGATAATTGGGCAAGTCATGATTTCTATACAAATTTAGCAATAAAATTAAATTTGATCTTGAAATACGTTCAAAGATTCAAAGATTTAAAGAAATGCTTTAAATGTGTAAAATTATAAATAATGGCTTTATTTCCTTGAAAATTAAATTGGTAATTACAAAATTATTTAGTTATAAAAATGGTTACATAAAAATGTTCAAATGTTTGTAAATAAGAGAAATAGTAAAGTATATGGAAAAGCATAGAAAGAAGATTAGGCATATTTATAAAATAAATTCATTCATACTATCTAAGGAAATACAGTAAAGTTTGTTACAACCAGTAGTTAAATAAACTGGGAAAAAATATTTATCAATATTTAACTTGTAGAAAAATATAAATAATTTCTCAACCAGAAATTATTAAACAAAGTCAATCACTAATTATTGAGTATTTTTGAATGAGTGATAAAATTTGAAATTTAGTTTTATTTAAAATATTTTAAATTATATATATATATATATATATATATATATATATATATATATATATATATATATATATATATACACATATATATAAATTCATAAGCTTGTAAATCAATGATTTCTGTAGCAGTAGAATTAGTAACAAATTTCGTTTAGGTATTATTATTATTATTATTTTTTTTTTATTACTAAAACTCGGAGGGACCTTATCGCTGTAGAGCACTTAGCTGTAGCCTTTGTACTCTCTTCCCATCCCTACCACAGGACTAGCTTAGTGGATACCTACCTCTTTGCAGAAATCAAGTACCCACCTGATGCTAGATCTTGTGATATCCTCTGGTGTACATACCTGCCAGCCAAACCACTTTCTCCTTGCAGCTCCCAAAGCAGGACACTCACAGAGTACGTGGATTGGGCTTTCCTCTTGGTCCTCGTTGCATCTCTTTCATACAGGGGACCTAGATTTTCCAATTTTGTATTGGAACCCCCTCAGATTCCCATGGCCTGTAACCAGCTCTACAGTAGCTCTGAGTTGATGTCTACTTAAGGAGAGTAGTTCTTTGCCCCACACATCTCCTGAGTAACCCCACAGTACCTTGGATTTGTTACACCCCAAGGTTACATTCCATTCTTCCCTGCACAACCTGTCTATATGTGCCGTGATCCTCTTGCGCCCCTCCCGAGGCGGCATGCCCACTGCCCTCAGCAACGGTCCTTGGGTTATACACCCTTGTTTTGCTAAGGCGTCAGCTCTATCATTCCCTATCCAGCCAGAATGTCCTGGAATCCAGGTTAGGTTGAGTGAATTATGCTTACTCAGCTCTGCTAATGAAGCCATAGTCTCAGCCACCAACCTAGAGCTGGTACTAGCCTTACCTAAAGCCTTCAGAGCTGCCTGACTGTCCGAGCAAATCCAGATGGTCTTGCCCCTCCTGCCAGACCCTATTATTTCCTCAGCACATAGTTTGATCACGAGCACCTCCCCCTGGAAGACAGAGTTGTAGTCCTCCAGGCGATGACAAAATCTGTCTTGGTGTCTCGGTCCACTAAATCCTGCTCCCACTCCTTCCTTCATCTTGGACCCATCGGTGAACCAGATTTCACCATGTCTGGGTCTATACTCCGCCCATGCCTCTCTTGCAGGAATAAGGATTTTGTAGTTTCCTTTTTCCCTTTTAAGAGACAGTATCTTATCCTGAGGTTCTATCCAGAGCTCCTTCAGTGAATCCCCAAATAGCTGTTTATGAAGTTTGCTATTTGTCTTCCACTGCCCAGTACAGCTTAGCCGGTATGCAGTTTTCATTGCCTCCATCCTAATTTGAAGACTCAAGGATGGAAAACCCAACATAACCCTCATGGCCGCACATGGTGTGCTTCTCCTTGTAGCAGTTATGCCTCTAAGGAAGAGCCCCTGCGCGCGGTCCAGCATTCTTTTACTTGTTTCTTTCTGTGCCCTGTCCCACCAGACGATAGAGGCAAAGATCAACCTCGGCACCACAATGGCGGAATAAATCCAGTTCATTTGACGTGGACCCAAACCCCATCTCGTGCCTATTGCTCCTCTGCATTGTCAGAACGTAGCTATGGCTTCTTTGCACTTATCCTCCAAATGCTCACGCCAGAGTAGCTTCCTATCCAGAATAACTCCCAGATATTTAGCACTCTCAACGTAGCTTATTTTAGTATTACCAACTTACATCATCTCCAGCGATTTAGTTTTATATCGCCTAGTGAAGATGAATGCCACAGATTTCTCTCCTTGAATGCATAGTGCATTTTCCCTGCACCATGCTTCTGTTACCTTGAGTGCCTCTTGAAGCAGGTCTTTGAGGACCTCTTCAAATGGTCCCCTAACAAGGATAGCTATGTCATCCGCATATCCTACCACCTTGACACCCATTCCACTGAGTGTCCTTAGTAGGCCGCCCACGACAAGGCTCCGCAGCAAAGGGGATAACACTCCACCCAGCGGGCAGCCCTCCGAGACCATCCCATTTATCGTGCACCCCATCCAGGATGCAGTGTTTATCCGGTTTTCCAAGGAACTCATAATCCAATTTATAATTCCATCAGAAATCCCATGATCCATAGCTGCTCTCTTGATGGCCAGTCTAGAGGTACTATTAAAAGCCCCCTCCACATCAAGAAAAGCCCCAATACATATTCCCTTGTTGTTGATCTGACCCTTAATAAAGTCTACGACCGACAACAGCGCAGTCTCCACTGACCTACCGGTTCGGTAGGCGTGTTGGTCCTGATGAAGCGGATACTGCTTCAAAGGTCCCTCCTTCAAATAGTAGTCCACCAGCCTTTCCAATGTCTTTAACAAGAAAGATGTGAGGCTGATAGGTATGAAGTCCTTTATCTCTGTGTAACCTTTCTTCCCCGGTTTGGGGATAAAGATGACCTTCGTTTTGAGCCACTGTCCAGGCGTGTAAATCAAGGCAACACAGCCTCTGAGTAATCCTGTCAGTGGCCCTATTATTTCCTCTAAGCAATTTTGTAGTAGTGCTGGAGTAATGTTATCTAATCCAGGCGCTTTAAAAGACTCAAAAGACAGAATAGCCTCTCTCACCTTTTGCGCTGAGATCACCTGCCCAGCAATATTCCAGTCTGCCCTTAGCCCAGTATGTCGGAGGTTTTGAGCACCGTCCCACACCGGTCTAATATCGGGAAAACTGTTCCTCATAAGCAGACGCAGTGTTTCCTCCGGGGTGTCAGTAAAGCTACCATCAGTCTTCTTGACAAACATAAGCTCTCCCCTCGGTCCACCTGCTAACACCTTAAACAGTCTAGCAGTGTCACTCAGTGTGCTTGTCTCTGAGCACCACTTTTCCCAAGAAGCACGTTTAACCTCTTTAATAAGATTTTTATAGAGACCCTGGCTGTCTTTATATGCCTGCCAGGTCTCCGCCGTTTTCTTCTTCTTTGCCCTATTAAAGAGCCTTCTAGTCTCTTTCCGTCTTGACTCTAACTCGCTGTTCCACTTAAGCTTACCACTCCCAGTGTTTATCCGTGAGAGAGGGCAATTTTCCTCAAACGACGTGAAAATTGCAGTCCTGATGTAGGCCTCAGTATTTTCCAGTTCGTTTGATGTACTATATTTACCACGGAAGTCAGACATCCGCCTCCTCACCGAGGACTTAAAACCTTCCCAGTTTGTCCTTCTCGGGTTCCTAAACCACACCACATGCCATTTGTCCCACACCACATGCCTGCACCCACCTTACCATTTGTCTATTACAGAAGGTGATATCTAGAACCTCCCTTCTGTTTGAAGTGACAAACGTTGGCTCGGCACCTGTGTTTAAAACCACAAGGTTTTCTTCAATCAAGAAGGCTAGGAGCTCCTCACCTCGCTCATTTGTGTCTGTGCTGCCCCACACCTCATTATGAGCATTGGCATCACAGCCCACTAAGATTCCTATATTCCTCTCCCTGCAGTACCGAACTAACTTACGTAATTCTGCAGGGGGCGATTCTCTATTGTGGGCGCAGTAAGTGGAGGCCACGATGAACTCCCTGCTCCCACTTACCTCGCCCTTGCCTCGAATTCTAACCACCGCAAGGTCTTTAGTTGAGAATTCTTGAATCAGCGTGGCTTCTAGTCCTCTGACTATCACACATGCTCTGTGCCCCTCATGTTCCCCACTTGCGTAGGTGCGCCCAGCTGCAGTCAGACCCCTTATACGGTTCCTGACCAGCCACGGTTCTTGCACCAGCGCAAGCGCAAGCGCTGGTAATGTGTGCCTCACATTTAAGCACCTGGTTAGGACCACCGAGGCGCTTTTACTGTGATGCAAGTTGATTTGCAGTATCATTGCTCGAGGGTCAGCCATCTCCAACTTATCCCTTAGGTGAGTGTCTCTGAACCGCGGAACAAAACCTCCACTAGGAGTGTCCAGAATCCGGTCCATGACGGTGCCCTTAAGGTGGTCGAACGCCGCCATCTCCATCCTCACGCCTACACTATCCCCAAAGGTCACAATAACCCTCGGAAGGTTGGCGGAGATCGCCGAGAAAGACGGCCCTCCCGACCAAGCAGGCCTAGACCTCTTGACCTCCGACTCTGGAGTAGGATTAGATGTACTCCTTTCCTTCCTTTTCCTCTTTCTCTTTTGTCGTACTAAAGTCCTACCTGATCCACTGGCTTCCGGGACGACAGGGCGGGTTTTAGCCCCAGCCTCCGTCAAACCCTTCCGCTGCCCGGATCGGTGTTTCCTCAAAGGGGGTGGCGGTGGTTCTCTGCCCTCCGCCTCCGCCTTCTTTGCTTCCTCATGGTAGGAAAGCCAAAGTGCTTTCCTCCTTTGTGCACCACTCATTCTTCCTGTTGCCTTCACAGCTGGATTTCCATCTGTCTCTACGGGGGCCGAAGCCACCTCCATAGGAACAGATTTGTCGGTAGGTTCTAAGCCCTGACCAGTTAAATTTATTTTTTCTCTGCCATGTGTGTTCCCACGAGCAGCTAGGGAAATAAAGGTCCGCCGCCGCAGAACCCCGCTTACGGCGGTAAGGCGACTTATGTACTCAGGGGTGGCGCCAGGTGCCCCTGAGACTCCGTTAAAGACCTTCTTACCCTGAGGGCCACGAATCTACATCGGCACGGATCGCATAACACCTTCAGATCGGGGGTGTAAGTGCCCATCCAGACCACCAACCTGGATGAGGGGTGCTTCTTGGTTGCCGCCCGCAAGGGAAGGGCAGGGCGAGAGCCGGGCAGATAACAACACTTCAGGTGCTAGGACTGGCCCCTTTTTTTGAGCCGCCTTCATGCAATCACACAAATGCCTGGACTTCCCGTTTATAGGGAGCCACATACGTACAGCTCCGCTCCACCCGTCCCCCACGCCCGGATTAAGCCTCTCCACCACGTCAAGGTTATGCAGCCCGTAGGAGAGGTTCGTTTAAGTAATATAATATGTAAATTTAATGAATGTCATTTAACTGCTGGCACAAAATAAGATCATAAATTAAATTTGGAATTTATAAAAATTGAACTAAACTTAACCAACATGCCTGCAATAACTAGCAAAATAATTTTAGTTTATTCAAGAAAAATTTAATTTATGTTTTGTTAACTAAGGACTTTAAGATCTGATTTCAGAATTTTATTATTTAAGAATTTATTTCACTTACAAATTTCATTATTATTAAATTCAGTTTCAACAACAGCCAAAAGAGTAATTTTTATTGAATCAATCCTGTGTACAAAAATAATAAATGTAATTATTTCCCAACTAGTAAATCATTATAGTAAATTAACAAAATCAATACAATTAATAAAATCCAGCCATAGAGTCAGTCATATTTATTTAATAATAAATAGCTAGAAATCAATGTGCAACCTAAAGATAATCGAGCAACCCATCCAGAGAAATTAATTAAATTAAATAATAAATTATGAGTTAGCTTAAGGACTAGTTGGTTTTGCTTTAAAGCACAGGAGTTGATACTCACTGGCAGGTTTTACCATATGAAACACAGGACCTCCTTTAGGAGGATATGATAAGACTCTATCTTGCACGGACTTCACTAAAGCAGGAGCATGGTGGAGAGTTGTCTTCAAAGCATGGTATGGCAAATGTATGATGTGATAAATTTTATGTGTTTTCAGCTGACATAAATTTGACCATATGACAGATCACTGACCTTACCATGACTTTAAATACACCTTATAGACAACGTTCCTAGGGTACACTTATTAGATGGAATTTTAAATACTTGCTCACGTAACTCGGTGGTAGACAACTTTCGACAGGTTGAAGGTTGCCGGGGTGAGGCACCGTTGCAACACACACACACACACACACACACACACACACACACACACACACACACACACACACACACACACACACACACACACACACACACACACACACACACACACACACACACACACACACACACACACCCACACACACATATATATATATATATATATATATATATATATATATATATATATATATATATATAGATGTGTTCTGTTTTACAGTTCATACATTCATAGCCAAAATATAATTGATTAGATTATTTTAAAAAATGGTAAATATGAACAATCCTAATATAACATATTAAAAGTAATTAAAATACGGAATATATGAATCATACATAGAGTAAAATATTTGATACGCAAATATTGCTAAAATTCTTAGGAACTAACAACACGGTTTCCTCATGAACAATCTAAAGCGTAAGTAACAGATTACAAACAGAGATTAAATTTTGCTATAAAATTTCTTTTCAACCTTGATTTGCAATAATTCAAAATTTAGAATTGATAGTTTATGTATCGGAAATATATGAAAACATACATACTATTAATTTTAATAACTTTAGTTACATTTACAGACATAAAGGCCAGTTTTAGGGATATATATGAACCAAAAAAAGGTCTACAGCTGTTTAAAACTGGAACATATATATTCACTACTGTATTGTTCTTCATTTTTTAAAAACTGCAAACGAACATTCATAAATACTTGATGATAAAATTATAGGTTACCTAAATAACGGAATCTTATGAGAAAATCAAAGAAGATATTCTAAGAGGAATTTGAATAAAGAGCCACTACCACGTATTCTAACGGACGTTTAGGTGAAAACACGCAGGAACAAAGTTAAACAAAAAATATAATTAAGCAGAAGTATCTGGAATAAATAAAGAAAGGAAAACAACAGAAGTTAAACCAAGGCGTCATAACACTAAACGGAAAATTCTTTTGGGCTAAAATTAAGAAGCATAGGAACACTTTATCGGCAGTTCAACACTTCGACAATGCTGCATGTCCAGTAATTCAACTCGTCGATAGAAAAACACCTATGGCAGTCCAGTAACTGCACAGTGCGACACATGCAGCTGTCATACATGTTGGCAATTTGCCATCTCAGTAGTATAAAACCTCAAGCAAACCAACATGTAATTGGTCAAATACTCTTATAATTTCGGTAGTTCACGCCCTCACTCAGTTCAACATGTCTTTAGAACGACATGTCTGGTTGGCCGACCTCACATTAGTCCAACTAATATTGACCTTCCAACATCAGGATAATTTTGTACATGGTCTGCAATCAAACCTATCGGTTGAAGGGCACCTGTTACATTTCAACATTCCCGTAACCTAGCATGTTCAACAGCCCAACTTCTCTACAATCCGATATAATCAGCACAGCTACATCTTTTAATTCCGACACATCGGTAATCAAGCGGTTCGACATCTTGGTATACGGATAGGTACAGTAGTCTTACATCTTGGTGTACGGATAGGTACAGTAGTCTTACATCTTGGTATACGGATAGGTACAGAAGTCTTACATCTTGGTATACGGATAGGTACAGTAGTCTTACATCTTGGTATACGGATAGGTACAGTAGTCTTACATCTTGGTATACGGATAGGTACAGTAGTCTTACATCTTGGTATACGGATAGTAACAGTAGTCTTACATCTTGGTAGTCAGTCCTGTCTAGCAATCCAGCATTTCTTTTTTAAATTACATCCTGCAGTCCAAAACTGACCAAATGGGGGATCCTTCTTATACAGATGTGCGACAGAAGTCCGTAGTTTAATTCATATTTGCAGTGCAATGTCTGAGTAGCCCTGTAAGACCGTTTCAACCCCTACGACGTTCAACACATATAGCTGCTCCCCAACTTGCACGCCCATCAACCTAACATATATTTAGAACAACACGCGGACATCTTCTTAGTTCTGCACGTCCATCATTCCAACAACTCCGTACACAACACATCCAAGTCCTACATTTTGGGATTATAACATCTCGGTAATCAGAAATATCCAGAGTCCAGTTTGTTGGTAGTGCAACACAATCAGTAGTCCAACGTCGATAGTTCTTCACGTTCCTCTTGGTATGCCGACCCTTTCTGCAGTCTGCCCTAGTTATCAGAGCTCAACAGTAGACCGGTACAGTCTGTAGAACGGCACATCTCTGGTAGATCGTTGATAGTCTTGTACACCGATCCGTTAAATACAACCGTATCTAGAGGACCTACATCCTTAGTCGTCTAAGGAACCAACAAAGGATCTCTGTAGTCCAACATGTCATTCCTCTTCAATAAACCCCAAAGATTTTTAAAAATCCAGTCGTTATCACTTTCTTTCATATAAATCTGTATGTATTTAAGTAGTAAGACAGCTTGCATATAATTAAATTATTTTAATTAAAAAGTTTAGGAAATAAGAGGGACTCACGATCAGGTTACGCTAAAGAGAAAACTAACAACTTCAACATTAACCTGTAGAATTTTGGAATAACAAGAGTAGTAATGTAGCCTCTGAGGAACATGATCAGTTAGTCAGAAATGTAGTACAGCAGTGATAGCAACCTCTTCAAGAAGTTTTTGAGCAGGTCATAAAATTAACGCTCCAGAGAGAATAGACTGATTTTGTATTGAAATTTTATAATCGTACAAGCTTCGGTCTAACATGAGTGTGACTTGAGAGAATCCATATTATGTGAAAAGGTAAAAAAGTGACCAAATAAAAATCATTTACTTTATATGTTTGAGTACAGTATTCTGGCATTCCTAACGTTTCAATATTCTCTTCGTTTGACGCGTTTCAGAGTAACTCCATTTTTAAAACTTCAATCAAGAGTACGATTGACGTTTTGAAAATGTAGTTACTCCGAAACGCGTCAACAGAAGTGAATATTGAAATGTTAGGAATGGCAGGAAACTGTACTCAAACATATAGAAATATTCCCAACAGAAATTAAAATTAATATATTAATAAATATCATTTACTTTTCTCTGTCAAAATGATTTGGCGTGGAACTGTGCATGTGTAACACGTGATCTTTTTGATCAATGTGAAGCGGTTTTGATTAATTAGAAAATGGTTTAGTAAAACTAAATGAAGTGATCAGATAAAAAGTTATAGTTTTAACTGGGTAAGTGTAATTTCTCACAGTGCGAGGTTATTACAAGTGTGTTGGAATGTTTACGTGAATTTAGGAAATGTATTACACTGAAGGTGGGAATCTGTTGATTTCAATATCATAATTTAAATGCATTAAAATTGATCAATACAAGGTTATTATGTTATGAGCTCATTTTTGAAAACGATATCATGCAGCATTATTTTTGGTTGAAGGCTTTTTATTTCATACAAATTTTCATCAAGGTTATCCAAAAATAGCCTTTTATTATAAACGTACAGGTGTTTAGATGAAAAATAATGTGGTTAACGTCATTTGTTATTGAATTTATACAATTGTGTCAATAAACATAGGCGTCATTGATCTATTTTAGAGCAGTGTTACCTAAATACAAAAACAAAATACTTGTTTAATCTTTAAAAGTTAAAAGAATATTTTGATTATAATTTGTCGCTATATATATATATATATATATATATATATATATATATATATATATATATGTGTGTGTGTGTGTGTGTGTGTGTGTGTGTGTGTGTGTGTGTGTGTGTGTGTGTGTGTGTGTGTGTGTGTGTGAGTGTGTGTGTGTGTGTTTGTGTGAGTATAAGTGTGTGTTTGTGTGTGTGTGTGTGTGTGTGTGTGTGTGTTTGTTTGAGTTTGTGTATGTGTGTGTGTGTGAAATTAAAAATTTTTATTTTTTAGTTTTATAATGAGTTACTTATCTATGCATAGCACATTGTGGATTTCCTTCAAATTTTAGTACCATTTTATAATATTTAAATTACTTTCAAAGAACGCAATATTTATTAATTTAACCTTAAATTTAAAGTTTTAAATGTTTTTTGTTTACATTTAACAATTTTGGACAAATGTTTGTTTCACAACATCTATTTAATCTCCCCTTTTCTCATTTGAAATTTCAAAATATCAAACTACTTAATATACGTTTACTTCGATTTTTCTTGTTATTTAAACCCTGGCATTTTTAAAATTTCTGATTTTAACAAAAATTCACTATAATTTTCATTTATAATCTTTTAGATAATTACTTCAAGTTTCCCATTTAAATCTTTCTACTACTGGCAAATGTTTACCCTTCAATACATTTAGAATAAAGACCCAATATTTAGCCTACAATCAATAATTTAATTTTATGACAAAAACAACACAATTAAGGCAAAACAATATAATAAGATTCGTTTGTTAGAACTTTACATTTATCAATGTAATATTTATTTACCCTTGAATTTACTGAATTTACTCCCTCTGATTTCCCTTAAGTAAACAAGTTAATTTTAATTTACAGAACAATATAAAATCATTTACTGAAAGAAAACGACATTTAGCAATTTCAATTTATTTACTTACTCGAGCCTTTCGGCGTCGAGCGACCCAGTAACTACCGAATCTGAACAACTGGTCGTCCAGCTCAGGATAGGTTGAAATATGGTCCCCATTCAAGATACCATAAAAAGAAAGAAAATTATATTTAGCAATTTCAATTTATTTACTTCTTGAAATTATAGAATTTACTTCATATTTGCTCCATTTAACAAACAAGTTAGTGTTACTAATAAAAATAAATCAAAACATTTACTGAATAAAATTTTAAATTTATTAATTTCAAATTTATTCCCTTTTTGAAATTATAGAATTTACTCTCTCTATTTTCCATTAGATAAACAAGTTAATTTTATTTGACAAAAACAATATAAAAATATTTACAGAAAGAAAATTGCATTTAGTAATTTTAATTCATTTACTTCTTGAAATTAAGGAATTTACTCCATCTAATTTCCATTAAATAAACAAGTTAATTTTAATTGGTAAAACAATATAAAAACATTTCCTGAAAGAATATTTAAACACTTGAAATCAGAAAATTTTGTATATACCTACTTGCAATATTTATCCAATAAATCCATTTTACTCCCAACAACATAATGAAATTTACTTATTCTACACACAACTGATAATTTAAATAAAACAAACCTTACAACTAAACATGAAAACCATTTACTTAACTTATGTTTTAGCTAGACCCACTGAATGTTTTACAACCCCAATTATCTATGCTCGTTTGCTTATATATTGTTATATAATTTAAAAATTTACCCCAACATAAAACCTTATTTAAAACAACTCTTTTAAAAACTGAACTCGTTTGTTTTATATATTTACTATATTTTAATATAATGATCATCTGCTGATCATCCCTTTCTCAAGACAATAATTATTTTAAATAATTAATTTCAATCAAAACTTCAACCCTTTACATGCGAACAAAAATTTTTATTTAAATGAATTATCCTTAATTTATATTGTAACCCTTTTTTCAAAACAACAATTTATTTTAATCAATTTTCAATAATTAAAATTATAACCTTTTTATGAAAACAACAATTTATTTGAAACAATTTTCTTTAATTAATATTGTAAACCTTTTTTCAAATGAAATTTAATTAATTATTTATTTCAATCTTTTTTACAAAGAACAACTCAACTGTTTTGATTTACATTTAAAAACATTTGACTTTCAAATCATATGGACAGGGATATTCACATATGTGGCAGCCATTTCGTTTGTTGACATTTGCCAGTACTGATTTAATTTTGGATACTTTAGTTAAACGTTTTATCTCAATACCCTACTATTTTTTAATTCATAAACAATTTTAATATCTTAATTTGAGTCATTTATAATTAAGTTTGAAAAAGTTTTAAACTCCTAATCCTCAAATTTTAGTTTTATTTATAATTACATTTAAATCAAATTCATAGAGTTATCTGTAAGACTGTAGCTATATTGTGGCGGCACACCTCCACTTATGTTTATAATCCCCACTCTTAAATAAAGCCACCTACCCTACTTTGTATCATTTCAAAATTTGGCATCTAAATTTTTAATTTAATTTTTTTAGTATCCAATTTCCTCATTATATTTTTTAAAATCAAAGTTTAGCTTATTTGTCCACAATAAGATCTGATCTGAGTTCCCTTCTACTTTGTTGTGCGTTGGGCTCTGATGTCTCCCCCTCTCGGTAAACTGCATTGACATGGGACCATCTTGGCTTGTTTGAATGCTTGCCGTGCTTCAACTAAAGGTCTCTCGTTTTCCACAAAGCCTCTGCTCACTGGGAACGCCATCTTGAATCCATTTGTCCTTTGTTCTTCTGTACTCACGTTTGGATATGTTGGCCGTCTCCTGCTTTAAACCCTCCGCTCTCTCTTCTTATTTTAACGTTTATTTCTTTTTAATTGTTATTTTAAACTGGTAATATTATTAAATTTTGAAATTTAGATCACTGTTCAAATTTTGCCAAGTTTTTAACATATTTACTTCCAATCCTCCACTGTTACTTTAGAAATTGATCTAGTTATTTAAATACTTTTCATTGATATTTTTGCCACTATGAAGCACTGTCGTACGTGGTTACACACACGGAGTAAATTTTTGGGTTTTCAATTAGCTCGGAAACAAACTGAAACCACTTGCTGACTCAACACATTTTGATTTTACTTTGGAGACCACTTTCGCGGAGATTTTTCCGCGAAAGAGTTCCAGAAACATCACGTCACTTCATCACAGCGTATAACACTCTTTTCTAGCCCGACATTTTAACGATTCGACAATGTACTTGATATAATTTTTGTCCGAACTGGAGCGCAATTAACGATGCGTTATGTTCGTATCATGTCCACTAGACGCTCTCTCCCGGGACGCTTCGCTTCTCCTGACTCTCCTCCAGGCCACATCTTCCCACGCTGACCTAACCAATCCGGTGTCCCCTATGACGTAATGCCTTCAGCCTGGATGCGTACGCACCGTTTTTATTTCCTTTATCCTGGCGACATAAAATCGATAACCAGATCAATATTTTAACTGTTTTCCTTTTCTAACCGTTTTCCCCTTTAATGTAGCGTTTTCTGCAATTTTGTTATTCTTGATTTTTGGTTTCTTTTGCTCTTCTACATCGTTAAAAATGTCGATCATAACTCTGGAGTAATTTTGACCGTTTCCCCTTTACAAATATTTATTATTACTACCAACGCTAAGTCCCTATCCCTTCAAGATGGCTTTGCTTGGTTGAAATTTATGAATAATATTATACAATATTTCTTACTTTCCTTAATATCCCCTTCACTCTCATTGTCCCCCATATTTATTTATTAACCCCTTTTCCCCCTTATTAATCACTTAAACAATAGTTTATGACTATCCAAACTTTATATTTAGTAAATTTGTTAAAACTTACTGAGACAGAACGTTTTCGATCCCTATGTGCAGATCTTCTTCAGTGTCCTGCTTCGAGATGTTGGGTCAAGTGGTGACGGTTTTAAAGGTAGCTTTTCGATAGTATCAAATAGTATGTGTGATTTGTATTGTGTTTGTTCGTTTAATATGTTTGTAGTTTGTGTTTTTGTGTGTATAAAAATTTCATATTGTTCTAGTGTGTTGAGATGTGCCCTTTTTTGCTGATGTGTAGGATTTCTAGGTTATGGTAAATGTCTGTGTATGTGTGTCCTGTTTCTTTAAGGTGATTGTAAAATGTTGAGTTGATGTTATGTTTGTGTTCTTCGACTCTTTGTTTAAAGCTGCGACCTGTTTGTCTAATGTAGAATTTGTTACATTCATCGCAGTTTAGTTTGTATAGGCCTGGTGCTTGTAGCTTATCTTTGTTGTTGGTGTTGTGTTGTATTTTGTATTGTAATTTGTTATTGGTTTTGTATGCTATTTTGTAACCTATTTTTTGAAATTTGCGTGCTATTTTGTTTGTTGTTTTGTTTATGAATGGTAATGTGATGTATTTGTTTTCCCTGTCTGTAGTGTTAATTTTAGTGTTTTTTTTTTTTGTATTTTGTCTATTATTGTGGTGTTGTATCCGTTTGTGTATGCGAAATATTTAATTGTGTCTAGTTCCTTGTTCATGTTTTCTGTTGTCATTGGGACTTCATTAACTCTATGGAGCATGGATCTGAAGGCAGCATGTTTGTGTTGGATAGGGTGGTTTGAGGTGTTGTGGATAAGTGTGTCTGTTGTTATGGGTTTCCTGTAAATGTTGAAGCTGTGTTTGTGTGTGTGTGACTTTTTGCTATGGTTAGGTCGAGGAAGTTTAGGGATCGGTTGGTTTCAATTTCTGAAGTGAAGTGGAGCTTTGGGTGTATTTTATTAGTGTAGGTGAGGAGTTTTTCACATTGACGGGAGTTGCCTCTGTATAGTGTTATGATATCATCGACGTATCTGTGCCAGTAAATAATTTTGTGTGCGTGTGTATTGCTTGTGAGTATCTTGGTGTTTTCTATGTGTTGTATAAACATTTCGCTTCCCATGGGTAGGCCATCTGGTTGTGAATAGAATTTTGAGTTGTGGGTGAAATAGTTTTGTTCTGTGATGATTTGAAGGATGTTTATGATTTAGGTAACGTGGGTTTTAGGTATATTATTCTGTATTAATTGGGATTCTAGGATGTTGAGTGTTTCGGGTATGGGTATGTTGGTGTACTTATTTGTTATGTCGAGTGATAGTAGTGTTGAATTGTGTGGTATGTTTATGTCTTTTATTTTATTTGTGTGATTATTTGTCCATCACTAAAAATATTGTCCATCACTATTTTATATTGTGTGATTATTTTGTCCATGTATGTCCCTTTTTCTCATTTTACTCTTTCATGATAACCCATTTACCCTTCCAACAATCCTTACAACCGTTTTTTGCCCGTCGTAGTGTGTGTGTGTGTGTGTGTGTGTGTGTGTGTGTGTGTGTGTGTGTGTGTGTGTGTGTGCGTGTGTGTTATACATACGTTATTATAATTATAATTCATTCGAAAAATTTGAATAATAGGTTTCGTACAACGCTTTGATTTGCTATTCATGCGAAAATATTCAATATAATGACTTCTTCAAAAGATTTTCTTTTATAACGAGCAAATATTAGTTCAAAAAGAAATTTGGCAGAAAAAACTAGTTACAAAATTAAATGAAATTTCAAGCTAGCCGATGCATGCTAAAATCAAAAGACACTTATCCTAAGCTTCTAAATCTTAAAATAACATTTCGTCCTCTGTGGAAAACATAACTAATTCAATGTGCTGACTTTTTTTTTTTTGAAATTGTTTGAGGCGTGTTGCCATTGGTTCAAAGTGCATCATTTCAATTAAATCCAAATGTATTGTAAATAGGGTTCAGATACTAACTACAAACTGTCTTGAATTTTAGGTGATCGTACCTTTGATTGCATTATACTAAAATATGCCATTTTCTCAAATTGGTTTTTTCCGCTTTTTAGATGTCGATATTAAAAGACGTTGTTTTGTTATTCTATGTGTTTATATTACAACGTAGATAATATATGAGTTTAGGATTTATATAAATATGCTGTGGACAAACAACCTGTTGCACAAAAGGCTTAGGATGCGTTCCCTATATTAATCATGTGTTAATAGTTGACGCTTCATTCTGTTAATACAGAACTTTGAGTTAAGTAATGATAGATGGAAGATATCAGACCCTCATTAGCTACAGAGTGCTTTATCCAATTGCCATATTTTTAATTGATTTATAAACCTTACTTACTTCCTACAGAGAATGAGCCCCGACGGCTCCTTTACCTCCAGGAAAATGAAGGCACGTCTGATCATCTGACTTTCTTTATTAGATACTGAGTCAATTCACTAATGATGATACCCCACAGAGATAAGCCAGGCTCTACTGGCACCACAGCGTTCTATAACAGAGTTATCACAAACGGACGTTTCCTCAGTTAATCATTTACAAGAACCTTCTCTTGTCCAAAACAGAGCCTCAACATATATATATATATATATATCGTAATATGTATTCTCGTGTATTAATAAAGAACTAAGTCAAAATACAAATACAAGAATTATGATGGAATTTACAATTCGTAAATTGAATTGTAAATTCAATTATAATTCTTCTATTTGTATTTTGACTTAGCTCTTTATATATATATATATATATATATATATATATATATATATATATATATATATATAAAGAACTAGGTCGGCATCACAGGTAACGAAAGAGCAGACGACCTTGCAAAAAATGGAACGCGGATGCAACAACCATACGCAGAAACCAGCCTCACCTCTGTCAAACACCTTAACGATACAGACCTGAAACACTCCATGAATCAAGGGCACGAGGAAGCAAGCAGAGGGAAACTGTAGGCATCACTTAGCTGCCACGGTCCTCTGGGCTCACAAGCGATAGGGCAACTGCCGTGGCTGAATTTCGACTCCTGACGGGACACGACTATCTCCAGATTCTTTCGCTTTGGCCTAGCAGAATCCGATACGTGCCCGCTCTGTCTCGATGGTATCTTGAATGGGGACCATATTTCAACCTATCCTGAGCTGGACGACCAGTTGTTCAGATTCGGTAGTTACTGGGTCGCTCGACGCCGAAAGGCTCGAGTAAGTAAATAAATTGAAATTGCTAAATGTCGTTTTCTTTCAGTAAATGTTTTTATATTGTTCTGTAAATTAAAATTAACTTGATTACTCAAGGGAAATTAGAGGGAGTAAATTCAGTAAATTCAAGGGTAAATAAATGTTACATTGATAAATGTAAAGTTCTAAAAAACGAATGTTATTATATTGTTTTGTCTTAATAATGTTGTTTTTGTCATAAAATTACGTTATCGATTATAGGATAAATATTGGGTCTTTATTCTAAATTTATTGAAGGGTAAACATTTGACAGTAGTAAAAAGATTTAAATGGGAGACTTGAAGTAATTATCTAAAAGGTTAAAAATGAAAATTATAGTGAATTTAAATTAAAATCAGAAATTTTAAAAATACCAGAGTTTAAATAACAAGAAAAATCGAAGTAAACGTAAATTAAGTAGTTTGATATTTTGAAATTTCAAATGAGAAAAGGGGAGATTAAATAGATGTTGTGAAACAAACATTTGTCCGGAATTGTTAAATGTAAACAAAAAACATTTAAAAATTTAAATTTAAGGTTAAATTAATAAATATTTCGTTCTTTGAAAGTAATTTAAATATTATAAAATGGTACTAAAATTTGAAGGAAATCACAATGTGCTATGCATAGATAAGTAACTCATTATAAAATGAAAAAATAAAATGTTTTTCAACTAAAGGTCTGACCGAGCTCTGATGCTGACTAAAGACAAGTGCTTGATCTGGTGGATCGTAAGTAAAACCACCCTTATATTATTAAAACTATATTCGCCCTTACTAGAAAAGGGTATCTAGAATACGGTATACGAAATACGGTGGAAACGTTTATTCGGTTTAGTAACCAACATATTTAATTCGTAACTTTTTTCTACCACATTAGACTACGGATTTGAATATTTAACAAACGTTTTTAAATATATCAAAGACGTTTTTATATTCTTAGCCCAAGTGTAGTTATAATACTTAAATTGCTACCCAAACAAAAAGTAAACTATTATTATTCATTGTCCCAGCTTACCTATAAATTTATAAGAGTTCAAATACAAAAACCCTTAAAGTATTCTTACCCGTTTACCTGTATATATGATATAAAATAGTTCCTAGAGAATACATTTTCAAAGATATTCCGCCCCTTAATAACGGGACTCATTTAACAGCATGTATAGCGTTCAAATATTACTCAACAGTTAAAAAGTGTTTTAAAATTTGCCCTTTCAATCAAGGCAAGATAAATTAGTTTTAACTGTGTCCAAAATGTAAGTAATGAGGTAATATGTTAGGTATTAAAGACTACCTAATTCATTAATAAATTATTTATGAAATAATTTTTGTTTACATTATTTTTGAAATAGTAATATAATTTAAAATGTGACAGATTCCATTATATAATTTCGAATAAATATTGTATTTATAAAATATACAAGCTGTTTAATGCCTGTTGAATATTAATTATCAACAAAAAGTTTCTCTTTTCAGAATAACCCTGATCATAAACTCTAAGGTGGTCTTTGACTTCAAACCATCAACTGTAAAATCCCTGCTCCCTTGCCAATTTTTTAACAGCCCTTAATTAGTTCACCCAACCCACGCGTAGATATCAGAGAAGACTTTGATTTTGATAAAAGTTATATTTTAATTGGCAACGATTGAACCGCTTACAATTATTCTATAATAACTCAATTATCCTTTGCTTAATATTAAAAAGTAGGCATACAGCCTATGAATAATTTATTATTCTTAAAATTGACAACTAACTGATATTCATAGGAACTTTAACACGCAGCCACATGTGATTCTATGACACGGAATTCCATAAGAGTTTTCTTATTGTATCGTAACTTTTTTTACATTAGACGTAGGCTTCAGTAGTTGTTAAACTATGAATGTAAATTACAGGTAAATATTTCAAAACAATAATTATAACCCCTTTTTATGTCATATGGGAGACTAGAGGGCTTAAGGGAATCTATGGTAGTCAAGTTTAAGCTGCGTACTCAGGACTTACAACATTCAATCAGGGAATTGTGACCTGCATTACCCTACAACCACTGAGCTAGTTATACCGAGAGACTTTAATGCTATCTGCGATGGAACTCACGCTAGTAACTAAAAGCTCTAACCACTAGACCTTATTCATATAACCGCCTGGTAAATATGTATTATTGTTAGGCAACGTGTTTCTACTTAAATGTATGATGACCAGGCTTTTTAACAATATGGTGTATTGCGATGTTTTTATTCTAACGTGAGAGTGAATTCTGAGGAGTATTAAATCGACGTATCCTAATAGAAATATATATATATATATATATATATATATACATATATATAATAATTTTTATTTTCATTCATTTTAAAATGATATTTTTAAAAAAAGATAGTTTTAGTAAAAGTGGGATATTAAACCATTTATTTTTCCAATAAACCAATTTTATTTTCCTACCTACTCTCGTACGACATCCAAAGATTTCTTATAGTCTTAAAACATATATACAAAGCGCATGCATCCAACTCCTCCAGTGTAGCTTCAGGTAATCCTCGCATCCCGTATAGGAATTTGTATTTCTGTACCCCTTCTCCTCATTCAAAGGAAAAATATCACGTAAATAAGTAGTATGAAACATTGTTTAAATTATGATTTCCATCAATAAATAAAAAACTGTTAATAACAAAATAAATTGTCAGCAAGAAAAAATAATTAAATTCAAGAGCTTTGAACTTGATAATATTATTTTTGTAAGGATCGCTTGCGTAGAAGCTTTTTGGTCAAACGCTTCAAGTGAAACCTTATTAAGCGAATGAAAGAGAAGGATAGTATCGACGTAAAAATATTCATGAAAGATCTAAAAATTGAAACTCTAATAAAAGAGGCTGATGACTATACAAACCAAAGAAATTTAAAAGAACACGGAATTGCTGAAGTAATTGGCATAGCAGCCCCGTTATATGGAAATAAAACAAATCTGAAAAATGTCAGGAGGTAAAACAATAAAATAGTGTTTGTGGAGACCGACAATTTAAAAAGTAATACCTGTTAGTTTTTATTTCTTCACAATGGAATACAGAAATATATTTAAAACAAATGAAACTGTATAAGGCTAAGGAACCATTAAGAATAGCATCGAGCATGGAGCATGGAGCAGAAAGAAGAAAAAGTTTTAACCTTTCGTAAATAATTGGTACTTACCAATAATTACATTTTAAAGAGAATGTTTAATGCTTGAGTTTTGGGTATCCTACTACTCCCTTAGTTTTAAGACAGTTGAAATGCGATCCGATTCTACCCTTTAGCTATATTAGTTCATCCAATTTTGATATAGGATGACGATGTAAATAAAATTATTAACTGGAATACATAAAGTCTACATTTTACTTTTGGCTTTGTTAGAGCATTATAGAGGGTTCCAGTCAGCTATAATATTACCTGAAGCAGATATATTTAATTATCATACAAGGTTTAAATTAAGGTTATAAATACAGTAAACTAATGATTCGTTACTCGCGAAAGGTACGTTCGCCGAACTTACTGAGAATAGTTATATAACTGTTTATTGAAAGAGAATAGTTACATCTACATTTAACATGTTAACAATATTTGAAGTATAATGTACACTTATTTTGGTATACATTATAGTATATTTACAAGCTACATATTTACATACATGTTTTTAATTGTTTACTTACGTTTCAAATAAATAAGGCTCACACATACACACACACAGGTATTCTTTATTTTTAGCTATTTACACCCATGTGCAGTATTTATATGGCGATAGTGCTCCTTCCAGGTCTCTATTAAATTTTATTGCCCGTTCTAGAGAGGTATGAATATGTTTTCCTAAACATAGAATTTCCCCTATAGATTTTGTCAACTTTGGCCGTGGCCGATATTCTTCGATTTCGTTTTCCGGGATAAGCACAGGTTGAGTAATTAGTTTCTCCAGCTCTTCTTCTGTCTAATTCTTGTTCGTATATTATCTTATCTTAATTAGGATATAAATAACGAATCATTTCTGAATTACCCAATACAAAACAATTTTAATTATATTGTTACAAAAAGAAATATTTTGAGTCTATAAAGTCATTTGTTAGTAGAAAGGTAAATGAAACAAAAAACATAAATTAAATAATTAAGTCTTGGAAAGTACTAACGACAACGTAATCAGCCTGTAATAGACAATCCATAGTATGTTTTACGACTTGAAGTTAGATTAATACTGGCAACAAACCATTACCAAGTTTTACTAGACAGCTTAACTCGACGATCTTTGTTACTCTGGTTTATTTAACTACCCAGAACTTAATGTTCCTACAACTAGGTCCTTCATCGGAGTCATAGAAATGATGAGGAAAGTATACCTACTTTGAGCGGAAAAATGTAGAATAGGCCAAATATACAAACAACACAAATCAAATATAAGGATATCTCTTTTTTCAGATTCACTTTTTTTACGGTATTCCAACCATATTTATATGTTTCACTTTTCATTTAAAGTTTTGTACCACTCATCCGGCTCCCATTCGGTGTTATCCTTGCGTCCTTGCTATCAAAATGTTATAACCCCCCTGCTGTTACTAGCAATCAAGAAAAGGTTTTAATTATAAACTTGCAAACGTTATATATTATTGCCTTTAATAAGAGATCTACGAATATACATATCATTGGTTAAATATTGATGATTATTATGGTAAAGATTTTATGGTATGACCCATAAAAGAACTTCTTGTATCGAATTTACAAACTAAAGCCTATTGAGAAGCTTTTGTGTAATTTATTCCTTTTGATCATAAATCATTTAAAACCACCATTTATAAAAGATGGTTCCTGCTTTTATCTCCAGCGAGACTTTCAAGAATGCTTTAATATTGATTTTTAATAAAGCAAATTGTAAACTATACCGCATTTGTAAAATATAATATGTAAACATAAAATTGTACTTTAATGTTTACATGGCATACGGTTGAACTGCTCAGTCTCCAGGGTCGAATTAGGCTTGTTATTCGGACTTTAATCTCTTTAAAGTGCCATTGTATCCAAGCATACCCCTCTCTTCTCTTGAGATTGTATCTTGTTACAACCATGTAATCCTGTATCTGATTGATAGCACCTAGCAATATATGTCTAGTTATTTAGTTAAAAATAAGTTTTTCTTTGAGGTTTTGCACCTGTGCAGTTGCCTCTTGAATGATCTTAAAGTCTCAATATAATTTAGAATAAATAGTTTTAAAAAAAAATGATATTGATTTGATGAGCTGTATATTCCGCAACGTCGGCTAAATTATTGTATCGGAAAATATATCAATAAATATTTTAAATATGAGCTATAGGAAATATTTAACCCTAAAATGAGGCCTTACATTTAAGTATCCTACCTGTATATTCACAAGTATACAAGTACTTTGATCCACTTTATAACACGTAAGCCAACGTTTACTATAACGCCTGATCGATGACGTCAACAAGAAAACTGCGGCATTATTTAATTAAATTAGCCTGTTCGGTTGTGAATCGTATAGAATTTATGTATGAAATTAGCAGTCGAAATCAAATTCTCAATTACGGCAAAAAAGTGGGCTGAAAAAAGGCTGGTAACACACACATTTTTTTTAACATTATGATACTCTTTTACGGTGTTCAGGCGTATAGAGAGTCGATTCATTACATTAGAAAGGAAAAATATGTTTTCACACATTTCTAAGCGAATTGTGAGAATGTATTTCCTACAAAATAGGTGTTGATGAAACTAATTTATTTCTGTTGTCTTTCTTCACAGAAATTACTAGTTAAATTACAGCTAGTTTATCTAACACAAATAACAAAAATAAGTACTTACAAAGTGTTCTTACAGTTGTAAGAAATTATTATTAATATTCACATGTGAATTGAGTTGCCTGGGCCTTTTTTTAATGGCATCAAAATCTTGTTAATACAATTTTAATATTGTTAAAACTTGTTAAACGAATTTATCAGTGGCATAGAAATTTAAAAGATATAAATAAAAATGTTTTCTTTAGTTAGGTTGTGGGTAATTTTAAATAAATTAATTTTCCATTTAAGATAAACGTAATAAAAATGTGCAATCCCTTTGCAATTGACGGCATTTACTAATATTTTAAAATTATATCAAGGCTCGACTGAAAATCTATGACAATTTTAATTAAGTCATTTTCCCTCCTATAGAGTAAACATAAATAAATGCTATCCTAATGCAAAAACGTTTTTTGAAATATTTACACTTTCTTGCAATAAAAGTCTAAAACAACACCCTCGATCTGTTTTAGAAACAATTGCCTAGCTAGTCTTAGTTAGCGAAGATTAGGGTGTAGAGTTACAGATACCACATAACTCCTTAATATTATTTATCATGCTTTTACGGTGTTCAGTGGCATAGATATTTGATACATTAGTTTAGAACGGGAAAAGTATTTGTTAATAATATGATCAGAAGCGAAGGGTGCGGCGTATTTTTTTATGCAATACGCGATAGAAATAATATATATCTATTGGTTTCCTTCACAGGAAATTACTAATAAAATAACAGCTAATATACCTATTATAATTTACATAACTAAATTCTTCCAAAATATTCTTACTTGGTCTTGATTGGCATCGACAAATGTCGTATATTGTTACGGCATTAAAATCACGTTAATCTTTTGATAAAAATATATTATTACTATAGGTTTTACATGATTTTATTAATGACTTAGAAATATGAACAATTAAGGGGGATGGGTTAATTTCTGTGAAATTCTTATTCAATACAAAATAAATGCAATAACAAACGTACGATCCTTTTGCAATTTGGTAACTATTTATACCGTTTTTTAAACATGACTAAACTTACAAAGGTGTTAAAATTGTTTCAACGCCCGACTGCAAATCTATTATAAGTTGCATTTATTCATTTTTCTACGAATAGACTGAGGTTATGTTTATTCTATCCTAATCCACGATTGTTTTAAAACAATTACATATTCTGGTGATAAAATCTTACACTTATATCACTAAAACCACGTACTGGATCAGTTATAGATATTATGGTCTCGTTATTTGCAATATCATTTTTAAAACGTAATTTAGGATCAACAGATCAACGTTACATGTTGGTAACTGAATTAAAACATTGATTTAAGGGCTACAACGCCAATTTTAAATTAAAATTTCAGGTCTAAGTTTAGAAAATTCCTAAATTTAGAAATGCGTATACAAATTATCTGAAGGAAATTCTACAAAAAAAAAAAAAAAAAAAAAAATAGAATGAACACATTTTGTTCAACACAAAGTAAAAGATTTTAAACAATATACCAATGCGATAGAACCGTGCATTAGGAGGAGGGGTAACATGACGTCAGGTCTTCCCACAGGGCGGTATGACCTAGTCTGATCATTTATAGAAAATGTAATAGGTCGAAGACTCCTGAAATAGCCGGAAGTTGGTTTGGAAGGGAGAACCGTAACCAAGCGAAAGCCCTTAGCGGGTTGCGTTCAAATGACCAAATTTCATCTAACCAAACTGTACACACACAATTTACGCTGCCGTTAATTAACCAAATACGCGACTTTCAAATAATCGTAATACACGAACTTTAAATAACCAAATACGCGCATTTCAAATAACCAAAGACACGAACTTCAATTAAACGTAATGTTGCGGGTTATCGCTATGCCGCTCCGCAGACGGCCAACGCACAACTTGAAGTTAATAAATAAATGGAAAGTAATATTTCTATAAATATCTAAACTTAGTAGTTATTATTACTACCTTTAAATTATTTCTCAAAATTTTACGGTTTAACTTTATCGTTATTAAAGTAAATTTAATGCAGGAATATTATTAGGTTTGATTAGACCATAGATCGTAAAGTATCTTGTTATAATTGTAAATAGTATACTTGAAAATCTTTTTGAATATTAAGTGTAAATACAAAAACTATGGGAAATATGATACAGTAATTATTATTGTAAACAATTGCAGATTTAACAACATATTGAAACTTAAATAACTAACGTAATAGATATTTAAACATCGTGTTGAATAAAAGTGTAGTTACAAAACGATAATTAATATAATAAATTGATTGTTTTTCAAAAGTTTTTAAAAATTATTCTAGATGTAAACAGCATACTAATATCTTAATATTAAAGTAAACTAGTCAAAGTAAAAGGTAAACTAGTCCTTCATCAAGGAACTACAACTTATAATACATTGTTATAAAGAAGAAAACTTGTCACGTTTCTTTTCATAAAACCATAAAGTAATTGGAAACAACTAAAATGTTATCTATACCAATACCGTACATATTTTTTTCTTCTAATCTGTGTATATATAAATGAATATTTGTATATAAGTATGTATCTTATTATAATTGTAATAGTCTACTTAAACATCGTTTTAAACATTGAGTGTAATTTACAAAACGACAGTAATATGATGTAGTGTTTGTATTTAAAACTATTCATTGAGGTAGTGTGCCTTAGAAAGTAATTAAAGGTACTGTTGATTCCCAAGTACAAAACTATAACAAAGCACTATTAGTACCACACACCTTATAGAATTATTAAACTTGTGCACACATCCCATTTTTTTGTGATAACAAGTCGATAGACACTATTCCATGCACAAAACAGAATATATTGCATCAAACATTCATACATCTGTCATTTCTAACTGGGATCAATTATGGTCTAAGTAGACAATGGGAAAAATGTATCGGGCCAGCTTTGCCCATGAGCACAAAAAAGTAAATGCTTTAACAGGCAAGTATGAAATTATTATATGTTAAGTTTAAAAGTAGTAATTCAAGTTAAAGATGGAATAAACTAATGCTATTGATCATTTTATTGAAAAAATTTTTAATTGAATTTTTTCCATTCTACAAAACATGGAAAATTAAATAATTGATACAAATTAGCAGAATCCTGCTTCCCTATATGACCAAATGTTCTACAAAAAAATATTTCATGCTATTGACTGTATTATTACAGTCAACTATAACAACTATTTAAATATATTCAGGATTGTTCAAATTACGGAGTGTTTCTTAAATCCGTGTGAGAACTGACAATATGGGCTGTATCTTGTGCATTTTGATAAGTGGTATCTACATTGCCATCAATCATTGTGTAACTATAACTTTTGTGTGTACATCACCAGTAATTAATTTTTACACTCCAATTCTATATAAATACATTTTCTTAGCCATAAACTAAATTATGATTTTAATGATGCTCACTATTGAACTATAATAAAATAGATTGTACTTTACTTTTGTTTTTAAAATTTAAGTTTTTATATAAACATAACCATTGCCGAAACTAGTTTGTTGTGTGATTGTTTATTAAAAACTAATTTTTGGTGATATTTTGAGTTCAGTATTTTGATTTTTACCTTTGTTAATAGCTCTCACTAGCTAAGCTCTAATTAACTAAATATGTTTTTATGTTTACATAAATAAATGCCCAACAAAGAACAATAGTGAAATTTTAAAATTTTATTAGTAAAATAGCTTACGGAATTGAAAAATAAATTTTGATAATTTCTTCTAGAAATAGGACCATTTAACTTTTGTGTATAAATTGACAAATAAATAAATGGACAATATTTAAGTTTTACATATACATATAGACTAATATTAGAAACGAATATTCACAACAAAGATCTTCTTTTTCTTTTATTAATTGTCAGTATATTGTGAGAATAATTTCTACAAAAACGTTTAAAACCAGTCACTTGTAATAATGAGCAGTTACTATAAAAATAAAGGATTGATAAAAAGGTACATTCTTCTATATGAATAAAGGATTGAAAAAAGACTTATTTTACCAATAGGATAATAATATGCTAGTGGCACGCCGTATAAATGTCGATAAGTTGAATGTGGTTTAATGTGTCGGTCATTTGAACGACATAATTGTTGATTAATTGATTGTATTGTAAGTTGGTCGCATTAGTTGACATGTTGGTCTTTTACTTCCATTTGTAATAATACAAATTAAGTATTATTATTTTTATTGTTGAAAACATGTTTATATATTATCTATTTAGGTGATCCATCATTTTGTTTCAGAACTATTGAAAAAAATAAAATTGCTGTTTAAACTGCCGCAGGAAGGATTATTATTGCTGTGCGTTTAAAAGATGTTTTGCATGCTAAAATCAAAACTATTTTATTGTATAGTAATTGATTAAATATTTAAGGGTTTACTTGTTATTACATTTTACAGTCTCGTTAATTTTTATAAACATGATTTAAATATATTTAGGATTTTTTATATAGTTGCTGCAACACCTAAAACCATTTCTTAAAATTAGTTTTAATTGTACATTGACTCATAAGTTTCATAAACTATCCTGTTTTAATATTGTTATTTATTTTGTAAAAGGATTTCATGATAACTTGAGAAATGAAGTAATGTTTTGCAATTACATTTTTTATGGTTACATTTTTCTGCCTCTCCTAATATTACAATGTTTTCCTTTGTTGACTCGTTTTGGAAAGACTCCATATTAAAAAATTGATTAATACTTCTTCAAAGACATTATTATTAAACTTTTGTATATCAAGTTATTTCAAAATGTGTTATCAAAGGAAATTATAATGTTAAGAAAGAGAGAAATATATACTTGTCCTATATAAAAATATTCGTAGCATAGGTGAATATTAGTATACAGTAGAACATAAATAATTTGAACATCTTTAATTCTAAACTGATAATTCAAAGTTTTGGGTTGGACCCTGGCTTTATTCAAAGCCAGACTTTTGTTCAGACATTTTTATGTAACTATTTCGTGTTTTATACAATATTAGTGTGTTATTTTGTTACAATATTCTGAACAATGCCTATTTAATTTGTTAGACAATTGTTAGATTAACCATGAAATTAACCGTGAGTGTTATAGTAACTTATTTTGAACATAAAGACAAATATCGGACTTGAATAAATTCCTCCTTTGTTTTGACTACACTGGATATTAGAACTTGTTAAATTATTAACTAATTAGTAATCGTAAAGTGTTACAGTGAACCTGAACTACTAGCGAGTGATAACAAAGGACTATGTTTAAACACCCAAGGGGTAAAATTTTACATCAATTTTACATGTGTAATATTAACTTTGTTCAGTTCTTCGCAATAAATTCGACACAAATGCAGAAATCTACTCGGCAATAGGAGCAGACATCTTGTGCTACACTCTTGTTGATGGATGACAAACCATCATCAAAGGTCGACCCTCTGCACTCAACACACTGTTCAAATGGATGTCTTGGGGTTACTTCCTGACAGTCTTTATCGTCAACTGCACATCTTTCGTTACCACTTCGTTAGACGGAATTAACGACTACACACTCCAATCCAAGGAAATATAAAAAGGCATCTTCACCAGTAAAATTTTCAACGCTATGGGGATCTAATCAACGCTACCACGACTCAAGACACCTTAGGAAGACTTCAGCTAGAACCTACATCTCTGATACTCTCCGCTCTGGAACGTCTTTCACCGACTCCTCAAAGTGACCAACAGACTTTTACATTCATCACTCAACATTGCTTTTCAGAAATGGAGCAATTTGTTCAGACATATGGATGTGTTAATTACTTTGTGTTTTAATCATCACTGCATGGTGCTTAATTGATTTTGTTAGATTAATTAGTCAGCTGCGAGTGTTAGTGACTTATTTTGAACATAAAGACATATGTTAGACTTGTGTTTCGCCTCCTTTGTTTTGACTGAACTCTATATTAGAACTTGTTAAATTATTAACTAAGTAGTAATTCCAAAGGGTTATAGTGAACCTGAACTATTAGTGAGTGATTACTAAGAACTATGTTTAAACACCTAAGTGGTAGGGCTTTTATAGTAGTTTTAAATGTTCAATGTTAACTGTGTTCAATAACTCGTCCTCACTTCAAAACACCTGCAGAAATAAACTCGGCATTAGGAGCAGACATCTTGAGCTACACTCTGGTCAGTGGACAACGAACCATTGCCAAAGGTCCTCCCTCTGCACTCAACATACTGTTCAGACGGATGTCTTGGGGTCACTTCGTTGGACGGAATTAACGACTACACACTCCAATCCAAGGATATAGAAAACGTCATCTTCAGCAGTAAAATATGCAACACCATGGGAATCTAACGAAGGCTACCACACCTTACGTGACACCTTACGAAGACTTCAGCTACAAATTACATCTCTGACTCTCTCCGCCGTTGAACGTCTTTCATCGACTCCTCAGGGTGAGCAACAGACTTTATCATTCATCACTCAACCTTGCTTTTCAGAACTGCAGCAATTTCTTCAGACATATGGATATGTTTATTCATCACTGCATAGTGCCTAATTATTTTGTTAGATTAAGTATTACTTCATCCGCCAGTGTTATAGTGACTTTTTTTGAGCATAAAGACAAATATCGGACTTGTGTTATTTCCTTATTTTTGTTGACTACACTGGGTATTAGGACTTGTTAAATTATTAACTCATTAGTAATCGTAAAGTGTTACAGTGAACCTGAACTACTGGTGAGTGATTACTAAGGACTATGTTTAAACACACAAGTGGTAAGACTTTTACATTAATTTTAGATGTGTAATATTAACTTTGTTCAGTACCTCACAATAACCGATCCTCACACCTGGAGAAATCAACTCGGCATTAGGAGCAGATATCTTGAGCTACTTTCTGGTCAGTGGACAACAAACCATCATCAATTGTCGTCCCTCCGCACTCAACATACTGTTCTGACGGATGTCTTGCGGTTGGACGGAATTAACGACTACACACTCCCATCCAAGGATATAGAAAAAGTCATCTTCAGCAGTAAAATATGCAACACCATGCGAATCTAACGAAGGCTACCACACCTTACGAAGACTTCAGCTACAAACTACATCTCTGGCTCTCTCCGCCGTTGCACGTCTTTCATCGACTCCTCAGGGTGAGCAACAGACTTTATCATTCATCACTCAACATTCCTTTTCAGAACTACAGCAATTTCTTCAGACATATGGATATGTTTACTTTGTGTTTAATCACCAGTGCATGGTACTTAATTGTTTTTGTTAGATTAAGTAGTCAACTGCGAATATTAGTGACTTATTTTGAACATAAAGACAAATATTGGACCTGTGTTTTTCCCTCCTTTGTTTTGACTGCACTCTATATTGAAACTTGTTAGATTATTCACAAATTGGCTATTGTTTATTGTTACACTGAATATTGAACTACATAGTGAGTGTGATTACTAAAAACCACTTTTCAATGCCTCAATAGTAAAACTTTTACATTAATTTAAGTTGTGTATTATTAACTTTATAACTTTGTTCAATCGCTTATACCTATTTTAATATTTTCTCACCTTGTCGTAGAGAAGTACTTTAGCCAGAGATTGTTTACTGAATATTTATTTTCTTAAACCTTGGAGTGAATCCCTAAATCTATTTTGTATTGTAATCTTTTGTTGTTTACTTTCTTTTTTTGTAAATTTTGCCATCTTATTCTAGTGAGTATTTTTATTGATGGGCTAAGAGTTAACTCTAAATGTCACTGCTGTATATCTCAGTATATTGTATTGTATTACATTGTACTCTATTGTATTATTTTCATAGTTGCAATATCAGACTGTCCTCATTTTGACCTACCAGAACAGACTGATCACCTGTGTTTGTAGGAATCCAATATATTATATTTTTTTTGTTTAGCCAGTATGTTTTAGTTTCAGAGTATAATTTTTCTAACATTTACAATAACTGATTGTGTAATGAAAATTGAATAATTTATTTAGAATAATTTCACTTGTAACTATGTTATATTGGATTTTATTTCCAGGTGCTGTTTCTCATTTCTGTTTTGCTAATAATTAATGTATAAAAAAATTTGTCTTTAGGAAGCTATTTGTATTTTATTTAATTTCATTTGATTAAATGTTGAATTGGTTATTTGTTTATTAACCTTGGTTCTCTATCAATGTAAGGTTACAAGAAAGTTGTTAAATTGTTAACTTACACTTGGAGGAAACTTTATTGTCTTACATGGAAAGACGAAAACGTTGCCTCCAAGTGTAAGTTAACAATTTAACAACTTTTAGTTAACTAAAAGTCTGGTCGCAAGCAATAGCAAAAGTGTAATAAGTAATTAACAACCGGCTCGACATAAACAGCAACAATATTTTGATAGTTACAAGAAAAGTTGCAGGTATGTATTTTTTTTATTATTTATAATTAATAACTCATTTCATAAAATCACAAAAATTGAAATAACATTTCAGAGTTAAACATCTTGTATTTTATTTATTAAGGGAAATACAGCTTATATATGGGTTAGTAATTTACAATTACAACTAAATTGGTATTGTAGGTATACCTCCTTCTCTGTAATAAACTTGCAAAATATTATTTCTGTTTTTATTTAAAATTTCATTTTCTTTGTATGTATATTCTCCATCTTAAAGGTAGGCTCTGTATTGTTTATGGATTTATATAATCATTATTTGTGTGTAACATAAATAAATGAAACCTCTCAAACAAAAATAACTTTCTTCTTTTATTTTTTGTAGGTATTAAAAATAAATGAAAAAAGTTATTTGTTTGAGGGGTTTCATTTATTTATGTTAAACATTACACAACAGTTGCTTCATACAGTTATTATTTGTATGTATTTATATATATATATATTTTTTTTCTCTTTTATTTGTGTATATTCTGATTTTCATTAATTTGGTGGGTTTATTATATTAGTTGTTCTGACTATTTCTAAAGATATAATTCAATAAGGATTATTTATTGTAGTTGGGTTTACAATTTTTTGTAAGATAAAAATTTAAAATATTTCAATCCGGTTTTAGGCTTGATAAGGGCAAATAAGTTGCAGAAACTATAATTAAAATCAATATATATATTGACTCTTTTATCAACTGTATTTTTCTTCTGAAATAACTAATAGTGACACCACATAGTGGTGCCATTATAAATTTTAATAAATTTATTCTGTAATATTTTTAATTGCTGTTCAGCTTTTCCCAAGTAACTAATATTTATTTATCATGTGAATTTGTTTTTCACCTTAACTGATCTTTCTAATTTTGTTATAAGTTATTTTACCTTTACATTACTCGAAATGTTCCCCCATAATACTTTTACAGCTACAATTTTTTATTAAAATTCGATAGGCCTACAGGAATTTTTTTCAACAGTTTGGTTTTGCTATAATTAAATGATTCTTAACTAAGTGAATACCTAAGGGCATATAGTTATAGTTTAATCAGTGAATTCAAGATGACTACAACAAGCAACTTTTGTTTGGTTTTGTTTATAATTTGGAACAACATTTGCAACACATTACCCCCCCCCCCACCAATGTAATATACCCAGTACACATTTTATTGACTTGCACCTTAATTTGGCACAATATCTTACAATTCGTGATTGTTCAAAGCACACAATATAAATAGGTTACAGTAGTAAAAAAAGTTTGTAATTAACTACTACTAATTATGATTTTGAATAATGGTTTTTATTCTATGAACCCATTTTCACTTGATCCTCTCTTTAATTCAATTTAAGCTCCTATTCAATGACTTTTTCAAGAGCACTTGTATATTCATTTTAAATTCGAAACTGCATTTACATAAGATTAATATTATATCTGGGATTATTGAATCTTTTTCTAGTGACATCCAAAGGTCAGTTGTGTGCACAGATATTCTTGTTACAACCTATAAACATTAAAATTACACCAATTAAAATAAATAACCTATACCACATAACTTTTTCAACACCTTTTTCATATTTCGATTCCACAGCAACCGTTCTCAGTGATTATTAACACAATAAATTATATTTATAACAAGATTTTCATCAAATATATACACTTGTCACTACTTTGCCACACCTTCTTTACATTGTCTGACCAATGGTGTAATAATTTCCTCCCCTGCAGCAAGGTCCTGCTTCTTAAATTCTCTGTTAGAGAGTTACTATACCACATTTTCTAATTTTACCAAAATACAAATATATATATTTTTTTTAAGATTAGAACCATCTCCTAATTAACCAATGTAATTGACAGTTCCAGAAAGGCTCTTTATCAGTAATTATAATGATATTGTCATATATTAATACACAAACTTCTAACACTTTAACAGCCTTTTTTCCAACATTGTTCACTAATTTAAGACCATTTGTTTTAGCCTGTTTAGTGTGTAAGATGTGTTCAGCAATACTTGATTTTTCAGGTTTAATATTGTATATGGCTAATATGCTCTTTGAGTCTTTTGAAAGTTTTTTTGTTTGGTCAATGAAAACTTTACGAGAATTATTTTTTTTTTATTACTCCCTGATTTATCTAACTTATTTATTTTGTCTTTTGGGTCACCTGGTAAATATTTCAGTCTTTATACTTTGAACATTTACTTTTTTTTATAAAAAACTTCTAAACCTTTTGTCATATTCATATCAAATGGTAGCCTAATGTATTTATTTTTAATATTTTCTCTTATTAAAGTGGTGAAATCTTTTTTGAATTATGTTTTCTTCATATATTCCTTATTCTGGGATTATATCCATTAAATTTATCTATCTCTTTAATTCTGTCAAAATTCAAATTATTTTTATTCAAAGGAATTATAATTATTCTATTGACCATATACAGTACTTGAATGCTGCTAATTTGAGATTTACAATGATAGAATTTACTGGGATTTACCCAGCATTATTTGTATTTTTTTTATATACACTATATCTAATTCAGTAGGCTATTATTATTATTGTTTCTTATACTTGAAACTAAACATTTATTATCTTTTATTTCATAGGTAAATTTTATGTTGATTGTTGATATATTGATAATAAATTAAGAAATGTTCTATATGCTCTTTAATATTGAGAATATCTTCTACATCAATTTCTTAGTTTAGGAAAATACAACAGTTTATTTCTTTATTTCCTCTCAACATTTATCATATGAAGTTTGGCAATTGTAGGTGATTAGCTGTATCATCATTTTGTTCCTAAAATGCATTGAAATAAATCTGTTGTGCAACACTTTGTTAAAAATCATTATTCTTGACCTTATTTTCAATTCTTTAATGTTATCAATTTTTATCAGTTTCATTTTAAATTGTTATACCACTCAATAACTTCCATTCACTTATCAGTAGGCATACCTCTTTCCTAATATCAACATTTAAACCTTTACTTAATATTTCCTTTTCCCACTGGGTAAATTTTTATTATTGTTTCTTTTTCAAGCAAGGCTTGGTTATTAGATCTGTCTGATATATTTCTCATCAATCTTGGTTAATTTTCTTGGAAATGTTTTAACTTCGCTCAAATATTTGTTCACCACATTAACGTTTTTACAAAACGTGTCCCAATTCTCTTTAGTATCGCTTGCCAACTTTTAATTGTAAATTCCAATTATACTGTACATAATTTACTGTGCAGGTATTTTATTTCTAAACCTAACCATTTCGTCTTTGAAAACTAAAACTTTATTTGCTCTAGAACTTTATTAATAGTTATGTTCTTTTTACACACCTCAAGTTATTTTATATTCGTTTAAAATAATTTATTCTAATTTTTAGAAATTAGTATGGTAAGGCAGAAATGTAAGGTAAGCATACATTTGTTCAAATAAAGGGGTTGTAGCTGGTGATGAAATTGTGATAAAATTGATAACCTATATTTTATCCCTAATTAGGGCACTCGTATCCATCAAATCAATTGAATCTATTGTATTTCATAAGGGTTTACAATTTGGTCATGTAAAACTCAAGGTGAGAATGTCCAATATGGCATACAAATCATGAAGGTAATTGAGAACATTCAAATTATGATACTTTCACTTTTGCCTAACTGGGATTGGGGTTTTATTCGAGTTATTTTAGATGTGACATTGGTAGGTAATCGGAGTACATTTATGCATCACAATGAGACGAAACTACCTGTTTTAAAGTTTAAATTAAAACAAGTTTTCCACAAAGTAAAAAAAAAAAATTTGCACAACTTTCCCCCCCCCCCCTCCTCCCACGTAAGCAGAAAGAGGTGGCCCATGACCGCTAAGGTCTTGTGTCGAATTAAACAACCTAAATAATACACAATATCAAGAGCTCAGTGTTTACGATATTTAAATATTTATTACGTTAGTTATTTAAGTTTCAATATGTCGTTAAATATGCAATTGTTTACAAAAGTAATTACTGTAACATATTTCCCATAGTTTTGTAATTACACTTATTATTCAAAAAGATTTTCAAGTATACTATTTACAATTATAATAAGATACTTTACCATCTATGGTCTAATCAAACCTAATAATATTCCTGCATTACATTTACTTTAATAACGACAAAGTTAAACCGTAGAATTTTGAGAAATAATTTAAAGGTTTTAAGGAGAAATAATAACTACTAAGTTTAGATATTTTTAGAAATATGAATTCCCATTTACTTAATAACTTGAAGTTGTACGTTGAACGCCTGCTGAGTAGCATAGCGATAACCCGCAACATAACTTTTAGTTGAAGTCCGTGTATTTGGTTATTTGAAATGGGCGTATTTGGTCATTTAAAGTCCGTGTATTACGATTATTTGAAAGTCGCGTATTTGGTTAATTAACGGCAGCGTATTTTGGTTAGATGATCTTTGGTCATTTGAAGTAGCCCCCCCCCCCTTAGCGTCTCAATGCTTCTCAAAGTGGAAAGTTGGCTTTAAGTTACGCTCAAATATTGTAGTGTAAAAAGCTTAAAATGGCGCAATAAATCTTTTTTCCAATCGTCAAAATGTAGTCTAGGGATTATCCAAAATTGGAATCTCATAATCCTTTTAGTGGAACCTTTACCTACAAAGTGATATTTAACATAGTCTGTCGCGATTTACGATTTCGGGTATAGTGGAAAGATAGTGGGTATTATCAGAAATTGGGAAACTATGTAAATTTAGAACTATAAAGGTATTTAATTTAAAACTCATGTGAAGTGCTTAATATTACAAAACAAAAAAAAAAACCGAAAAACAAGAGAGAATCATTCCATGTCGGAAACAAGGCAAAGGACTCGTCGACGAGGTATGGTGATTGCAGATGTAGCGAAGTTCTAATGTGGGAGCATTCTGTCAAGAAAAGGAGCAGACCAGGGTTGCTTCTAAAACCAAAAGGGTGGCGAACAACGAACGTAACGATTCAGTAAAATAATTTCATTTCTAATATCTCTCCTAAGAGATTAAATATATCTTGTAATTTACCTAGAACCGTAGTTAGGGTTTATTAACAGTGTAGAGTTTAATTTCTGTCGAAAAAAAGTGTTTTGTTGAGCAATTACTACTCTGACAAATTTCAAAGAACTTCCAAGAGATTTTTAAAATTTGTAATATCAGCTAATGTCAAATCCTCTGTGTAAACCCCTATACTTAAATATGCAAGGCTAAATGGTAACTTTTACGCCTCATTTAATTTTTAAAAAAAATATTAGTAAGCACAGTTTTTACTCTAAACACATTTAAGAAGGTAATAAACTGAATAATTTAATAATATTAAAAATAAAACTTTTGAATATTGTGCTTGAAAAAAAAATTAACTGTAAAATGACAGAGGAATGGTAAGGAACAGATTTTGTACAAAACTTTCGATAACATATCTGTTATTTATTAAGATTTATACTACAGACATGTCTTTCTAGTGTATTTAATCTTTTAGTCTTATTTAGTGCTGCCCAAAATCTTCATTTTCCCTCTGAAATTTTGCTTCTTATCGTTCGCCGCAATATCTTGAACGTCTTGAGCAGACAGAGTGTAGCCGGTTTTGACGATAACAAATCGGAAATCGATCTCATCAGGACTAGCTGAAATACAAACATTCCAGTTAGTTTCATACGTCTTGTCTTAATTTGATTTAAATATATGTTTATAGTAGTGACATTCTAAATTGAAATAAATTGTAGAAGGTCAGGTGTAAATAAAAGTATATAGTGGTTAATTTTAAACCAAATGTATTAATGTAAACTACATTATTTTAAATGACTTTGCTAAATTAAGGTTTTTTAGAATGTGAATGTATTGTATAACATTTTGGTTTATATATTTTATACCTGGTGTTCCAGAATATGAATACGTGCAGATGTGATACTGGGCATAGCGGTCTTGCTTATAGCCATAGAAAGTCACAATATTCGTTTCCCCTGTAAATTTGTCTGTAACAACAAAGAAGATACACAAATATATTTGATAAAACATAAAACAAAGTAGACAGAAGAAACAATACCTCATATTAGAAAATAACAAAGTAGGTCTACTATATTCACACTGTCGATTCTTTTAGAATCGGTTACCAAGGGGTGCTTTTTAAGGAGTTATAATTTTGTATTATTTTTATATTATAGGCTACAATTTAAATTAGCTAAACAGTCGTTTTTCATAATTTATATTGTTTACTAAACGTAGTGTTGTACAAACTAAACCGAACTAATTGTTTAGATTAACATTCAAACTTCAACGTTGGATTTTTATAGATCCTCTTGTAGAAATAAATAGTTATAGAGTTATTACTGAATGTGATAATCCAAGTCATTGTGTGTTTGTGTGTGTGTGTGTGTGTGTGTGTGTGTTGTAACGGGTTTAAATTCAGAATATAAGAGCTACAATGTACATTTTTAATTCATGAAGAAAATAAAGAATAAGAAAATCAACTAAAACCAATACTAAATCAGGAAATCTGTAAAAAATTAGTTTTTATAAGAAGTTTATTTGCAAAAATTGTTTGATCTGTGATTAGGTATTAATTGAAATATATAACTAAATAATAGTGTTTTTACCAACTTGGGTATTGAGTTGAAATTAATTTGATACACAATTTTCCTGTACAATCCTAAACTTCGGTCAATAAACAGGGATGGCATTGAAGAATTCATTCTCCGGGAAACAAAACCTAAAGGGTTAAATTTCAACGAGTTAGGTTTCTTAAAATAATACCTAGCGCTGGTTCTCAGGCAGATTTTGGCAAGCATCAGCACAGAGCTGTACAGAGCTGTCTTCGGTCGGCATTGGTTGTTCAAAATTTTACCAGCGTTGGACGTCGTGTGAGCTGCGGAGATGTGCATGCGTACAGTAGCGTGAGGGATGTGCGTTAGCCCCCTCGCACCGGTGACGGCTATCCCAGTGTGTGTGTGAGTGTATGTGTGTGTTGGTGTGTGTGTGTGTTTTTGTGTGTAAATTGTATTGTAAGTTTAATTTAGTTTACTATAAATGTTTAATTACAAATAGATCGGTATTTATTTTGTATCAATTTTAACACCATATGAAACATTGAAAAAAACAGGAGACCTAGGATGGACTCATATGATTGAAAATTTCAGGTTTATAAACTTGTGAGGAGCTGGATTAGAGGGTGAAGGTGTATTACTGGTGAAAGACACCTAAGGTACTGGAAACACCGACCTAATATGTAATGCCGTTAAAAGAATATTCAACATAAAATCGACATACTCTCTATCGGAGTCTAAGGAACATAAAACAATAAAGGCACGGGACTAGTTACTTTATAAGTAGAGGATGGTTTCTATAAGAGAATAAATTGCCTGGAGAACCTTGCGCCTATGAAATGTTTGCGCACTTGTAAGACGATTTTATCTATATGCCTGTGGTTTAATTGCTTCAATGCATATTTTACTGTCAGACATTCAGCTCGTACTTAAGTCATTTCTCCTATTTGTACCTGATATAATTTATAGGATACTTTTATTAGAAAACGCATACATAAAATGAGTGCAGCATCCTTTAAAAATAAATCACAATAAAAACCTAACAAGAACTCACACAATCATATACATTTATATATACGTTTAAAAATTAACATATGTATACAATATAATTAAGGTACACACAATCATTCAAAAACTCTGGCACTCACACCTACCGCTCTCTCTAATAAGCGCGCATACTTTCATTCAACTATATATATAGGTAAATAGACAAAACTTTGTTTAGTAAGCAGCAACTTACATTTTGCATCCAATACATCTTCAAAAACTGCTCCATGTCCTACATATTTCACTTGTATATTTATTGGAGTTACTTTATTATCATTACTAAAAAATAGGTTAGAAATCAATTAGCTTGCACATAAACTTAAATATGAGATATCGCTATATGTAGCCCTAATTATAATGTAAAATTATAAAAAATGTTACAAAATGAATTAAAACACAGTATTTTTATTATAAACAAAAAATGTTTACAAATTGAGATATCTAGGAAATCTTTATATTCATTTTACCAACACGTATATATAATTGTTTCAAAGGTCTCAATGAACTGAGAGTCAGTCAGTTAGCGAAGGGAAGGAGCGGCCCTCAATGTTATATCTAATTCTAAGAGTCTTATGTATACATCAATAGGCACCGCGCCCACTCCTCTGCCTCGGCAATCTGCCTAACCAATTACTATTGTAGTACACACCACACACACACACACACACACACACACACATATATATATATATATATATATATATATATATATATATATATACATATATATAAAGAACATAAGTCAAAATACAAATACAAGAATTATAATTGAATTTACAATTCAAAGCTTTTCGTTGGCTAACAGTACCAACATCATCAAGAATATTAAACAATTGTTTATGAATTGTTAATGAATTGTAAATTCAATTATAATTCTTGTATTTGTATTTTGACTTATATTCTTTATTAATACTCAAGAATACATATTGCGATATATATATATATATATATATATATATATATAGCCAATATAATAATGGTAAAAAATCAACAAGTAAATATTTTAATAAGTCATATCAAAATGTAAAATATGTGATAAATACTCGATTAAAAATCTATCTACTCTAATAACTGTTTTATGAGGGTATATTACAGAAAAAACAGCTCTTTATCAACTTGAACGCCATAACAATACGAACAAAAAAGTTGATTATAAAAACATTTGATAAATATTTTATGTATAGGTTTGAAAATTTCCAATGTCATTAAATTTTATCTGTAATTTCAAAACTTTTAAGTCATATTGGTGTAATATATTATTTACCCAAAATTTGGGATTTTGTTGTATAATTTTACTACGTACTTTTGAATGTCTTTCTTTTTTCCTTTGTTGATAGTGTTAGTTTGTATTTATAGTTATCATGACTTATTAGGTATCTTCAATTTGTTCTATTTAAAATCTTCACAAGTCTTCTTTATGCTAACAAAAAAATGAGTTGAAGAGGCGAAAAAATGAAATAATATTTCTCATAGAGGCCTTGTACTTGTATTTACTCGTATAATTGAAAAAATTCTTTATCCATAATAACATGTTGTTTTATATAGGAAATTGCTGTATTTATAGAAATAAAACTATACACTCACTAAGTATATGTGATAAGAGATCTGTAAGCGCAACCTCTCTGTATGGCTTTGCTCTTTGCTATTCCTGCGGACTTTACGTTAGCGAAGTCGGGGTGGTCCGGAACATATACAATTTCCCATGATTGGCTAACAAACTGTAAGAAACACATTTTTAAATAGTTTTAATAAACCTGTAAACTTATGTAAGCTATTAAACTCATTTTCAAATATTGATATATGTTACAACTATGACATATAATACATCCATACAAAAATCTATACAGACCACATTGTCGTAATTATAATGAAGAGACAACACTAGCACTTGCTAAAATTTATTTAAATAATAGCTGCTGGTTTTGTTGTCTATTAATAAATGTATTAATTTGTCTTCTTGAATTTTGTAGTCCATTACGTTCGGGGAATTTTATTAATCACTTAAACAATAGTTTATGACTATCCGAACTTTGAATATAGTAAATTTGTTAAAACTTAATGAGACAGAACGTTTTCGATCGCTATGTGCCGATCTTCATAATTGTGTTCTGCTTGGAGATGTTGGGTCAGGCAGTGACGGTTTTAAAGGTAGGTTTTTGATAGTATCGAAGAGTACGAGTGATTTTTATTGTGTTTGTTCATTTAATATGTTTGTACTTTGTGTTTTTATGTGTCTGTAAATTTCATATTGTTCTAGTGTGTGGAGATGTGGTCCTTTTTTGTTGATGTGTAGGATTTCTAGGTTATGGTAAACGTCTGTGTATTTGTGTCCTGTATCTCTTATGTGGTTGTAAAGCGTTGAGTTGGTGTTCTGTTTATGTTCTTCGACTCTTTGTTTAAAGCTAACACCTGTTTGTCCAATGTAGAATTTGTTACATTCGTCACTGTTGTTGAACATACATATTTATTTGTGTTGAGTGTTTATATAATTTTCATCTTGATTGTATCATAATGGATGTAATACAAAATTTTATTACTTTATTTTGTCAATTATGCTTCGTTTCATTATTGTTTTATAAGAAATAACCTTTTGTTTGAAACCTAGTTTATTAATTACCATCACTGTAATTTTCGACCCCAAATGCAACTCTAGCTAATGAGCCACGATTCTTTTTCCATTCACTATATTCTTGAAAATAACAATGTTTTTTTATATTTTGTATTTAATTTATTTGGTCAGGTTTTTAATTTTGTTGTTTAAACTGAAAAATAAAATAAATAAGTAGATTGTCAAACAGTTAAAAAAAAACTAACAAAATTAAAACAGCATATTCTAACTGCTTTCGACCTGTAGTCATATTGAAATACCTAAAATTGTGAGGGACGGTTAGTGTAGAAAGGATAGATAAAATTCACAACATGGAGATTGACAAACTCCACTTAATCACAGAATCGTCCATGAGAAAGTGATACAGGTAGAGACTGCCACTCTCTATGGCTTGAAAATTGCAACAATATTTAATGACGTCTATCTGCATCTAAGAAATTAAAATTTCAGCAATCCATAACGATCAGTTGAAAACACGATCGCATGGAAAAACGTAAAATATAATTTAAAAAAATTTACAGGCAAAAACCTAAAACACCTAAAAAGTAAATATAATGTAAATGAGACCTCGATTACGGATGTAATATATTAAAAATTTGTAGTGTGTTACATAAAGTTTTTTTTCAATATGTTTGAATTCCATGTAAGAATAAAAGAAAATGTAAACCTAGTTAAGTTTCTTAATTTTTTATATATTCAATGTTTGTTACTTTGATCTTTTAGAAAGGCGATAATAAGAAGAAATCCCAAAATTGGATCTCGTTCGACACGTAAACTATAAAAAGGCAAGTAAAATATTCAATCAATATGCAGAATCTACAAACTCCGGCAGATGCGGCTTCGTGTAACGTGTTTTTGACCATAAAAATGCTCTACGCAGTTTTTGTTAGACGTCTTTGAAGGTCGAACGTCTCACAGTATAGGTTGAAATTATTATAACGTTTTTCGTTGTATTTTTGTTATTTACAAATTTAGCTTTTGAAAAAAAGTTAACTAAACCCAGGCTACAACTATCTAGATATTAGTCTTTATAATAAACAAAAAATAAGGGTATTTTCTTTTAAAAAAATTATTATAATAAATAAAACGTGTAGTCGACAAGTTATTAAATGTGTTAAACACATACCTAACCTCATTTGTTTATTGTGCGTGAATAATAATGAAGTTATGTTACATTAAAATAATCTATATGACTAAGTTCATAATATGATCTAAATAGCATTCAGACTATACATTGTTGTACGTAAGATGTACTATAATAATTTATAGACATTAACACACAAAGTAGTGACGGTAAATGTTTCCTCGTGAAAATCTCTAAATTCTAAAAATAATCGATAAGGTGTTTGTCGTGCAAAATAAATTAAAATTGTAGATGTTGATTTTTAATTAACATTTAATTAAAATACTAAATTTGTAGTATGATTGTACAAGTACGATTTTTAATAAATCTAATCCTCCCTGGCCTTCAAGAAGAAGAGGTTAAAGTGGACAACCGCCAAAATGACTGTGTGTAAGGATTGTAAAGATTCTCAGAGAAAATGTTTTAGGGTCCTCCCCCCCCCCACACACACATATATATGTGTGTGTGTGTGTGTGTGTGTGTGTGGGTGGGTGTGGGTGTGTGCGCGCGTGTGTGTGTGTGGGGGGGGGGGGGTAGGTACTTATTACTAGTTTTAGTTTCTAATAATTATACCACACTACAAACCAAAACTATTCCTTTATCTGCTAAATGAAGAAATCAGAAGGATATTCTGCACAGTGTTTGTTTCCAGTGCTCTTCAATACCTACGATATTTTTTACAATACACGAAACCAGTTTAATATATAAAACTAGAAGAAAATATTTTCTAGTTCATATTAATCTCGTAAATATTATACAATAAAATGCTATAAGTTGAATTTAGAGTTAAAACTTTTATTTAGCTCAGATATTCTCTACATTATGTTAACTAATTATCATTTTAAAAACATTTTCAGTAATTTTAAAGCTCAGCATACCCATTTTAAAATATAAATTAAGCTTTACTCTATTAGTTTACCTCTGGGTAGTTTAGTGTAGTGTAAGGGTCCACATCCTTCAAACCACATTTCCTAAAAGGGTGTGCGTAGACTGTAACAGCTAAGGCGAAAGCCAATACTATAATGCTTGTTGAATACATCTGGGCGTCTAGGCTAATGATATCAACGTTTTATGAAACAAAATATTTGTTTTCAAAAGTTGTCAGGAAAGTCTGTAAGAATACAAAACCTAATAATATAATATAGTATGTTAAGATTATGAAAATAATTTTTAAAATAAGATAAAATTGACTTTAAAATTATTTTAAATTTTCAAAAAGTAATACATTTATAAAAGAAACAGGTTTCCAGTTAGCACAGGAAACGAACAGTGCACTATAATTTACCATACAATTGGTAAACCTGTATTGCGTTGTCCTACAATAACTTAAATGCAAGCATAAAACAGTTATAATTACAATTTTATAGGCTCAAAGGTTTTTTGAAACTTCAGTTCATAAATTCATGTTAATATACTGAACAGTAACTAAACCTATTATATAACGCATTTTATTATTTAATAAACAGATGTTATAAAATTGCTTAACTTTGTCCAGGTTTATTGGAGCTGTTTGTAAACTATGTCTTGTTGGCTATATTTGTTTAAACGTCAAGCAATCATGCAATATTCCTAATGTGACTTCACTAAAATTATATTGAAATAATATAAAACAATATTGAAGTCTTTAGGAAACTCTCAGTTTAGCATGAGTATGTAATATTTTAAATTACTGTAAATTTTAAAAAAATGGTGCTTTAATGAACACTAATACTATAGGTAATTAAAAATTCTGTAGAAAAGTTTATAGAACTTTATTTGAAGATTTATTGGAAGCCAGACACATTTTCATAGCATACCGTAATAATATAACCATATTTTGGAAGCCCGACTTATTTATGTTGAATATCAAATTGAAATGAACATTTCATGGAAGCTCAACTAATCATTTTCTTTCAAATAGATAAAATAAGCTCAAATAGAAATACGCTCGAATTTAACAGAAGCTCTAAATATCGGTACTCAAAATTTTAAGAATGTACTGTATTTAATTTAAAAAATAATTTTCTTTACATATGATTATTTGTGTTGGTACATCTCTGTAAATGTTAAAAGAAAATCTTTTACTGTCAAATATAAAGAGCCTATGAACTTTCCGAAACTCCATAATGATTTCATTAGTTAGGAAAAAGTGTTTTATACTGACTCAAGAGATATTTTTATTCGCTATGCAATTCAAATTCTATTGAAGGGAACGCAAAAAAATTAATTGTAAAGTGATAAGGAACTTCTAACATTTTGGAGAGCTCGAATCAGTTAAATACATAACAATGCATTGTGTGACAAACAAGGACTTACCGCACGTCCTACTTCAAATGAGTGAAAATGCTCTACTATAAAAGTTTTGTGTGCAGTAGTTAGCATTATGTGAGCATAAACGATAAGCATTAAAACGAGTACTCGTTGGCACAGCTGATCGAGTAGGCTACTACAGCTGATTCAGATTCAATAATGTTTGTTATGGTGCGTATTGTAATGATATTATAAAAAGTAACTGAAATGAAAAATGTCTTTTTTGGCCTAAGTAGGAATTTATTATCTTTAATTGTTTATATTCCTGTTTACAATAATTCAATTTTAATATAATTTCTTTTAATATAATTTTTAAAGAATATTTAAATTTGTGCATTTGTGTAAATGATAGAGGAAAACTCATTAGAGTCAGGTAGATATAAACTTCTGCAAAATTACATAAAGGTCTTATTAGTTACAAACAATTATACAAAATAAAATATCTGATGGTTTTATACGCGATTAACCAAAACTACAGTTAGGTCAAACCTTTGAAAATTTTTAGAATGTTTTTTAGAATTTTTAAATAGAAAAATTAATTTACTTTTGGTTATTACTAAAGTTTGTGAGAATGGGTTTTAGTTGTTTGGAAAGCGATTCCGTGGTTTAATAATATTAATTCAGTTAAGTTAGTAACCTATCTTAACTAATCTAAAAAGTGAATCAAAAGAATAATGTGTCTCAATGACCATAGAAATATCCACGATCAATGAATAGGTTGGTTCCAATTATTGATTTTAAATCTTAATAAGTGGTGTTTTTATACATATTACTATTTATTATGAAATTATTTGAGAAAACTAAAATCATAAGAAGTCCAAGTTTTAGCTCAAACATAAGTAATGTTACGGTATATGAGTAAAATATTATCTTTCAAATACAATAAATTAAATTTTAGTAAAAAAGAATTGTGTTTTGTACAAATTACGATAGAAATTTGTTTTAGAAAAACTATAAATTTCAAGTAAATATCTCAACATGAGAAATTATTTGGAGTATGTCATTTCTATTATTTAGGTTTATTACATTTTTCTTTTACACATTCATAAGTTGTTTCTAACGAAATTCAAGGAACTTAATGTAAACTTTGTTATTATTTTTCTATTTTAAAGTAAAGAATTGGAGGCTAAATATGAGAACAGTGACACTTTAAAATGGTTGAAGTTTTATCATTATACACCGATATCGTTTTCAGTACTAAAATTAATATTTACAAAAAATAATTAATTAAATGGCAACATTAAGTGGTATTGCTGATATTAAGATTATAAGTGTGGTTTGCTTCATTTCAGTATTTTTGCAAAAATGGTTTATAAGGATTTTTTATAAATCATTATAAATATTTTGTTATTTATATTATGTATACAGTTAAATATACAGTTTAGTTGTTTTGAGAGAGAAATTGAGAGAGTAAAATGTTTACATAGTTACGTGAAATTGTTTTAAAAAATTTAAATTTCAAAATAAAAGTAAATCGAATTCTATGAAAAATTATATTAATATTTTTTTGGAAGCCTTTTAAAAACTTGGTAATTTATTTGTTTTGAAAATATATTTTCCTAAAGCGTCCTAAACCGTTAGGCTGTAATGTTTACAAGATATTATTTCCCAGTTTATAAAAACTTAAAGGGTGATTGCTCATAAAGTTACGGTGTTGCTTACTGAATCAAGCAGGAATACAGGTTGTGACTGGGGTTCGATCTGCTTGTGTCAAATATTACTACGCCGGCTGGTTTATAGATGGGTGTGAATAAAAATCATGACCAAAAAGATGGTTCCTGCTGAAACATTATACCGCCGCTTTTGTGTGTGTGTGTGTGTGTGTGGGTTTATTTGTGTAGGACCTATGAAAAAATTTAAATTGAAAACAAAATGTTAATGGGACCAGTTACAGTTACCTGTAATACAGATTTTGTTTGTAAATGATCGCTGTTCTTTTGAGATAAACCTTATAAAATATTTCTCCACTGATATATTTTTCGCTTAAAAACCATTACTATAGTGTCTGGGAAGTATTTTAAGTTTTCTCGACATGTGACGTGATTGTGGTCATAACCAACAATTATTTATTTGTTAAATAAAGCAAAATATATATCAATGAAAAATGAGGATTTCAACTTTTATTTTATGAAAAATATAACCTAATTATTACGACAATTTATAAACACCTAATATTTTCCTAATTCTCCTGATGTTCACTTTGAAAATTAAAGTTACTTAAGAAAGAGGTGGGAGATACTTTCCTATATTTCTTCAGTTTTAATTCTTCTCGTACAAAGTTCTCATACAAATAAGTATATTTTATGTATTTATAATAAATTTCTAATAAAAAGTATAATCAATATTTTAAGTAAACCAATTTTTAGGAAAAACGTGGCCATGAAAAAATGTTTTGAAAATAAAAAGTATATATGTTTTGCCTTATTTTATTACTATCTATTATAAGTAATGCAAATTTGTCTAGTCACAATATATATTTTTCCAGAGAAAAACGTTGTTTTATAGTTTATAAAAACTTAAAATCATTCTAAAATTGTTAATTGTATATATTAAAAGTATTAAGTGAAACATGTTTATAAAATAATCACCAATTTTATAATTTAAAAAAAGGCTCATTTAACTCACCTACTTATCGTCTAACCTTCTAGATGACTCGACTGATAGATAGAGGTTTTAAACGCCGTATTTATATGAGCCAACAGGTGTTTAGTAGCAGCAAAATATTTATCTACGTGACAACACTACTGCACAGCGGAAAAATAGGAATAACGTTAGCAGAATTTTTGATAAAAACAACCAATCGCTAATAGACACCTGTTATCTGAACTACAATCATTGGTCTAAAATTAGATATAATAAAGAAAGTGGGATACGCCTAAACGTTTAGTGATTGGCATACCTTATTAATTTCCCCAATGCAATCACACGCCCACTCACTCATTTTAACAGTTATTTCTAAATAGTATTCCACTTTTAGAAGAGAGGGAATGTATGTTATATCCAAGGTAACTATTTTCGAAATTTCGTTAGGATAGGTAGGTGGTTTGAACATTGGGTTGTGTGAATGAGCAGTAGTATAGGACATGCTGATATTTTATGTATTTCCTAATACACTTTTGTCACAATAAATTTTATTATTCATAACATGTTTTGCAAATTGATGCTTTTATCAGTTATAGTACTAAACTCCGTTCGTTCAAGTCAGTAATCCTTTAAGTTCGTTATAAAGTATTGGTAGATTCAACAAAATATAATATCTAAAATGTAAAAAATATATTCAAATCCTCTAACTATAATAATTCACCCAATTGAAGACTTTATTGGACCAGTAACAACAATATAAATTTAAAAGTATATGTTAATAAATTTAATAATTTGAGACACCAAATTTAATAATTAAAATTAGACACTGAAATTCCAAATAGATAAAATCTTACTTTTTATTATTATCAGACAGTTTAATTTATTCATTAAACATAAAATGTCTAAACCTATATAACTGAAAATGGTAAGATACTCAACTACACTTCTGTTAGAATTATTTCTATACATTTGTGTATGTTTTTCTGCTTTCTTCTGCCTAACATTACAATATTATCATTTGTTGACGCATTTCGGAATACCTCCAAACTCAAAACTTTAATAGTTTACGAAGTAGCCTACTCTAAGATAGTTCTATTAAATATTTGAGTAAGGAGTTACTTCGAAACTTGTAAACTCGACATAGATAATAATATTCTAATGTTTGGTAAGACAGATGATTATACTCAAATATATATAATCACGGATCTAACAGATTTACTGTTGTTATACATAAATACTAAGTCATTGATTGGTGATTGACATTAACATGAATTTCTAGAAAAATAATTATATAAAATAAAATCAAACTCTTTACAAAAACTATATATCAAATGCATAGTGCGGTTTAACTTTATTTAAAATTATTCTCATACTTTATATTTTCGTTGTACTAAAAACTATCAGAGGAAAAAAACTAGTGGCAAATCTAAGAGAACAGAATGGGTATAGATTCATTATTGACTATGACCTCTAGGTGTACTTTGATGTGTCGATAAATGAATACGAAATTAAGAAATTCTATCTTCGTGAAAACACTAAAAATGTTTTATTGTCGGTTCAACACACCGGTTTCAATGCGCTAATGTTTCAAAGTATTAAAAGCTACTCATAACATTATAAGCTATTCATCGCCGTAGCCGTGGAAGCTGTACATTGTGATACATTTATTAGACGTACAAATCATTCACGTACAAAAGTCCTCTTTTCAGTTAATAATTTGGTCTTGCTTTGTCTAATCATACAATTAAAAAACATTATAAAATTCACTATTGATTTAAAATTGCATATTAAATATGTAGATGTTCAAGAAAACATAGCAAGTTGGTTATTATTGTCAATGAACGTTATTTAAAGAATTTTTTTTACAATGTTCCTATGAAATGAATGAATTTTATCTAAAAGTAAAACTAAAAGAAATTTTAGTTATTTTTTAAAATATCCGAAAATATTTTTGTTATAATACCTTATGAATTTTTTCTTTTACAAATAGTGTTAAATGATAATTACAATAATAGTTTTTATGTAGACTGAGGCAGATTAGAATGTCAGTGAAAGAATATTAGATAAATATGACTATAGAGTAGTTTGCCTTACCTTGCAAACTTTTAAAAAATTTGCAAAACAATATTACAGAAGCTCAGTTTCTTATATACGAACGCGATCATCCTTTTGTAATATTTATTAGTCTCTCATATAACTAAACAATTGTTTACGTTTTAAATTATGACTTTGAAATGTACAAATGAAAAAATATTATTATAAATATTATGCACTACAAACAGGCAATCAGTAAGAAATATTCATACAATTGGGTTAATTTTTGTTTAGACCACTAGAAGAATGAAAAATCAAACAAAATATTCTTACTGTCGCCATTAAATGAAATTTTCGTTTGCTTGAGCCTCTCGCCCTTAAAAATAATACATTGTAAAAAATTGTCTATAATTTATTAAAAAAAGTAGAAAAATAACGATTTTAAAATAAAAAATCATATCATAAATTAGAAAAATTAATTACCATTGATTAGAGATGTCCAAATCAGAGATGTCTAATTACCAAATTAGAGATGTCTAATTTTTATCGAGTCCAATGTTTCCAAGGTGTTTAATATTCATTTCATGTTGGTTTTGCTTATATTATTCAGATAATATATTATTTTAATTTCATAGCATGCAATTGTTTACGTGAAGTAAATCATTACATAAATAGGTGAAACTATAATTATAAACATCTTTTTAATTTCTCCGTTACACATTACTCTTATTTTAACATTGGGTCCTTGAATCTCTTTTCTTACTAATGGACAATCAGTAAAACATTATTATTACTTTAATGTTTTATAAAATAAAAAAAAATATTACATGGTTTTAAAGTATGCAAATACAAATATAATGATTAGACAGGGTCAAATATATTATGTACTTAAAATAGTGTAATAAAACGTACATGATCGTGTGTTTTACAACGAGCAATAAGTTGGCGTTAGTTTATAGTAATTATCTCACTTTTTTTGTTATGCCTAATAAATAATACAAAAAAATTATTACATTTTTAAAAATAATACCTCTATTGTCAAGTAATAGTAGTGGCCTAGAATTATCAAGACAATACTTTTGAGTTAGATCCGTCCCAAAAATAAGTAAATTCAGTTTAAAAATTAATAATGCTATTACATAGATTTTGTCTTTGTAGAAATGTCAGTTTGAAACGCTAAACTCTGCTTACCGAAGTGAATACTAGAAAAATTAAACAATATTGTTTAATAAATATACATATGAAATATTTAAGTAAATGAAAAAATAATTTCCTAAATACAAATCTAGCGTTTTTTTGATTCAATAATGAAAAACTAAAACTGAAAACATTTTATAATGAAAACATTTTGTTAGACAAACAACTCTTATCATTTTTTATGTTTATACTATTAGCTCACACTCTCCTTATATATATATATATATATCATGTACAGATATTCAATCGTTAGTAGAGTACTTTTTTTCATCCAATCAGGTTCATTAACATTTTTAATCCCGTAGTTAATGGCAATTGATGTTAATGCAATTTTTGAAAAACTTATTCATTATTTAATTTTTTTAAAATTGTCTTGATTGAATTCGAACCAAGTAAGTACTTGTTTGAAATCCAGCACTTTGGCCCTTTATCAAAATTTCCGTAACTACAAATCTAATACTTAAAGATGTATATGAAATTATAAAAAAATGGGAAAGTTTAGACACCAACAATTTAAAAAATTAGTAACAAAAAAAGAAAGCTAGTGAAAAATACAAATATTAGCCAAACTGTATAAACTGTATAGAGAGGGAAACGGAAAATTACAAGGAAATTCGAATTTGTTTTTTGCCACTTAATATTGTCATAAGACGATGTCTATACATAAAAATTGAGTAAAAATAAATATTTATTTGTTGACCCTACGAATTTACTTGACTATTTTCTATAATATTTGTGTAGCTGAACTATCATCCTTCTCGTAAGCAGGCATTTTTGATTCTGTCTGATTCCATAACTTCCCTTACTATATCCCATTCTGATCAATCACCAATACTTTTTCTCTAGTTGATTTTGCAAGTGAACAAAGGCAATTTCTGTTGTATCGTCTTCCTAAAGGAAATATATGCATTGCCTATTAAATAATTTATGTTTACCTATTACCCTCTAGCGTTTCTGTTTTGTGTTTATCGTTGACGGTGTTTCTTAAATAAATCAATTGTTTTTAGTATTATTTTTCAATTACTATCATTTACACTGTTTTAGTTGTTGAATTATATTTTAGTTCATTCATTATTCGGTGTAGCCGTTTTAATACTAGATGTGTATGTTCTTTTTTCATTTTCAATTTAGTCTAATAAACTTATCATACTCTCATTAACAACAATGGGTTGAACGATAATTAGTTTTACTTCATCATGATTTAGTTCTGCTTAAATTTTTTTTCAATTACTGTTTCATTGGCTTCAATAAAGTCACTATCATCAGTTTGAATGATTTGCAACCGAACCTTGATTTGGTCTCTTCGCCTTTGGTATTTTCGTAGTTGGTATCTGAAAGTTACAAAAACATCTGCTAAAGGACGTTCAAGTAAAATGATAGTACTTTCAGAGAAATTATAGATGATTATTTAGCTATTTCGTAGCTATTAAATTATCAACAATTGTTCACCAATATTTAATTCTAGCAACAAACTAAAAGAAGCATACAAGTTAGGGCGAAAAAACATTTTTTTAATTTTAAATATAACAGGCCTGAAATATAAGCTAAAGCGAAGCATTGTTTGAACGAGAAACAGATATTTAAAAGTAAAAATGTTATCCTTATTAAACATTTGATCAATTTTAATGAATTCGATTAATGGACAGCATTATTTATAAATAGAGATAAAAAATATAGTAAAGAGAAAATTAGGGCCATTTCGAAATTCAATATCATCTTTCATTTAAATTATTTAAATAATTTTGGTTATATTAAGTTTAATTAATATTAAGTATCTATAATTAAATATTTGTCGTTATAATTATATTCTATAATGTAAATATATTTGTAGCCGTGGTTTTAAACTTGGTTAGGATCCGGTTCCTAATTTTGTTAATACATTATATTATAGGTTATGTTCAATTTTTGTAATTAGGTTTCGTTTTGTGTAAAATCTATGAAAATGATAATAATAATAGTATCATTCAAGCCCGTATGATATTAAAGTTTTTAAAATAGTGAGTTTAGCCTATTTATTTTTTCGTTTATACCCTTCACTCACCAGCTGGCTCAAATTATTTTCATATTTATTAAATAGCCTAAATAAAGTTAATAGGGAGAAAATGGAGCCACCGATTAAAATTAAAAATTGTTCAAAACCAAAAAATAGGACGATAAGCACAAGAATTGTTTTTTTAAATTTTACACGAAACATTATTTATTATCAGTTTAAAGTTAGGTAAACTTTCAGTGCGTCATACCAATTTGTGCGTCGTCAGCGGAGTGATACAGTGACGTCACTTCTGTAGTTAGTGTTTTAGCAATCTAAACTTTATGAATCAAAACATTTTCTGAAGCTTTATCGACAACTATTATTTTTGTTATTGCCAGAGAAAGTTATTTTTATATCTATATTGAAAAACACCTAGGAAATGGCCAGTCAGGATTGATTTGATTGTAATTTTATACATTTCAGAAATGTATACAATTACAACCAAATCTATCCTGACTGTAGGCCTTTTAGGTATATTTTAATATAGGTTTATATTAATGTATAAATTTAAAACCAAATCTATTCTATCTGGAAACTTCAAAGGTATAATTAAATATACGTATGCAAAGACCATAAAAATTAGGCTACAACGTTATTTCATAAATATCTGCATATGTAAGGTATGCGTGAAGACACTATATCAATCCGCGGATGATGTACAACTTGGTTCTGAACACTGAATTTGTTTACCCTACTTTACGTTGATTTAAAATAACTCTCCGTGTAGAATTTAAATAAACATTTTGTGGTTTTGAACAATTTTCAATTTTATTCTCAGGTGTCACAATTACAAACCTAAATAGGCAGTACAGGCTGGAAAATAGATGTTAACATTTTAGAGTAAAGCTGTTCAAAATACAAATAAACACTCTTGACAAAAACTCACAATTTAATCGTTTATAAACTCATACGCGTTTTAATGATAATGACATCATCATTATCAGTGAGTGTTGCTACTATAAACCCTAACTTGAAACTGTGAAACTGTGTTTCTTTTTATTTTTATTTTTTTTTCTTACTAAAACTCGGAGGGAACTTATTGGTGTAGAGCACTTAGATGCAGCCTTTGTACTCTTTTCCCATCTCTACCACAGGACTAGCTTAGTGGATACCTACCTCTTTGTAGAAATCAAGTACCCACCTGATGCTAAATCTTCTGATAACCTCTGGTGTACATACATGAAAGCCAAACCACTTTCTTCTTGCAGCTCCCAAAGCAAGGCACTCACAGAGTACGTGGATTGGGCTTTCCTCTTGGTTCTCGTCTCATCTCTTGCATACAGGGGACCTATATTTTCCAATTTTGTATTGGAACCCCTCAGATTCCCATGGCCTGTGACCAGCTCTACAGTAACTCTAAGTTGATGTCTACTCAGGAGAGTAGTTCTTTGCCCCACAAATCTCCTGAGTAACTCCACAGTACCTTGGATTTGTTACATCCTAAGGTTGCATTCCATTCTTCCTTGCACAACCTTTTGGTATTTCAAAACATAATGGCTAAGTGTATTAGCTATGGGTTGATATATTTATTGCTATTTAATTTAAATAAATTAGGTTCAACTCAAACACAAATAATAATAAAGTCATAACCAAAATACGTGAACCCCGTACGAAAGACGGGTACTCTGATAGTGTTTAATATTTACAGAAATATTCGGAACGAAAATTATTGTTTTCGAAATTAATATAATACTATTTATACACCATATACATGACAAAGGAAATAAAAAAAACAATACATAACATGAAATAAATACGTAAGGAAATAAGTAAGGAGAAAATAGAATTCGTTGATGCCGCATTGACGAGACAATATATCCGCTTTCTAGATGAGGTGTACACTCACAAAACGTTGCTAAATAAACAATCGGTTGAATCGTGAGTCAAAGAGACCTGATTTATTAATAATTTAGCAATGTTTAGACGATTGACTTGTCTACTATAATAGACATAATTAATATCAGCGTCATAAAAATTCACAACAAAATCAATATAAAATCAAAAATATTACAATGCACACTTAATATCCGTATGCCGTTGATACGAATCCCACCGAATGAGTCTGTATGTGATATAACTAACCAAAACACAACTGTCTATGTTTTCCAAGAGATAAAATGAGTAACACAGATATCAAAATCCTCCCTTAATACTAAGTAAACAATCTAATCCTTTCTTTTGGTGTTTTTCTTAGACAAACCCAATATAATGCTTCGTATAGACAACAGTGAAATATTCCGCTTGGACACGTAGAGGGATATTTAAGATCGACGTAATACTCCCAGATTTCTAATAAATGAAGTACAAAAATATTTTTTAAAGAATGAATCAGGATTAAGGGCAAGGAACCGTTAAGAATGGGATCATGAAGGGCGTGTTGCACCATAAAGAGAAAAAAAGCTTGTAGGTGGAAGGTGTTTTTAAATAATTTGTATTAATATTTACTTATAAAAGAGTATAATAAATCTTTGTGTGTTGCTTACCCTACGTCTCCCTTAGTTTTAATACAGTTGAAATACGATCCGAATATACTAGCTTTACTGTATTAGTTAATCCATTAGGGCATTACAGATCTATGAGGACATGTGGAACAAATTATTAACCTTTATTTATATACATGAAATATATATGTTACTGCTATAAAGTATAAACTCCAATCGATTTTGTTTGCCCAATACATGTGTACATGGTATAACACAATTTCCCGAAACCTACCTGAATCTGAATTCACCTTTTATCTGAATATATGACAAAATATGTATCTTCTAAAACAGCAATGAGCAGATATTCTTCGTACTTGGCTATAAAAATTAGTTTTTATATTTCATTGTTGTGTAAAAGTAAAGTTGTTTTGTGAGTGAAGTAACATTTTAAGAAATTTAGCAACAATTGTTATTTTCATTCAGGCCTAAAGTATATTTGACAAAATCAATTGTTTATGACTAGAAGCATTTAATATAATTATATGAACATTTGTTGCTAGTATTTGGATCTAAAATTTAGTTTTTATAGTTTACTTTTATACAAGTTTTAGGATTAGGTTATAAAAACCACATAAAATAAACTTTTTTAATTTAATAATCTTTAGTGGTTAAAATCAATAAAAATATAAATAAAACAAAAATAATTTTTAAATATATTCATAAACACTGCTTGTAATAGGGTAAATAGAATTTAAATTACAAATGACGGCCCTTAAAAATAGTATTTTCTAAATAATTTTTCTTAAAATTAAATAATATTATTCACATATCTGAATAGTTACTTCACATTTTTTGAATACATTTAACTAGTGATATCTAATTTTTCCGCCATTTTCCTTTTATTGCAAGATATTCCTTCACCGTAAATTACTACTAGTCCATGGTTCCACCGTTTTATAAAAAAAGAAAGCTCCGTTTATTTGTGAATTAACCAATACAATACAATTCTAATTATATTTTTACACAAAAAAATTATTTTGAGTTTATAAAGTCGTTTGTTAGTAGAAAGGTAAATGAAACAAAAAACATAAATTAAATAATTAAGTCTTGGAAAGTACTAACGCCAACGTAATCAGCCTGTAATAGACAATCCATAGTATGTTTTACGACTTGAAGTTAGATTAATACTGGCAACAAACCATTACCGAGTTTTACTAGACAGCTTAACTCGACGATCTTTGTTACTCTGGTTAATTTAACTACCCAGAACATAATGTTCCTACAACTAGGTCCTTCATCGGAGTCATAAAATTGCTGAGGAATGAAATATTTCTATTTTAAGTGCAAAAATTAAGAATACGCGTTTATACAAGTAACACAAAACAGTATAATGATTTATCTCTGTTCAGAATCACATTGTGTACGGTTTTCCAGCCAGGTCTATATGTGTTTCACTTTTCATTTAAGTTTATGTACTACTCACCCAGCTCCAATTCGGTGTTATGCTTGCGTCCTTCCTAAAATAACAATAAAATCTCCTTTGTGTTTCTAATAGTTAATAAAAGGTTTTTAAATATATACTTGCAAAGACTACTTATTGAAACTACTTCTTTCAATATATATCTACGAATATTTATTATTTGTTAAAAGTTGATAATAATATGGTTAAAGTATGACCTATAAAACACATGTTAAATCGAATTTACAAATTAAAAACCTATTAGAAAGATTTTATGACATTATATTTATCCCTTATTTTCATAAAGCATTTAAAACCGGCATTTAAAAGAGATTGTTGCTGGTTTTCTACAAAAGACAATTCTACAAAAATATATGGAATTGACAAATTTTGTTCAACACAGAATAAAAAAATATTTTCAATTAATAAATTTGGAACAATATGATAACGCGAGGAACCCGTGCATCAAGAGGAGGGATAACATGACGTCAGTTCTCACTACAGGGTGGGGTGACCTAGTCTGATCATTTATAGTAAAATCTAATCGGTCGAAGACTTCTGAATCTCTAATTCCTTTTAGTGGAACCTTTACCTACAAAGGGATATCTAACATAGTCTGTTGCGATTTCAGGTATAGTGGAAAAATAGTAGTTATTACCAGGTATTGTGAAATTATGTAAATTTAGAACAATGAATCTATATAATTTAAAATTCAAGTGAAGAACTTTGTTACTAAAAAATAAAACAAATATGAAACTGAAGTGTGAAACATTCCGGGGCAAAACCAAGTCATTAGACTCGGCGATGAGATTCCTAAGGTGGCGACTTTCTGGCAAGGAAATAAGCAGTTCCTGGTTGCTTCCAATACCAAGAGGGTGACAAACAACTAGCTTGAACGAATTAGGAAAATGATATCATTTTGAATGGCTTGAATCCGCAGTTAGGCTTTATTAACAGTGTAGAGTTTCATTTCTGTCGAAAAAAATGTTTTGTTGAGGAATTATTACTCTGATAAACTTTAAAAGATTTCTAAGAGATTTTTAAAATTTGCAATATCAGCTAATGTCAAACCCTCTGTGTAAACCTCTATACTTAAATATGCAAGGCTAAATGGTAACTTTTACGCCTCATTTAATTTTAAAAAAAATATTAGTAAGCACAGTTTTTACTCTAAACACATTTAAGAAGGTAATAAACTGAATAATTTAATAATAATAAAAATAAAACTTTTGAATATTGTGCTTGAAAAAAAAATTAACTGTAAAATTATAGAGGAATGGTAGGAACAGATTTTTTACAAAAATTTTGATAACATATCTGTTATTTATTGAGATTTACACTACAGACATGTCTTTCTAGCGTAATTCATCTTTTAGTTTTATTTAGTGCTTCCCAAAACCTTCATTTTCCCTCTGAAATTTTGATTCTTATCGTTCGCTGCAATATCTTGAACGTCTTGAGCAGTCAGAGTGTAGCCTGTTTTGACTATAACGAATCGGAAATCTATCTCATTTGGACTTGCTGAAATACAAACATTCAAGTTAGTTTTATAAGTCTTGTCTGAATTCGATTTCAATATAATTTTAAAGTGTTCTAAATTAAAATAATTTGTAGTTGGTCAGATGTAAATTAAAGTATATAGTGGTTAATTTTAAACCAAATGTATTAATGTAAACTATATTATAATAAAGGTTGCTAAATTAAGGTTTTTCAGAATGCGAATGTATTGTATAACATTGTGGTTTATATATTTTATACCTGGGGTTCCAGAATATGAATACGTGCAGATGTGATACTGGGCATAGCGGTCTTGCTTATAGCCATAGAAAGTCACAATATTCGATTCCCCTGTAAATTTGTCTGTAACAACAAAGAAGATACACACAAATATTTGATAAAGCATAAAATAAAGTAGACAGAAGAAACAATACCTCGTTCTAGAAAATAAAAAATTAGGTATACTATATTCACACTGTATTCGAACTGATTCCTTAAGATTCGGTTACCAAGTGGTGTGTTTTATTGAGTTATAATTTTCATTATTTTTATATTATACAATTAAAATGTATTATACAATGAGCAACAACATTTTATTATTAAAATTAGCTATACAGCTGTTTTTCATAATGTATATTGTCTACTAAACACAGTGTAATATAGTCTAATCCGAACTAAATGTTTAAATTGATATTCATACTTCAACGTTGGATTATTAAAGATCCTCTTATAGAAAATAAACAGTTATAGAGTTAACACTTAATGTGATAATCCCAGTCATTGTGTGTGTGTGTGCGCGCGCGCGCGTGTGTGTGTATGTGTATGAGTGTGTGAGTGTGTGTGTGTGTGTGTGTGTGTGTGTGTGTGTGTGTGTGTGTGTGTGTGTTGTAACGTGCTAATATTCAGAATTTAAGAGCTACAATGAATATTTTTAATTCAAAAATATAAAATTTTAGTTGTAGATAAGATGCTATAAGCTGTAAGCAACTATTTTATATATTTGCGTAGAGTAAAATCATTTTTAAAAATAGGAGATTTTTCATTGATCTGAAGGAGATAGTAAACAACCAGGAGAAATAGCAGAAAGGTCAAAATTCACTTGCAGAATAAGGAAATCAGCTATTACCAGAATATAAAAATTTATAACCAAATATAAATGTTGTACTAAAAATGTGCAGGCTGTCAACAAGAGGAAGCCCGGACGTCAACATAATGTGACTCCTGGAGGAAGATGTCATGCGATATTTCATCATCTTTTACATGTACGTTGACTGGACGAGAAAGCAACAGATAAGAGGAGAGTGTGATGATGGAGGAGACGATGCGAGGCAAATTGTTAGCGTGGTTTGAACTATCTTCAAGGATGGGCGAAGTGCTAATAGGTAAGATCTCTTCATATATAAATGTTGATTTTCAAATTGCATGTTAAAATGTGGATATAGATATAATGTTTAAAATAGGTCAAATTGTTACATGATATCGGTTGTCAATTTGGGGCGGTTTTATTTAATAAATTGTTTATTATAAATTATGGGGAAAAGTTAGATACACAGTAAAAAGTAAATATACTTGTATGTTTATTTGTTTTACACACTATGTTGTGCGTACGCCGATGTCGCAGTGTGTGTGTGTGTGTGTGTGTGTGTTCGTTTGCATTGACTAAACTGTACTGTTTTCATTTGTATTTCATGTTTAACTTAATTTAATAAAAATCTTTTATTATAAATAGATGGTATTTATTATGTAATATTTATAATACCATGTGAAACATTGAAACAAACATGTAAACTAGCATGGACTCATGGGATTGAATATTTCAGGTTTACCAACTTGTAGGCAGATGTATAAGAGTCTGAAGCTGTATTACTGACGTAAGACACCTACCGTACTTTAAATATCGATCTAATATGTAATGTCGTACTTTATAAGAAGAGAATTGCTTATATAACCGAATAAATGTCCTCAAGAAACTTATGCCTCCTAAATGTTTGCGTATGTGTAACATGGTTTTATCTATATGCCTGTGCTTTATTGACATCAATCCATACTATTCTGTCAGACATTCAGCACGTTTTCAAGTCATTCCCCAGCTTGTACCTAATATAATTTATAAGATATAATATTTTTAGAAAATGTATGCATATAATGAATGTTGCATCCTTTAAAAATAAATACAAATAAACGCATTTCAAGCACTTACACAATTAGTATACATATATGTGCACGTTTATGAATAAACTTCTATATACAATATAATATTTAATATGTTAATTATTAACATACACGCAATAATTCAAAAACTCAGTCACTCGCACCTACCTGTTTCTCTAATGTCCGCGCATACGCACACACACATACAAACTCTCACACCACTCTCTCTCTCTCTCTCTCTCTCTCTCTCTATATATATATATATATATATATATATATATATATATATATATATATATATATATATAGGTTATATACCATATTTTGTTTAATAAGCAGCAACTTACATTTTGCATCCAATACATCTTCGAATACTGCGCCATTGCCTACATATTGTACTTCTATATTGACTGGAGTATTTTTATTATCATTACTAAAACAATAAATTTAAAATAAATCAGCTTGCATATTATTTTGAAAATGAGACATCTTTAAGTTAAATATAGCCTTACTTATAATGTAAAATTATAAAAAATATTTTACAAAATGAATTAAAAACACAGTAAAGTCATTATAAACAATACACGTTTGTAAAAGAAGTAGCTACAAATTGAGATAACTAGGAAACTTTATGGACATTTCACCAACAATGCTAAATTGCAATGCACTGCAATGAACTGGGAATCAGTGAGTTAGTGAATGGAGGGAGCGGCCCTCGATGTTATAACTAATCTTAAGATTCTTATGTTTACAGCAGTAGGCACCGCGCTCACTCCTCTGCCCCAGCAATCTGCTTAACCATATACTATTGTAGTATATATATATATATATATATATATATATATATATATATATATATAACTACTAAATATAACTAACTAATATAACTACTAAATATATAACTACTATATATAACTACTAGTATATAGCTACTAAAATAATGGTAAAAAAGTGAATATTTAAATAGTCTATATAGAAAATGTAAAATATGTGATTAATACTCGATTAAAAATCTATGTAGCCAAATAACTGATTTATGAGGGGCATACTAACAAGAGTAGCCGCTTTTAAACAACATGAACGCTATAACAATAGTAACAAAATAGGTGATTATAAAATAATTTGGTAAATTTTTGTTTTAAGTATGAAAATTCCAGAGGAAGTTCTCTGTTTCTACAATTCCAATATATTTTAAGCCATTGTCGTGTATTATATTATATACACAAGGCTTGTGACTTTGTTGTATAGTTTTACTACGTGTTTTGTTAAATGTCTTTCTTTTTTCCTCTTTTGAAAGTGTTGGTTTATATATATAGTCATTATGCCTCTTGGGTATCTTCAATTAGCTCCATTTAAAATCTACATAAAACAATATTTTTAAGTTGAGATAAAAATGAGTTGAGAACCAGAAAAAAAGGACATTACTTTTCTGATACAGGCCTTGTAGTTTTTGTATTTATAATTTTAAAAAACTGGTTAAGCATAAATAACTGGTATCGTATGTAAGGAATTAGTGTATAAATGGTTTATAGAAACAAAAAGTTCACTCACTATGTGTAGGTGATGAGAGATCTGTAAGCGCAACCTCTTTGTATGGCTTTGCTCTTTGCTATTCCTGCCGATTTGACGTTAGCGAAGTCGGGGTGGTCCGGAACATATACAATTTTCCAAGATTGGCTAACAAACTGTAAGAAACCACTTTTTCAACAATTTTCTTAAATGGTTAAACATTTTAACTTACATATTTACCTTATTTTCAAATATTGATATATATACATATATATATATATATATATATATATATATATATATATATATATATATCGCAATATGTATTCTTGTGTATTAATAAAGAACTAAGTCAAAATACAAATACAAGAATTATATTTGAATTTACAATTCAAAGCTTTTTCATCATATTCCTGATGATGTTGGTACTGTTAGCCAACGAAAAGTTTATATATATATATATATATATATATATATATATATATATTTGGTTTTAAGTTACAGTTATGCCATATAATACATCCGTACATAAATTTATACAGGTCGCATTAGCGTAATTTTAATGAGGAGACAACTATAGCCCTAGCTACAACTTATTTAAATAATAGCTGTGGTTTTTGTTGTATATTATTATATACATTTATTTGTGTTGAAAGTTTATATAACTTTCGTCTTGATCATCATACAATTACTTACATTTTTATTTTCATTTAGTTTTTATTACATTTTTTGTCAATTGTTTCATAATTTGTTTATAAGTAATAACATTGTGTTTCAAACCTAGTTTATTATTAACCTTCAAGGTAATTTCCGACCCCAAAATCAACTCTAGCTAATAAGCCATGACTCTTTCTACGTACTTTATATTCTTGAAAATAATAATGTTTCTTTTATATTGTGTATATATTCTATTTTTCCAGGCCTTTTATCTTGGGGTTTAAAATGTAAAGTAAAAGAAATCAGTAGATTGGCAAAACGTTTAGTCATATTGAAATACCTAAAATTGTGAGGGACGGTTAAAGTGGAAAGGATAGAAAACACTCAATTCTCCAAAACTCCACTTAATCACATTGAATTGTCGTGAGAAAGCGATAAAGGTAAAGACAGCCACTCTCTATGTGGAATGGACTTGAAAATTGCCACAATATTTAATGTCGTCTATCTGCACCTAAGAAATTAGTGTTTCATCGATTCGTAACGATGAGTTTAAAAAAAAAGAACACATGGGAAAACGTAGGGTATGACTACAAGACAAATTACAAGCAAAAACCTAAAACACATATAAATTAAATATAATGTAAATGAGGGCATGAATACGGATGTAATATATATAAAAAAAAAATGCAGCCTGTTATATTAAATTTTTTTCTCTAAATAGGTTTAAATTTGGTGCAAGAATAAAAGAAAATGTGCGCCTAGTTCTGTTTCTTAATATTTTATTTATTCAATGTCTAATACTTTGAGTTTTTTGAAAGACGATAGTAAGAATCAATCCGAAATTGAATCTCGATCCCCACGTAAACTATAAAAAGACATTAAAAATATGCAATCATTATGCAGAATCCTACAAACTTAGTCAGACGCGCCTTTGTGTAAGGTGTTTTTCACAAATTAAAATGCTCTACGCAGTTATCGTTAGACGTCTTTGAAGGTCGAATCTCTCACGGTAAGGGTTGAAATTAATATCATTTTTCTTTGTATATTTTTTACTTACAAATTTAGTTTTAAACAAGAGGTAACATGAGACAGACTGCAATTTTCTAGATATTAGTTTTTTCAATAAACTAAATATAAGGCTATACTTTTTTTTAGAAATATATTTAATAAGTCAAATGTTTTGTTGACAAGTTATTAAATGTGTTAAACAGATACCTATCTTCATTTGTTTATTGTGCGTGTATAATATTGAAGTTATAATACATTAAAACAATCTATATGCCTGAGTTCATTATAATATCATCTTATTAGCATTAAAATAATACATTGTTGTATATAAAATGTGCTAAAAAAATGTATAGGCATTAACACACAAAGTAGTGATCGTTCATCATGATAATCTCTAAAATTAAAAACTAATTTATACGTAGTTTGTAGTGCAAGATAAATTAGAATTGTAGATGTTGATTTTTAAATAAGTTTTAATTAACGTATTAAATTTGTCGTTTGACTGTACTATAACGATTTTTCATAATGTATCCCTCCAGAGAAAGGTATTAAAGGGGGCAAACGGCTACAACCGCCTGAGTGACTGTGTAAGGACAGTAATATGTTCATAGAGAACCACTAACCTGGTGATTATTTTTACTGTTAGGGTAATGTAATAAGTAAAAGGTAGTAAAAGACTTTGGATTCATACGGAAGTACTAACATCGAGGTAGAATGCAGTTAACCAATAACAGGATATATACAAATCCTGATTTTGCTAATGCTATAAATGATTTCATTAGGCTTGGACTAAACAAAAAAAAACCGAGAGGGTTTCGGTAGACATCCTACTTTAAATACTAGAATGAGTAGACATTATGCCAAGTAACTATATTCAGTTAGTCCATTCAAGTTTTACTTAGATGCCTGGTGGTAAAAACCACCCCAGAAAAACAATTTTCGGAAACCTTTCCTTATGCCCTTTAAGACGTGTCACAAGAAGGAATCTTCGTGAAGAAATAACATGATTCTATAACCAACAGATAATATATAACTCTTCTTTTTTTAATAAGATAATGGGTCATTTCTGACTTTGAGAAATAATGGGTGTGTGACGAGAGATTAAAATTGTGTTTATTTCGAGTGTATATTACTTACAACTATTATGATGTAATTATAAATAAACTTTTCATGCTGACCTAGCAAGAAAATGTATCATATAATTTTAAAATAAAATAAAAATATAGATCATAATCAGTTATTACATAGTGACAAATATTTCGACCAGTTGACTAATACAGACGGGGATAATTTTAATAGTCACTATATATATATATATATATATATATATATATATATATATATATATATATATATATATATATATATATATATATATATATATACATACATATATATGTCTGTGTGTGTGTGTATGTGTGTGTGTGTGTGTGTGTGTGTGTGTGTGTGTGTGTGTGTGTGTGTGTGTGTGTGTGTGTGTGTGTGTGTGTGTGTGTGTGTGTGTGTGTATGTGTGGGTGTGTGTGTGTTTGTGTGTGTGTGTGTGTGTCTGTGTGTGTGTGTGTGTGTGTGTGTGTGTGTGTATGTGTGTGTGTGTGTATGTGTGTGTGTGTGTTTGTGTGTGTGTATGTGCGGGTGTGTGTGTGTTTGTGTGTGTGTGTGTGTGTGTGTGTCTGTGTCTGTGTGTGTGGGTTTGTGGGTAGGTACTTATTACTAGTTTAAGTTTCTAATAATTATACCACGCTATATACCAACCCTATGGTTTTATCTGCTAAATGAAGATTACAGAAGGATATTATGCACAGTGTTAGTTCCCAGTGCAATTCAATACTATATATTTTAAAATACATAATACTAGCATCATATTTCAACCTGGAAGAAAATGTTTCGAAGTACATATTATTCTGGCAAATAATATACATTAAAATGCTCTAAGTTGAACTCAGACTTTCAACTTTTATTTAGTTCAGATACTCTCTACATTATGTTAACTAATTATCATTTTTCTAAAACTTTCAGTAATTTTGAAACTCAGCATATCCATTTTAAAATCAAAATTAAGCTTTACTCTATTCATTTACCTCTGGGTAGTTTATTGTAGTGTAAGGGACCACATCCTTCAACCCACATTTCCTAAAAGGGTGTGCGTAGACTGTAACAGCCAAGGCGAAAGCCAATACTATAATGCTTGTTGAATACATCTGGGCGTCTAGGCTAAAGATATCAACTTGTTATGAAACAAAATATTTGTTTTCAAAAGTTGTCAGGAACTTCTGTAAAAATACAAAACCTAATAATAAAATATATCAAGTTAAATTTATGAAAATAGTTTTTAAAATGAGAGAAAAATTTACTTAAAATTATTTTAAATTTTCAACAAGTAATACATTTATAAAATAAACAGGTTTCCAGTTAGCACATAGAACGAACAGTGTTTCATAATTATCCATACCATTGGTAAACTTGAATGGCGTGTCCTTCAATAATTTCACACACTAGGTTAAAACAATTTTAATTACAATTTTATCGTTTTTTGTACCTCTAGTTAATAAATTTATGTTGATATATTGAAAGGTAACTAAACCTACCATATAACGCTTTTTATTATTTCATAAATAAAAGATAAAATACAATTGCTTAACTTTGTCCAGGTTTATTGGAGCTGTTTGTAAATTATGTCTTGTTGGTTATACTTGTTTAAACTTCAAGCAATAATGCAATATTCCCAAACTGACTTCACTAATATTATATTTAAATCATTTACAAAAACATTAAAGTGTTTAGGAAACTCAGTATAGCATAATTATGTAATATTTTATATTAATATAAGTTAAAAAAATAGGAGTCCTAATGAAACCTAATACTATAGGTAAATAAACATTCTGCAAATAAGTTTATAGAACTTTATTTGAACATTTATTGGAAGCCAGACACATTTGCATAGCACACCGTATTATTATAACAATTTCTCCGAAGTCCGACATATTTCTTTTGGATGTCTAATTGTATTAACATTTTGTAGAACCCTGACACATGTAGTTTCCATACCGAAATGATATAAACATTTCAAGGAAGCCGGAGTCTTCCAATTTTTTTTTTCAAATATATAAAATAGGCTCAAATAGAAGTAGTCTCGAATTTAACAGACGCTCTATTGAGCTCTATCGGTACTCGTAATGTTTCTATATTTTACTGTATTTCATTATAAATACGTTTTATCTATATATGATTATATCTATGATTCTGTCAATTTAAAAAACATTGTTATTGCGAGATATAAAGAGCGTATGATCCGTCATTCCATAACAATTTAATCAGTTTGAGACAAGTGTTTAAAATAAAAATCAGACTCAATAGTTGTTTTATTCGCTATGCAAAACAAGGAGAAATAAAAAGAATAAATTGTAAAGTGATAAATATGTTTTTACATTTTGAATCAGTTAAAAATAGAATGAGGCAGCGGGTGACAAAAATGGCCTAACCGCACGTCCTACTTCAAGCGAGAGAATGTTCACTACTATATATGTTTTCTCAGCAGTAGTTACAATGTGAGCATAAACGAGAGACATTAAGACGATTAAGACTCAAATTGGACTTAGCTGAACGATCAGACTACTACAGCTGATTCAGTTCCATTAGTGTTTATTTTGGTGCGTACTATAATTATTTTATAAACAATAACTAAAATGAAAAATTTCTTGGTTGACCTAAGTAGGAATTTATTTATTTTTTTTATTACATTTCTGTTTACAATATTTCAATTTAAAAGTAATTTCTTTAAATATAATTTTGAAAGAATATTTAAATCTGTGTATTTCTATAAATGACAGAGGAAAACTCATTAGAGTCAGATTGATATAAACTTTTGCAAAATTACGTAAAGTTCTTATTAGTTACAAACAATTATACAAAATAAAATATATGATAGTTTTATCCGCGATTAACCAAAACTACAGTTATGTCAAACTTTTAAAACTTTTCTAAAATTTTAATTTTGTAAAATAGAAAATTAATATGAAAAAAAAATTAGTTTTGGTAATTACTAAGTTTGTGAGAATGAGTTTTCATTATTTGGAAATCCAAATAATTCCGTGGTTGAATAATGTGTTCAGTTAATTTAATAATCTATCCTAACTAATCTAAAAAATAATGCAAAGAATAATGTGTCTTAATAACCATAGAAAGATGTGAAATAATGCGTGATTAATTAATAAGTTATTTCCAATTATTGATTAATGACGGTTAATCATACACAGTGTTATTTTGATACATAATATTATTTCTTATGAAATTATTTGATTTAATTGAAATCATAACAAGTCAAAGATTTTGCTCAATATTAAGTAATTTTGAGGTACATGAGTAAATTATTTTCTTTCAAATAAAATAAATTAACTTTTGGTGAAAAATAAATGTGTTTTGTACAAATAATGATAGAAATATGTTCTAGATGAACTAGATATTTCAAGTAAATATCTCAACAGGAAAAATTGTTTGAAGGATGACATTTCTATTATTTAGGTTTATTAAATTTTTTTTTTTACACATTCATAAGTTGTTTTGTTTAAATTAAGAGGTGAAGATTTTCTAACCAAATTCAAGGAACTTAATTTGAACTTTGTTAATATTTTTCTATTTTAAAGTAAAGAATTGGTAGCTAAATATGAGATAGGTTAAAGGTAAAGATGATATTGAACTTGTAAAAATATACACCAATTTCGTTTTCAGTACTAAAATTAATGTTTACAAGAAATAATTAATTAAATGGCAACATTAGGTGGTATTGTTGATATTAAGATTATAAGTGTGGTCTGCTTCATTTCAGTATTTTTGCAATATATGGTTTATAAGGACTGTTTGTAGAAACCTTTATAAATATTTTCCTGTTTATATCTTTATATATATAATTCTTCTGTGAGTGTGTATGTCACTGAACTCTCTCTTAAACGACTGGACCGATTTCTATGAAATTTTGTGTGTGTGTTCAAGGGGATCTGAGAATGGTTTAGATTTACAATTTTGTCCGCTGGACAATGTTTTTTTAATTAATTTTTAATTTATTAGTAGTTGTTGATTTTGGAATGTTTTACATTGGATCCGACAGACGGCGCTACCATCGCAGTGTCAAATATTAAATATTCAATTTTAATTTTAGTCTGTTCCGACAGTTAGCGCTGCGATCAAATTAAAAAAATGTTTTGTTATCATTGTGTTATTGTAGACCATGTGCTGGATCAAATATTAAATTAAAAGGTACTGAGTGTTTTGAGAAGAGTTTTGAAGTGTGCCTAAAAAACTATACTTTTTGCGAATTTAGTGCAGAATCGAAGTGAGTATATTTCTTATAATTTTTTTTATCAAATTTACACGAGCGTTAGTTAATAACTAACCTAACCTACAAATTTATTTGTGTACTGTCGGCGTCATTAATTTATGACTGTTTCGAGATTTAAGGGAAAATAAAATAGTATGCAAATAAAATTTAAATAATTGAATTCACTAGATTTACCTGGAATGCCACCACATAATTTGCGACTGAAAATTGGCTCACCTATAATTTTGCTTCGAAATTTAAATGCAGTTGTAAAAAAAATGATGGGCAACATTCTTGAAGCCAATATTTTGAGTGGAAAATTTCAAGGTGAAGCTGTACTTTTACCACGGATCCCAATGATTCCTTCAGATTCGCCTATACCATTCAAACGTTTACAATTTCCAATCCGCTTGGCATATGCTATGACTATAAATAAGTCACAAGGCCAAACAATGACAATTTGTGGCTTGGATTTAGAAAACCCATGTTTTTCTCACGGCCAATTATATGTTGCGTGTTCCAGAGTTGGAAAACCATCGAATTTATTTATTTATACAACTCAGGGTTTAACCAAAAATATTGTACATCCAATGGCATTACGATAAATTAAGTTTTTGTAAATAATAAAATATATTTTTTAAATAAAAAAGTTTGAGTATAAGCTTTTTTACCTTTAATTAAAACAAGTTTAAGATTTCATTACACATACTCACACGCTATCGATTAGTCTAATTGTAATAAATTTACATGTAATGACGTTAGATATTGTCATAACATTTGAATAATAATTTTAATCAAAATGGTCCAGAATGTTTTACCTTATTAAAAAAAGTTTGAAATTTTCAAATTAAAGACGTGTAGACTTTCTATCTATCTTTTCTATCTTATCTTATCCTAAGACATTTCATTCAAAATGTTTGTTGCCAAGCAACACTCAACAATTAAAAATTATTTTCCAACACATTTCAAACAATATACAAAAAACATTTTACATCCGAATGGACTTCAATAAGTAGTATTCAATCAAGAGATTTTATTGCCACGCTTTTCTCGATGGACTACTATAAGTTCAGATATTATTATGTTAATAAAATACTGATTTAAGTTTAGTTAATGTTAACACAACATTAATTGACTTTTAGGCGATACGAAGTTCGGCGGGTCAGCTAGTTATGTATATAGTTAAATATACTGTTTAGTAGTTTTGAGAGAGAGAGAGTAAAAAAATGTTTAATACACATTTTACATAGTTATGTGAAATTGTTTAAAAAATTTAAATTTCAAAATAAAAGTAAATCCCTTTCTAAGAAATAATATATTAATTGTTTTTAAAAAGATTGATTTTACAAACTATGTAAAAACCATTATTGCAGTGTCAGGGAAGTATTTTATGCTTCCTCGACATGTGACGTGATTGTGGTCACAAAAAACAATTAATTAATTGTTAGATAATGCAAAATATATATATCAATGAAAAATGAGGATATCAATTTTAATTTTATGAAAACTATAGCCTAATTATTACGAAAATTTATAAACTCCAAAGATTTTCCTAATTGTGCTGATATTAGCTTTGAAAATTAAAGTTACTTAAGAAAGATGAGGGTGAAAATTTCCTATATTTCTTCAGTTTTAAATATTTTCGTACAAATGTCTCATACAATTAAGTACATTTTATGGATTTATAATAAATTTGTAATAAAATGCATAGTTAATAATTTACGTAAACCAATTTTTCGGAAAAACGTGTCTAAGAAAAAAACGTTTTAAAAATAAATGATACATATGTTTTACTTTATTTTATTGATGTTTATTATTAGCCATGTAAATTTTCCTAGTTACAATATAATAGTTTCTCCAGAGAAAAACGTTGTTTTATAGTTTATAATTACTTAAATTCAATTTAAATATTTTTAATTGTATATATTGAAAGTATTTAGTGAAACATGTTTATAAACATTTTATCAATTTTTGAATATTAAAAAGCACATTTAACTCACCTACTTATCGTCTGATCTTTTAGAAATCTTGAGTGAGAAAATAGAGGTTTAAAGCGCCGTATTTATATGACTCAACAGGTGTTTAGTTTCAGCAAAATATTTACCTACGTCACATCACTACAGCACAACGGAAAGATAGGTATCGCGTTAACAGAGTTTTTCATGAATACAACCAATCGCTAATAGCCACCTGTTATTTGAACGTCAATCATTGGGCTAAAGTTAGTTGTGGTAAAGAAAGTGGGGTGCGTCTAAACGTTTACTGGTTGACATACCATATTAATTTTCTCAATGCAATCACACGCCCACTCCTTTTAACAAATATTTTAAAATAGACATCCACTTTTTGAAGGGGGCGAATGTATGTTATATCCAAAGTAACTATTTTAGAAATTTCGTTAGGATAGATAGGTGGTTTGAACATTGGATTGTGTAATTGAGCAGTAGAATAGGACCTCTAGGCCGATATTTTAGGTTTTTCCTAATTCAGTTTTTTCACAATTAATTTTATTATTCATAACATCTTTTGCATAATGATGCTTTCATCAGTGATAGTAATAAACTCACTTTCATCAAGTCAGTATTCATTTAGGTTCATTATAAAATATTGGTAGACTCAAGAAAATATAATACCTAAAATGTAAACAAAGTACATAAATCCTATACACCATAATAATGTAATAGATTTAAGAAATTATTAGTTCAGTATCAACAATATAAGTAATAAAGTTTTGAGTAAGGACGTATTTCGAAACGTGGCAATAAATAATAAAATTTTAATTTTCTGGTAAGATAGAAGAATATACTCTTATATATATATATATATATATATATATATATATATATATATATATATATATATATATATATAATCACTATTATATTTTATACTCTATCAGTTTTACTGTTGCAATAATCTCCATAAATACTAAGTTATTGGTTGATGACTGACATAAACATGCATTTCTAGAAAAATAATTATATACCAAATAAAGTCCTAAAATCAAACTCTTTACAAATACTAAATCTCGAGTGCATAGTTGGGATTAACTTTGTTTAAAAATATTCTCATACTTATATATTTTCATTGTACTAAATTGTACTAGATTGTACTAAAAACTAGTTTTATATCTAAGAGAATAGAATGAGTGTAGATTCATTATTGACCATCACCTCTCCATGTTTTTTGATGTCTCGCTAAATAAATATAAAATTGAAAAATTCTATCTTCGCTAAAACATTCAAAATGTTTCATTCTTTTTTGCCTGTTTCAATGCGGTGCAAATAAAAGTAATATTTAAAGCGACTTATAATATAAGAAGCTATACTTAGCACTAGCCGTGGAAGCTATAAATTTTCTTAGATTTATTACACTTACAAACCTTTTAAGTACAATATTTCGTTCTCCAGTTGATACTGCTTTATCTATTCGTAGAGTTACAAAAAGTACCAAAATTACCTATTGAATCAAATTTTCATAATTAATAGATAAATGTTCAAGAAAACGTAGCAAATTATTAATGCCAATCAACGTTATGCAAACAAATTGTTTATCACAAGTAGAAAATACAAAAAAACATAATAATTCTTACACTTTTTAATATAGCCATTACACCCTCATCTTTAGAAAGAATACATTGTAAATGTATGTGTGTATTTTATTAAAAATAGTAAAAAAATTAACATTTTAAACATAAATATCAAATCGCAAATTTAAAAAAATAAATTAACATCGACATTCTAGAACATTCTGAAATAATTTTTATCAGTAGAGTGCATAGTTTCCGTGTGGGTTATAATTCATTGCTTATTCGTTTTACTTCTATTATTCAGAGTTTATATTTTTTAAATTACGTAGCATGCATTTGTCTATTTAATGTAAAAACTTTACATAAATACCTAAAAATTAAATTATAAACATCTTTTTAATTTCTATATTTTAAAAGCTCTTACATTACTATAGGGGCCTTGACTCTGTTTTATTGCTGCTAATTTACAATCTGTAAAACTTTTTTTTTATACTTAAAAGTGTTATGAGGTAAAAAAAAAAACTATTAGATGGCTTTAAAGTATGCACATGTTGGTGTAATTATTAGAGAGGCAGAAAATGTATGTACTCTAAATTATGTCATAAAACTCAAATGTTAGTGTATTTTACAAATGGCTATAATACCTATGCATTATTATACAGTATTTTTCTCACTACTTTTGATAAACGTATTACAAATATTTTTTAAAAAGTAAATAATTTTTTTCTAATAACATCCTTATAAAATAACGTTATCGAAAGACGACTTTTGAGTTAGACCTGTTCCAAAAATAGTTAGTCGATATTCACTCTTGTTAAAAATATTCAGTCGATAGTAGATTACGTTTTTATTCATCCGATTAATTTCAAATACTTTTTTTAAATCCTGGCGTTAATGACAAATGATCTTATCAAAGTTTTATCAAATATTTATTCATAATTAAATTTAAAAAGTTGTTGTCTTCGTTTGATTTCTAACTGAGTAGCTACATGTTTGAGATCCAGCACTCATATCTAGAAATCCTGCCTGAATCAATATTTCCAGTACAAATCTATTACTTAAAGAGGTATATGAAATTATAAGCATAATTAAGAATTTTAGACCAACATCAGCTTCAAAAGTTAAAGACCATAAAAAGTGAATAAATAGTAACAAATAAAAATAATACTCCATCTCCATATTCTGTATAGAAAGGGAAATGGAAAATTACAAGGATATTTAATATCTATTTTTGCCTATTAATATTGTTATAAACGAATGCATATACACATTTATAATACTTGTAGTTTATTTATAAAATAATAAAGAAGTAAAATGAAATTTTTGTTTGTTTTCCTAAGTAGGAATTTATTATTATTTTATTTTTGACCTTTAATGACTCTCGTAAGCTGGCATTTTTGATTCCGGCTGAAACCATACCTTCTCTTAACATACCGCATTATGATCAACCACCAGTACCTTCTCAATAGTTGATTTTGCATCTAAACAAAGGCCATTTGTGATTCATTGCGTTCCTTAGGGGGAGATGCATTAATTATTAATGAATAATGTATGTTTCTGTTTGTCTTGCTTTCAACATTCACAGTATTTTTTACATCAATAAATCGTCTTTAGTACCGTGCTATGTTTTACCCTACTGTCATTTACACTGTTGTGTTTTTGTATTTTTGTTTATTGTTCATCAGGTATTGCTCTTTTACACTGGATTTCAAAATTATTTTTTTTTTTAATTTTTAACTCATAAGCTAATTCTATTCTTATACCAACAACGGGTTGAACGTATATTGGTTTTACTTCGTCCTAATTTACTTATGGTTAACGTTTCTTTACAAGTACTGTTTCATTTGTTTCAATAAAGTCACTATCATTAGTTTAATTTTTTTGTAACTGACCCTTGATTTGAATTCTTTGCCTAATAATATTTTCTTGGCTAGTCTCTGAAGGTTACCAAAAATTTAAATGAAGGAAGTTCAAGTAAAATGATAGTAATTTTCAGAGAAATTATACATGATTATTCAGTTATTACTTAGCTAGTTAAATATCGAAATGAAAGTCTAGGATATGCTGATTTTAAACTCATGGATCCTTTTAAATATGTGTTCTGACCAATTTCACTTTATTGTAGTATTATTAATTATTAAAACTAGTAACAACCAAGCTTTTACTAATACCATGAGATAATGTCATGTGAAAATAAAAACCATGGGATTTATAAACATATTAGCAATCAGAATTACATATCTTTGCCTTAATTACCAAACCTTGTAACTCCGAAACAGTAAATTTAACAGGAGAAAATAAAAACATTGTAGAAATAGATTTATATCACCAATGGTTTATATAGATATAAATATATTAAATATATATTTCTTTATTATTATCTACATATGGAACTGTTAGTTTTTTCTCTCCACTTTTGTTACGGAGTTAAGACTTTTACACAGTTCATGTTGGAGATACGTGGGTTTATAAAATTGTAATTTCTTTTAACGTTATGAATGTAAGTCACTTAGATTTAACAGCTTTTATTTAAGAAAAAAAACAATCATTTTATTCACATCAAAATATAATATAAAGCTATGCATAATGTCAACAATTATGACATAAAAGTACAATTTAAAGAAAAAATTTAATAACTTGAAGCAACTCTGGCGTAAATGTTTATATTAAATAAAAACAACCTCTTACCACAAATTCAACAATTTTTATTTTAACCTAATGTACATTTCGATTACAAAGTAATCATATTCAGAGGTATTTACAAAATACTCTGAAAGTCCGTTGTAAATACCTCTGAAGATGATTACTTTGTAATCGAAATGTACATTAGGTTAAAATAAAAATTATTGAATTTGTGGTAAGCGGTTGTTTTTATTTAATATAAAAAAAAATTAAATAAACTTAGCTTCAGCATTTTTTGATTAAAATGGAACATTATAAAGTAAATTTTATTCAAGACATTTTAATAAAACTGAATGTATAATGTAAAAAATTATGATAAAGTTAAATTTCAACAAAAACATACCAACCAAAATTAACTACAGAGATGTTATTATACATGCTAAAACAAAGAATTGTTATTCTCTTCAACTTTATCAAATTTCTTAACAATGTGAAAAATCCTATAGTCAAGCAGAATTATATCATAAAAATGATGAAAATCAGGTTTCAAAATATATTTAAGGCTTGTAAATCATTATACTTCCTTTTTCTTTATAGGAATTCTTTTGGAGTAAAGATTGGGTAAATTGTGAAGCTGTTGGTACTATATTTTTGTCCGTTCTTTGGAATAAATTTTCCCACTCATCGAAAAAATTCAATTGTTTGATCAGGTTGATATTTCAAAGCACATATATTTATAACTCGTTGAGACCCATTGAACGTTTCTGGCCTAATACTTTTATAATATATGTGGTTGACAAAGTTTTTGAAGTTTTTTTGATCTAAGTGCTTGCTGGTGTATAAGTCAGGCGATTTCCTGGCCTCTTTACAGATCGAAATATACTCTGCTAGAACACTAACTTCTTTATTTTTCAATTTTCGCTCAATGCAGAAATTTCTGTTAGGTCGACTACTAAGAACTTTTGTTCGAATACTATGTTGTTCGAAGATGCAAAACGGATAAGAGCATTGGCTATTGTAGAATATAGATTTTGACAGGAACATTCATCGTTATACAGCAAAGTTTTCTCTTTCCTCAGGCAAAAGAATATTGAATAAAATGAAGTCTGAAATGATGGTTGTAAACTCTTTTCAAGTTAAACCACCCTTTGTCTCATTCCAGATGAAACACGACCCTTCCATTTTATTGAAATTATATATTATTAAATTGTGCACAGACAACTTCATTTTATAGTACAGACAAGACACAGTAGATCTAGGAGAAAGGAGTAATGGTTGTAAATCCATGGTGTAACATTCGTTACACAAGTTAATTCTGTTTTGTTCAAGTCTTTTTGTACCCTCGCTTCATCATTCTTCAAAATATGACTTTCATACTGTTCGCAGCTCAAATTTCCAGCCTTAAATGACTCACAAGTATCAGAGGCATCCTTTTTTGGCTGATAAATAGAGTGATTGTGATCAATAACACATGCAAAAATTTACATTGTTTGGAGTTTAGAAGTATTCTCAATATGTAGATAATACTTTACTTGAGAGGTTAGAATCAAACAACGATTTTCACAAAATTGTGGAGTAACGAGGTTTGCTATATAAAGATTTGCTACACTCGATGTGTATATTTTGTAGTCTCATTTATAAACATTTAATACATAGTCTAATTAGGAAGTACAGGTCGAAAATCTGGTGTTTATATGTTAGAGAAAAGCTCTTCTAACTAAACATAAACAGGCAGATGAAATTGAGACTCTGTTTTGAACCAGAGTAAATGATAAAGTAATTACTCAGGCAACTACCGTCTATTCCAACTACCTTATAGAACGCCGTGGCGACAGTAGAACCTGGACTATCTCTTAAGGTGTCACCATTAGTGAAGTGAACCAGAGCGCTACAGAGGCGCAACTTCATCGTTCTGGAGGTGGAAGAGTGCTGAAGGCTCATTCGATGTAGATGGTTCTGGAGATAGTTATGGCCGGCCGTCATACGAAAGTTAGCAATCGCGACGTACCTTGGCAGCCCACTTGGGATGACGTTTGATCTTATGATAAATCCTGATAAATCAAATGCAAAAAAATAAAAAACATTCCCCGAAATTGTAAATTTCAAACAATGTTATTTTTACCCTAAAGTTAATTTTATTCTACTCAGTGAAGACAAAACAAAATTTTAATAATAAATTATTCACAATAAAACTCAATAGCTACAAAGAAGTAAAATTAATTTACTACAAATCATATAGGTTTCAAGTTAACAATTTTTAATCAACGATGGTTGGCATTTAACAACCGAAATGTACATAACATATAATTCTTAGCCAAATATTTAACTGTTATCTAATTATTGTAGATTTCATTATAGATAATTAAAATAAAAATAGATTGGAGCGTTGAATATTTTCTAAACAAAAAGAAACTAAAATACGTAATGTATATTATGTAGTCTCATATATAATCATTTATTATATAACTTATACACATTTAATATATAGCTTAAAGGTAATAATTCTGAGGTAAATAGGCCACCTGAGAATAAAATTGAAAATCGTATAAGATCTCAAAATATGGACGAAGATATTTTTTAATACTTTACCCGGAAAATTAGTTTCTTATCTTTTTAATGTTGGGTAAAAAGGTAGTAAGTGGTGCATCGTCCACGGAGTGATACAGTGACTTCGCAAATGTTTTTGGTATTTTAGCAATCTAAACTTTATGAATCGTTATGAAACTTTGTGAAGCTATATTGATAACTATGTTTTTTTGTTATTGAGAGGGAAGGGTAATTATATATATATATATATATATATATATATATATATATATATATATATATAAATTTTTTTTTTTTTTAAATATACCTTTATACAATTAGGGTAATGTGTAAAATTACTAAGTAACCAAACCTCGCCTTATTGGACACTTTTTAGGTATATTTTATTATAGGTATATAGTATTGTATAAATTTAAAAACCAATCTAACTTAACTAGAGGATTTGTAAGTGTATTGTAATATACGTATCCAAAAGCCATAAAAACGTTGTACCTCAAATATCTACACACGTAAAGTATTCGAGACATCACCGTATCACTCCGTGGACGATTCGCATCCTGGTAGGCCTACTCCCCATTGAACGTTTTGAATAAACTTGAATAAAAATGAATTTTCCGTGTAAAATATAAAATACGTTCTCGTGAATGTCGTCTTATTTTGTGGTTTCGAACAGTTTTTAATTTTAATCTCAGGTGGCCCATCTATCTCGCAATTACCAGCCTAAATAGGAAGAACAGGATGGAAAATAGATGTTAATATTTTAGAGAAAAACTCTTATAATTACACCTTAACAGACATATGGCAAAAGACGTACAGAAAACTCACAAATATAAGTACTTTTTTGTAGTAGCAAAACACACTTATGACGATGATAATGACTTTGTACTTTAAACGCGTATTAGTTAATAAATGAATAATTTGAGAGTATCGTGTACATCTTTATTTGTTTCAACATAAACTCACAAGCTAGGCCCAAGGAATAGTTCTACAGGACATGACGTTGAGACTTTGTTTTGGACTAGAGAAGGTTTATGTAAATGGAAAATCAATCATAGAACCCCGTAGCGACCAGTACAGCGTGGCACTGTCCAAGGTGCCCTCGTTAGGGTAGTGACTCAGGGGTTAAAGGTCTGATCATAAAGAAGGTAGGAAGACGTTTCACAACTGATCCTTCATAAACGGTCACTATCCGGCAGGTAGCAATCACTAAGTCCATTGGAAGGTCACGTAAGATAGAGTTTGATCTTACGATAAATGCAAAACGGAATAACATTTTCTTGAAAATTGTAAGTTTCACAAGCAAGTTATTTTTACACTAAAGCTATTTCAACTCAGTTGAACAACAAAACAAGATTTGATTATTAAAATAATCACAATGAAACCAAATAGCTACAAACAAGTAAAATTAATTTACTACAAATCATATCGTTTACCAGTTAACGTATATTGTTCAACGAAATCTATTTTTTGGTAAGCGAAATGAATATAAGTTTTAATTATTGAAAAACAATAATAATATTGGTTGCACCTAAATATTATAAGTCTTATTGTAGTTTATAAAGAAACTAAGAATACATTAAAGCGTTGGATATTTGTTACACAAAACAAACTAAAACAAATTGTATGCTATTTTAACTATAGAGGGCTCCCCCTCGGTTTAGTATTTTATAAGTCACTAATATTTTATAAATCCATGAAAAATATGGTAATTGCATAAGACACTTCTGTAGCCACTAAGGGTCTGATATAATTCATCAATACTCAACTCGTAGTTCTGTAATAAACAGAATAAAGCGTCAACGCATGAATGTAATAAGAAACCTTCTCTGAGTTTTCTGAACACCGGGAATTTTCTCCCAGGATGTTTATATAATTCCTAAACTCAAATATATATATATATATATATATATATATATATATATATATATATATATATATATATATGGTGAATAGTTACTATCTAGTTACTATCGAATATATGGACTGCAGAATGAACGGATGAACTCCAGATAGTAACTATTCATCATATTCTTCCATCCGTGAAGGAATACGTATCAGCATATATATATATAAACGCAATAAATACTAAAAGCCGTCAAATAATATCGAAATTTCAAAAGCGAAATAAAATGTTTTAGGGAATGTTACATTTCGGTATAAATCAATCAAAGATGAAATCAGAAGATGGTAGAGGCAGTTTGAAGCTAAAATCCGAAATTTATTTTATAATGAATTTGTACTTGAACGAAATGTTCTACGATTTAACACGTAAACTTAGCAAAAATAATATATATATTGATATGCCTACCAATATTTTCCACTGAAGTTATAACGCTATTTGACAGCTTAGAAAAATGGTTTAAGTTAAATTAAAAATACTTCGGTTAACTCGCATTACCGTTCAATTTTGCAGCTTGTTTTGTTTTGCTAGATTGCTATTTGGAATAATATTTTTCTCCCTATAAAAGACACATGACAAAACGATAGTTATTTCTCCATATGAATAAAAATATTTTGTGTCTGAATCAGAAGTATAGCAAATTTAAAATTTATTATTTGTGAGTCAGTTCTCTACATCTATTGAAGAAAATTAGGAGTTTTTACGACAGTAGCGATCCTAAGCATTAGATAAAACCTATAACTCACTTATTTGGAAATAATTATACTTATAATTCCGTATTTATAACATAAATGTATATGTTATAAATTCTGTAAAAGACAAATTATATTACAATTCAATTTTGCCTCTTAAATGAAAAACAAAATTATTTTTGTGTTATATTCAGGTCACAGCGATCTAAAATAGATCTATGACGCAGATGTTTATTGACACAATTGCAACCTTTACAGTTATTGACGATAGTATTTTTATTTTCATCTAAACATCTGTGGTTTTACTAAACAGCTATTTTGGGCCAGCCTTGGTAAAAACATTTTTATTACAAAGAGCCTTCAATATAGCAATAATATTACTTGAAAAATTTGTATAACAGTTTTCTCAAGATTAAAAAATAAAGAAACTTACATTGATCAATTTTAAATATTACATTGTAATCATAAGATTGTAATATTTAGTGTAAAATACACTAATATAGTCTTTTCTAAGTTCAGGAAAACATTACAACACATTTGTATAAACCACACACTGTAAGAAAGTATACTTAGCCAGTCGAACCAATAACTTTTTATCTGCTTACTTATTATTGTTTAAATAAACCAGTTTCTCACCAATTCAAACAGCTTCCATTTTCTTAAAAGTTCAGGTACAATACAATGGAGTCTCTCAAGTCAGACTTTTATTATACCGGAGCTTCTAAGATTATGAACTTTTCAATAAAAATGCAGTCGATTCACATTAAAGCGTTTATTTTGGGACATGCACTAAAACGTCTTGAAAAGGTAGCCAGTGATCTATTACATTCTTGACTAACTGATTTTATTTCTTAGTGTTTTTACTACATCCTTCTTACATCAAACTTCTAAAGGTTAGTTATGAAGTATTTAGTTTTCTATATTTACTTGGTTGTTAGAAGTAAGTATAAATAGTGAACCTTGTTTCGTAGATTTTTTAATTATATTACTTCAATTATATTACTGTTGATTACATAGTGTCAGGTAAGACAAAAGTGATTAACGACTGTATTTTAAAATATATCTAGAATGGATTCGATATTGAGGAGGAATGACGAGTTGGACTACAAAGATGGTGACCTCCTAGATGTGTCGTACTGTGGAGGTGCTAGATGAATGGACGAACATGACTACCAAGATATTGCAATGCTACGATGGGTTCGACCTCAGAGATGTGCAGTTCTACCGAGTGTGCCGTTCTACTGTAGGAATAGTGATACTTCGAACTGTGTTTAGGGAACGGTTGGTGCATCGAGGAGCCGAGCAGCTGGAAATAACCGCGGAATGCTGCTTGTTGGAATGTGTTAGACTACCGAAATAATGAACGTGGGGACGTGTCTGAATACTGAGAAGTCATACTGCCAAGATGTTGGGCTGCTGGATGTGTTGTGAGAGGAGGTATAGGAATGGTGGCTCTGCAAGACTATGGAGATGTTGGACCGGTTTTTTAAAGATATGTTGGATTGGTGTGAATGAGATGTGAATGACTGTATGTGTTGGACTTCGTAGACGTTGGAGTAGTCTTACAGGATTACTAACATATTTTACTGCGAAGGTGAATTGAACGACCCAAATCTGACCCACATCTGAACAGCGGGATGAGTTGGACTACCGCAATTGTGAACTGCTGGACGTGAATGACAACGAAGATATAGAGCTCCTGTATATGTCGGCCTACCAAGACGTCGGATAACAGGATTATAGGACTACCAATGTGTTGCGATACAAAGCTATAGGCAAGATGGTTGTGTCAGATGCATAGGGGTTTACTAATGGACAAGGATGACTACGGGATGTTAAAATGTAACAGGTAACCTTCAAATTGATTGCAGGACACGTCCAATATGTTAGAGTATCAAAGTTAGTTGGACTAATGAGGCGTCGGTATTATATTGTCGTTCGAGGGATGGTTTGAACAAACGGATACTGAACTGCTTGAAGTGTCTAAGTAACAAGATTCGAGACGTATTTTACCTGTCAGCCTACCAAAAGATCGAATCACTGGATGTGCAGGATTATCGAGATATCATAATGCCAAGCTCTGCTGGGTATGTCATATTGTGGAGGAGTTGGACTGATGAACATTGATGACTTCGTTGATGCTGGAATATAACAGGTGTTCTCCAACCGATATATTGATTACAGGACACGATTAAGATTTTAGAGTGTCAAGATTAGTTGAACTACTGCTGCGTCGGTACTATATTGTCGTCCCACCGACATGCTGGAGTGAGGGAGTTTTTGAACTACCGGATTACTGAACTGCACAAAGTGTCTAACTACGAAGATGCGAGACCTATTTTACTTGTCAGCCTACTGGATTTGCAGGATTACCGAGATCATTATAATGCCAAGATGTAGCTGTGTTGGGTATGTCGGATTGTGGAGGAGTTGGCTTGATGAACATTGATGACTTCGAGGATGTTGAAATTTAACAGGTGTTCTTCAACCGATGTATTGATTACAAGACAGGTCCAAGACTAACAAGATGTTAGAAGATATGTTGGATTTCTAAGACGCTGGTAACCTAAAGTTGTCGTTCCACCGACATGTGGAGTGAGGGATTGTTTGAACTACCGAAATACTAAACAGCTTGAAGTGTCTGACTACCAAGATGTAAAACTGTTTTACCTGCTGACCTATCAAGATGTCGAACTACTGGATGGGCAGGACCACAGAGGTGTTGAAATTTAAGGATGTAGCTCTGCTGGATATGTCGAATTGTAGAGGAGTTGGACTGATGAACATGCAGGGTTATGTGATGTTTTAATGGAACAGGATTCTTTAACCCATATGTTTGATTGCAGGACATGTCCAAGACTATCAAGATGTTAGACTGTAAGGATTAGTTGATACCTATGTAGGAGTGTCTTTCTACCGACATGTTGGACTGGGGGTGTAACTATTGGATATGTCGGACATACGTGTCCTTCTAACCAAACGTTGGATTGATAGGCGTGTAGCGCCATCGACTGTCAATATATAGACCTACAGGAAGTATCCGACTGTTCAGGTGTTGAACTCCAATACGTGTCCTTCTACCGACAAGTGGTATTGCTGCAATTGCCGCTCTATTAACTGCCAATATAGGACTGCTGGAGGCTTCGTATTGTGGAGATGTCGGACTGCCATACGTGTCCTTCTACCGAAACGTTTGAATTTTGGACGACTTTTGTTTTTTTTTTTTATCGAATGCAAATATTTAATGTATAGGACTATATGTATGTGTCTGTATGTGTCTAACTAATATCGAAACTTTGGAAGTGTTGGACTTCGTAGGTGTTGTACTTTTGATCTTACAATACTAGTTGGGACTAATCATAGGGATACTATAAACCAGCCCTCTGATAGGCTAATTTTTTACATAGGCCCTCTGATATACATCAGTTTTAGGCAAAGACTATTTGTTATATAAAATAGTTTTAATTAAAAACTGTATCAATGTTTACTATTTTTATAAAATTTAAATTATAGCAGAAATCATAAGACTATCCGTTACATTAAAAATAATGCATATGACCGTATATAAAATATTTAGTTTTAAATAAAACGTGTTTCACTATGATTTATAAATATTGAAAATACAATCAACAGAGAAACTTGAAAAATAATCTATTACCACTTTAAATTCAAAGATAAATAATCGTATTAACTATACTAATTACATATAGCATTTCAGAAGCAACCAATGGAATAACACAAACATGGAATAGAGAATATATTTGTGACCATACATTTATGCTTGAGATTATTTTTTAGAATGCTAGTTCTGTCGGCATTGTCACGTGGATTTATAATTCCAGTCAAAAACTTGCCTTTTTTAAAAAACATTTTTAAAGACATAATTCTTAATTTTGATATGTAAGGCAATCCTGTGGTTCTATTTTTGTATTGAAAAATACAATTTTACAAGTACAGTTGTAAAAAAATACATGTCCCTGTTGCATAAAGTGAAGGCTCGCTCACACCTATGTGTGAGAAAATCGCCACGAAGCGAGCGAGGTTAAATTGGATGACAAACGAACAGCTATCTTTCTTTTTACAGATAAAAACATTCTTTCTACTGTTCATATTAGTCGCGCTGACTCTTTTAAGACTTTTCTGAAATGTTTCTCGGTCATTTTTAGGCGGTCAAAAAAGTTGTGTTCGTGTAACAATAGAGCTTTTTACAGTATATTTTACAGAACGTCATCTAGATTTTTACAGAATGTAACAATACGTATTAGATGTGTTAGACATATCAAGGCTTCCACCTAGTTCATAATGATACAGAATGATGTCATTCTTTATGGGATTGTGACCTAAAAAGTTAGCAATACCTTAATCTTTGTATTAAATACCATTAGAAGCTTATATTCTCTTATTAATTACAAATTTTTTTCAAACAAACACTTATACTTTAGATGCGTTTTATTCAAAATAAATCAAACTATGTGACAATAGGTCCAACAAGTAATATAGAAAAACATTTTAAAGTCAATTAAGTGATATGAAATTTCTACTAAGGTCAGCCAAGAATATTTTCATCATAGTTTTTTTTGGTATAATTATAATTAATATAAATATGCGAATACATCTGATAGAATCACAATATTATGCGGCAAAATATAAAATGAATTATCTTGACATTTTACATTTTCCTGCCCTTACAGTATATGTTGATGCAGTATTACTTTTGTTTCTTACCATTTATTCCCTTTCGTTTTTTTCGATTCAAATTTATGAACCAGAAGGTAATCCACAGTTTCTCAATCTATTCATCAGTTCAATCTTCCCAGAACCTTTATCTTATAGTTTCATATACATATTATACTAACATACTTCTATTATTGAAAAAGTTAGCTCAGCTCCAAAGTGCTGGATTTCAAACATGTAGTTACTGAGTTCAAATTTGACAGAGACAAAAACCTTTTAAAATTTAATTAATGAATAAAGATTTGAAATTATTATTAAAATCGATTGTCATCAACTACAGGTTTAAAAGAATGTATTTCAACTAGATCGGATGAATAAAAAGTATTATATTAAGAATTGAAACATTGTAGAAGATATATATATATATATATATATATATATATATATATATATATATATATATATCTTATATATATGTTTATATATATATACATAATATATATATATATATATATATATATATATATGTATGTATGTATGTATATATGAGGAGAGTGTAAGACAATAGTAGGAACGTAAAAAAAACAAAAAAATGTTTAACTTATCAACTTTTATCAATTTAAGATCTTCGTGGCAATCATAAACGCTAGAACATTAATTAAAGAAATTATTTTTTCTAATATTTAAATATTTAATATAGATGTTTTCAACTGTATTGTTAATTTTACTTGGCCTTTTCTTTCCTAATGTCTTTACCCTGGCTTAGTTAGTTGAATATTTTAATGCCTTTTAACCCTTTGTTTCCAAATATAACCCTTTTAAAAATATATATAAATTTAGCGTTCATTTATAGCATGAAAACTTACGATTTACAGTTATATTTAAATTATAAAAATTACACAATATTATCGCTGAAAGGAGAAATATATTGACACTTGTATTTCCATAAGAAAAATCTTTTATGTAAATGAATCAAATTTTACGGAGTTTTTTACAAATTCATAATCCAAAATTATACAATACCGTTTCACATATTAATATTCGCATTTCATGCAAATTATATGCATGTGTAAGATTCCCGTCCTTCAAGACAACCCCACATATTTAGAAAACTATTAGGCAAAAAAAATACTTCCTCATTTAATATTCAATATTTCGAATATTTGTCGTATATAATAATTAACATGTTTTTTCTAAAGTACAAACAGAATAACAAATAGAAGTATCTCAACACCTAATAATAATCAAATATAAATTAAAATGAAAGTTCATAGACTGTATACCGAGGTAGTTTCTATATACGGGCATTTTGATTTACAATTCTGTTTGAAATTAATGTTTGTTTTACAAACACATTGGTTTAAAAAAATATGTAGTTCCTTTTAATGGAACGGAGTTCGTCTTGAAAAGGTCAATTCCCTAGCTTCAATTTCAATAACTTTTCTATAAATATCTCTTTTTTGTTACACCGTAAAAGTGCTTCGATATTTCAGAGCGCGTTTAAACATGGAATATTTTTAACGGAGTAATAGAAGTAAGCATTACGCCAGAAGCAGTTTTTGCAAAGTGCTCGTTTATTTTTATAACGAATTAAGTGAATAAGAAGCCCTTGTTTATTCACTATGTATTGTTTCACACTCAAATTTCATTCTTATAAGCGCACAAAGGACACATGTGTTGTAACTATTTGAAAACAGGAACTTTGTTTATTTGAAACAAATTTACCTATTTTCAAGACAATACAATAAATTTTAGTCCCAAAAGAGCGATTGAAATTTCACTTTATGTTTTGATTTTACCAAAGAGGTTATATATCGAGCTTGTTAGAGCAGTTAAACTGCAGTATCAACTGTTATAGCTGCAATGCTTGGCTCACAGATTGAAAATGGCATGTGTATAAAAATCCTTAAAATATCTGTAGTTCTTTGATATTGACAGGGTTCAAAGTTAGTTCTACAAGCACGATTAAACTTTCACTTTGCATCTATGACTTTCGCAATGAGTCATTATGTTTCGATTGTCAGTACAGTTATAGTAACTATTGCAGCCACTGTGATTGACCCATCTTGAAACATAAACTCCTCTCATCTCCGGCCAACGCTACTCCAACCTCCTACTCTTCGATGTCGTCAACATCTTGTACGTAGAGAAATTATGTTTTTCTGATATCGAACTCAGGCCTGAAACCGGTATCTCTAGAAATAAATATCTCAGAAAAAACAACTTCAGATGTTATAATACAACCAATAAACCAGTTATAGGGAATTTAGGCTTTAAGAGGGATCACGAATTCCTTGAGGCACATTCTTTCTCTTAAAGACTGTTTTTTTAATTTATTTAGTTAGAATATATAACTAAATTTATACTTATTTTTCCTGGAGTCCAACTGTGTTTATAGTTGGGGTCCAGGGAAACTTACTTTATGTAAAAAAATTAACTACTGATTATAAAAAAAATAAAAATTATTTAATATAAACTTTCCCAAATAATTTAAAATTTGTTTCAAAGTACAGGTTTTTTAATATCTGAATTTTAATTTATTAATAATTAGGTTTATTTTTAATTTTTAAAAAGTTTTCATGTTGTCCAATTTTATTTCATTATTATTTTACTGGATTTTTTCATTTCCATAATCAATCTATAATTTATACTACTAGCAATGCTTCCTAATTTCTGCAAAAATGTGGTTTCATAAATTATGTTTTTTAACCATGATTCAGAGTTGTTATTCTTGAGCATAAAGACTACAACTCGGTAACAAGAACCCGTAAAGGCTAAACAATGTACAAAACATTATTTTCCTTATTTAATTTACAAAAGCAGACTAAAAGAAGGAAACATTTACTACCTTGTCAGAATTATTTATTAGTAACTCAAATTAAATATCACATTATAATGGATCTAATAGCCATTCTCAACAAAAGGTTTTTCGAAATAATGTGAAATAATCAGCCACACACACACACACACACACACACACACACACACACGCACATACACACACTCACACACACACACACACATATATATATATATATATATATATATATATATATATATATAAATATATATATATATATATATATATATATATATATATATATATATATATAAATTTGTAGTGAATTTATAACCACTATACCAACCTAAACTATAATGAGAGACTATACTGAAACCACTATTATTTCATTTTATAAATAATACCTTTTAATGTTTCTTACAACTTATTATCTATCGTGTTATAGTAACAGGTAATAAAATTAGTATGCCTACTCAAGAACAAAAATATCAAAATGTAAGTCATGTTACATGAGAAGCTTAATAATTATTAAATCAATGATCCGTTTAAAAATACACTTATTCAACTCAGGTTCCCAACCCAATATTCATTTATTATATCATTCTTATTAGATACAAATAATAAATTCATTTATCAAAAGCTAAAATTTAATATGATTAAAATTAGGTTTCGTTGACTACAAAATTAGCTTAAGTATTTATTTAAGGATAGAATTTCTGTTCTAAACACAATATTAATTTTTAAACACATTTACCCATAACACAATGTTTAGTGCCTATATCCTACAATTAACAAAATGACTTACTTACTAGCCAACGGCCACCCTTGGCTGTTGAGCCATATGGTGACGCGCTGACCAGTAAAGCCGAACAGGTGGGTCATCATCATCTCCAGAAAGGTCGAGCGCATTGCATTTCATCAGATGATCCGCATCCATCGTATCGTGTACATAGAGAGGGCATTCCGGTGTTGGGAGCACACCGATGCGATGTAGATGGGCGGCCAGGTATTCGTGGCCGGTTTGCATTCTGAACTTGGCAACGCATACAGCTCGTGGAAGTCTGTGGTCGATGGGTCCTGAGGTGACAAGGTTTTCCCATTTTCTTCCTGCTGATTGCTGTGTGAGGAGCAGTTTTCTGGCCCGGTCGATAGTTGCATTGATTATAGCTTTCGTGCTTTGCAACGAGGGCATACTGTAACACATTTTATTTTAAACTTTAATTCCTGAGGAATTAAGGTGATGTAAAATATTGCAGTAATTGCTACATCATGAGATGATGACCTGCAAAGTCAAATTTAATTGAAATGTAAGAGTTATGTGTTCGTTAAATAATTAAACGCACACATCTTTAATTCAAACAAATCAAGCGTTACTTTATTAGGAAAAATGTTTTAAATCACAAACAAATCATATTAGAGAAATACTACGCTAGTTACAGATTTCATAAATTTAACAGATTACTTTTTTATTCAGAGCTTTACTGTCTACAAATCTATGGCTGAGAAATGACCCTATTTTCTAGGTTGCTTTGCGAATTAATTACATATTTAATTTTATAATTTCGGCTTATAAAAACCTACCACATGATGCCAAGAAAATTACATTTACTACATTATTAATAGAAAGAAACACAGAATTGAACGTTTACAGTTTTAAATTTTGTATGATTACTGTTTAAATAGTTAAATTTCCAATTTGTTCATTAAACTTCCTAATTTTATACAACTTAGCTGTTTGTCACAACCGGTGAAGCCATGCATTGCTCGTTAGATGAATTTGTTAGAGTATCAGCTCTCTCGTAATTATGAATTTGGTCCTGGCATTGTACCGTAACGCAACATTCCATCTACTAAACAAAAAGGAATATAATAAACTGTTACATCTTTAAAAAAATTTAACTTTTCCTCGCTCTGCTATCTTAATGCACGTGCTATTAACTCCATTGTTTGGACGAGACAGAGAGAGAGCTATGGGTCACTTCCCACGCACCTTAATTACCGCGCACCGATCTGCGCAATTTTAGTATCAAACTTTTCTACCTAGAGGTCAGTCTCACCAACAGATTTACTTTTACAAATTCACAATTGCTTTATTTATTTATTGTTACATTTTGTAAATAATTCACGTTTGTTTTCTGAATCTGATTTAATATGTAACACACCTAAAATGTGTTACAATACAAATGGGAATTAACAAAATTAAATTTATGTGTCGTAATCCTAAATTTGTATCAGCATTTAACGTGTGTTATAATTAAAATGATGTTTATGTTAAATGCAATTAGCAAATTCAATATTTAAGGTTGAACGTTCTGTTTAAACTCACTATTTATAATAAAACTCATTTATCCTAACACAATTATTATATTTAATAAAGTATAACTAATAAAATAATAATTCATAATTTATCTACTCAGTAAACGCATATATGAACTTATCTTATGAAATAATTACTTGTCCGTCATTACAAGCAAACGGTTGTGTGGAGAGCCAATTTTTAAAGTTAAAATGTTTCTATCTATAAGTCTAAAAGGAATATATCTCTCTCAAATGCTATTTATCTTCACTAAATTTTGAATTTTAATTATCACTAAAACAAATAAAGACAAACAAAGCTCACAAATTAATTATTTATTGTATCATACGCGATTCAATGACAAAATTATAATCATCAGTGAGTGTTGTTACTACAAACTCTAACTTTAAATTAAATGATTTATTTGTAGGATTTCTGAGTTTTGTGTACGGGATCCTCTTTATGAAGCCTGTCTTCCCTCGGCACTGAATCTGGTCAACTGTTATCCTTGTCTTGTGTGTTATTTTAGTGAACCACCATTTCAAATAGGCTAACATTTTTGCGGTTTCCATTTTTAACTCGCTTCTCTAAAACATTTCATAAATATTAAGTGTTCTACAAATTTATAATTTTTCGTTCTACATTCACTACTACATTGTCTAGATCGGTCGTTTGTTGGTACTAGAGAGTAAATCCTAAATATCTAGAACACCTCCGTGTCACATTCCGCACAACAGCTCATTCGTTATTCCATTTTTGCGTATTTCTTGAAGCACTTATTCAACACATCTTACCATTTCTTACAGTAGTATTTCTTACACACATCTCACCATTTTAACAGATTGGTTTCACTAACTCTTAGTAATGCAACCAAAACCTTTGGTGGAATGACTTGTGACCTATGATTTTTCTATTTCCTCCAATTAGCGCTGTCATAGGAACTATTTTGTTCTTTTTTAATCTCGACCCTATTCTCGTTGTTTTTTCTTTAATTCTCTTTTCTGGTCTTTCATAACAGCAAGTAACATAAAGAGATGTATTTATTTAATTTTCAAAGATTTGTTCTAATAATATCTTCGTTTTTGCATTGCTAAATTTACATAAATCCATTTCTAATCTTCCGTATTTAACTTCTATGTAGTGCTAGCGCTGCTAAATCTGTGTTACAATGTCTTATAAACACTTTCGTTTCTCATGTTTATAAACTGAATTATTTTTTGTTCTATGTTTTGCCTCTAGAGTGCAAGGCTATCTATTCGGCCTCTATTTAAAAAAACAAGGGTATTTTATCAAACTTAAATAATTTAAACTATCCTAATTCCTACAACTTAAATTTAGGCCATTCCAATTTTGTTACTTTGTCTGTTTTTGATCGAGATTAGTTTACTTACTAAAATTCAATGTAATAATATTACCAATTTTTTCAACGATCAAGTTGGCCGATGCAGGTTTTGGCCTGGATATTGAATTGACAGGATAATTTTCCTCTGTTAGACTGAGGGTACAATGTTAGTACTAGAAGCACGATTAAACTTTTACTTTGCACTTACGATTATCTCAACCTGTCATATTGCGCTTGTCAGAGAAGTTCTACTAAATATTGCATCCAACATACTTGACATGGACTTGAAATGACAAGTATATTTTCCCTCTATGAGACTTGCGGTACAATGTTTCCCTTAGAAATACGAATAAAATTCACTTTGCATTTATATGATTTTCCGTATGTATTTTTATTTTGCTGTTGTAAGATCCTGTAAGATCCTGTTGTAAGATTCTAGTAAAAGTTGTAGCCACTACGTTTTACCCGGATATTAAAATGACAAGAATATCTTGCCTCTGTGAGACGTCTTGTAGATTGCTTTTTTTCAATTCACGTAATTTTTTGTTTGACATGATCTTTTCAACGCATGACGTTTTTAGCTTGACATCGTCTCAAAGAATAATTTTATCATCACATAAATATAATTTTACTGTACAGGTACTTCAAATGAAATATGCACTTCAAAAATAATATATTGATGTTTTATGATATTTAGTATAATGGAGAGCTGAAATGTATTAGATTCACTTAACTGTCCATATTCTTTGTATTACCCATGATATCTATAGTCAGACAAGGGAAATCTATATATAGTTAGATTTTCATGTTTAAAATCAGTTTCGTTAGAATTTAAATAATCAAGAATAATGCTAAGACAAGAATAACTTTGATTTACAAAACACTTTAGCTGTTTTCAATAAAATACGAAATACAAAGTTTAAAAAAAAAGGTTATTACAGATGTTACATATTCTTAAACAAACTCAATGTAATCAGACTTTTCAAGTCAAATAGTACGAATGTTTTCCAAACGCTTTAACGTTCCACTTCTGTTCACATTACCTCATCTCGTCTTTTCTGTAAGTTTTTTTATGCTTTATTATTTCCTACTAAACGTTGAAGTTCATAACGTCACTAATCATACTATAGAGTGTTTTAGTTGTATCGTGTATATATATATATATATATATATATATATATATAGGATCAATTTTTAATGTAAAATGAACACAATTGGAAGAAACTGTTTGTATTTTTAAAAAATAAACGCGTAAGCACAATTTCCCTTAAATTCACAATTGGAAGGTTACATTTGTTTTACTTGAAATATTTTGTCATTATGATCAATAAAACAATATTCTATTCCGCCTGTCTTACTAAGTAAATTTTTCATAAGTGAGTTTAAAAAACCGTGTATATATTTTGAAACATTTTAGTTTGTAAAGTAATTGCATATATAATTACAACTAAAATTTGCATTAGAACTAGTTGTAAAACCTTCAACATACATTAGAAAGAAATTATAACACACAACTTTATTATACCTAAGGTACCATAACCTCTCTCTCACTCTCTTTTTTCTCTCTCTCTCTTTCTATATTTCCTTTAATGGGTGCGTTCAAATAATTTTTCGTCACATAAAGCCATGCGTTATGTCTTTTCTCAAGCTCACACTCACATATTTCTCCATCCTATATCTATGTGAAATAATCCAACCTAAACAAAAAAAAAGTATTGTAAATATGAATAGCTCCGCTTTCATTTCACTATAAACTAAAAATACCAATAAAACCTAAATACAAATTATATATTGTTTAAAATTTTTTTTATTAGCTCGCACTAGTCTGATATAAACATCTTGTACAAATATTTAATCGTTAATAAAATACGTTTTTATTCATCCAATCGAGTTCAAATATATTTTTTTAAACCTATAGCGGATTTCGATTGATGTTAATGCAGTTTTAAAAAATATTCATTCAGTTAGTAAAAAGTAAAAATAGGTATTTAGGTAGGTTTTGAACTAAATATCCTTATGTTCAAAGTCTAGCGCGTTTTGGCAATGAACTAACTTTCAATAGTTGGAAACGATCTTCTCAAAAATATATATAACAAACCTTTGTTGTGCGATCTTAAACTGTTGGCACGGTTATCAAAAAATATCATAAAAAATTCTCTAGGATTGAAATTGAATAAAAAGAATAAAATAAAAAACAAACTGGATTAACGTTACCGAACTCTGCTTCACAAACGGATAATGTGAGAGGAAAAGGAAAAGAAACGACAACACAATGCAAGCGACGAAAACAAGAAAGCATATAAATAGTAACAAATAAAAACTATTAAATACTAGTAAATAATAATAGTCCAACACTATGCATGGAAAAGAAACCGGAAAATTGGAAAAAACTTCGCTTTATACTTTGCCTCCTAATTTGTTATTCTGACATATGTATTTACATATTTAAATTAACTATAATTATAAAATAAAAAAGAACTAAAATAAAGTTTTTAATAGTTAACTTAGGTAGAAATTGACTTTTAAAAACTTATATTACTTGTTATAATACAAGTGTGCAATTAGTATTCAAATAAAATCTAAGCCCCGTTTGTGAGTAAAAGTAATTACTTCAATGCAATTAAATTTTACTTGGTGAGTTATATAATAATCATTGATGATTCCTACGTCATTGAAATTTGTTTTGGGTGTTAGTCTTTTAATAAACAATATTTCATTATTAATAATATTTAAAAATAATATTTTATCACTATTCAAATAGCCTATGTTCAAATCACCAAATGATCATTTTATATTATAAACAGTAACATAATCTGACAAATTGAAGAAACAATTAGCATATTCAACATACATTTCTTCATATTTGTAATATTAATAAAACATTTATTTAATTAGATTAAATTTAAAGGCGTGAAAAATAGATTTGTGAAATATATACAGTGACTAAGTTAAAATATAACAGTAAGTTTATATTTAAATAAAGTAAAACCGATGTTTAGAAAAGAAAAACAATTTACGTATTTTTAAAAGAGTAAGTTCGGAAAATTCTTAACGACAGACATTAAAAAAAATTAAATTTGCTAAAAAGCTTGATGGTTAAAGACTGAAAGAAAAAGCCAACTCGGCTAAGCGACAGTAGAAGGACAGGGGGTGAATGGCTACCCGTCCCTCCATCTCAAAGTTGTACAACAAAGGAAGGTGTACGTTCAAAGTTAAAGGTCAGAAACTAGCTTCCCTCTCTTTCATTTAAAATTAAAATAAGTTTTAACTATTTTCGGGATATTTAAATTTTTAAAAATTAAAATTATTTTCTGGTAAATTTTTAAAATATGTAAATGAATAACGAGATTGTTTCGTCAAGGTAAGAAACCTAATCCCATTTTGTTTCCCATTGTTTTCACATTTTGGCGTAGGAAACGAACCAAAATGAAGAACACAAAATAATAAAGAAGAAATGCTACGATTTACCAAATTGGTGTATGAATTAAAATAATATATTTAGAGGTAAATAATGAGATAGATTTATAACTAAATAATCATGATGTAAACGTTAGAGTCAATTTCAGTTTTAATTGCATATATTTGGAGGCAAAAAGTAATAAACATTGTTGTAAATTTTGGTAGGGTTTATGATTTTAAAATATATGTAGGGATACAAAATGTCCGTTTTAAATTTTATTGTATTAGAAAATATGTCTGTTACATGAGTATCTTTATTACAATGATTTTATTTTGTTTTCAAAATATAGGAGGTTCACATATGTTTTTTAGATTGGTAATAATTTGACTGTGCATATTATTGTGATATTTTTTTATGTTTTTGATTTTATAAAATTTTGATGGATTTAAAAAAGGTCTATTAGTTATATTTTTTGGGGTTCACAAATATGTGCTATTTCCGATTTGTTTTACCATTTAATTTAATTGTTTTAAATAATTTAAAGGTTTTGAAATCTGTGATTTTTATGAGTTAAATTGAATAAATTATGTTTGTTTTCAAATTTGTTTTAAAATTGCCGGATTGTAGGATTGCCGGGTAAAATATAAATATTAATTATGCTTGTTTAGTAATAACTTTGTTTTATAAACTATCTATTTATATATCTATTTTAACTATTTAAACAAATTTCTTAAGCAATCCTAACATTTGGTTACGAAGCTGAGTATGCTTGTAAAAAAAAGTATTCCCCGGGTACAAAGGGTTTAACCTCCGCGAGTTAGGATTTTGAATAAAGTCCAGTGACCGGTTCTCTGATAGAGTTTGACAAGCGGTAATGCTGGGTTCGGCTTTTGGTCTTTTTCCAAAATGTTTTTCCGGCGTTGGTTCGGCGGACTGTGGTTGGCTTGCGGACGACGCGACGGTTGGTTTGTTCAGCCAGTTGCAGTGTGTATGTGTGTGTGTGTGTGTGTGTGTGTGTGTGTGTGTGTGTGTGTGTGTGTGTGTGTGTGTGTGTGTGTGTGTGTGTGTGTGTGTGTGTGTGTAGGTCCGTATACTCTGTTTAAAAAATAATTTTAATTTTAATAAAATAATGTAATAAAGAGATATAACCTGTCAAGGAAATCATGACACGAATAGTGAAAAGTTCATATCATCTCTCTCAGCCGTGCCTAGTCTTGTTTTTTATCAATCTAAGAAAAAAAACTAGTATTAAACATACAAAAAAATAAGTTCATTCCTCCTTAGGTCAACAAAGATAAATTTCATTATAGTTTTTTTTAATTAAATGTTGCCATTATTATAAATAAAATATTATAATCCATGCGTTAAAACAGCTGTTCTACCACATAACATATAAAATAAAGTCTGCTGTGTTTATGAAATCATATGTTGTCACTTATTTTAATCCGAATGGAATGAAATAACTATATTGCATATCTTGGCCTTTTTTGTAAATAGTTTTTCTCTCATATTAAACTAAAATTATTTGAGTAAATTTATTTAATGAAATATATTTTAAAAAAAAACTCTATTAACATCAGTTGTCACCCAATTGTAGATTTGAAAAAAAGTATTTGATCCTGAACAGATGAATAAAATGTATTTTATCAATGACTGTAATTATGAACAAGAGAGAAAGAGAGAGAGAGAGAGAGAGAGAGAGAGAGAGAGAGAGACAGAGAGAGAGAGAGAGAGAGAGAGAGCTAAAAGAAAGAATTTGTTATATAACACAAGCTAATGACTGTCTACAAACAGTTTAAACATTAAAAAAAAAACTTTAAGAAATGTCATATCTAAATAATGTTTTTCTGTTTTAGCAAATATATATCTTCAATATCAAATTTAAAAAAATTCATATCGCGTCATATTTTAAAGATAAGCTGCTTTGTCAAAATAAATTTTAACTGGAAGTAAGTTTGAAGATTAGTAAATGTTTTCTGGATAAGATTTTTCATTCGAACTAAGCAAATGATAAAATCAAAGAGCAGTGCCAATTTTTATAAATTTTTAATTATTATTTTGTTACCTCACCTAAATTATAAAAAAATAACACGTTAAATTCAATTCTAATTATTCCCAACGAAGAAACAACGTCAAACGGTGTTAGACGAATTTATGGTTTTTAATTGTTTTGTTTAATTCATTCAGGTAAATCAAACTATTTAAATTATTTAGAGGGTAATAAACAGTTACGTCTCCTAAACTTATTTGGGAGAAAATCTAATGCCAACAGCAATGATTTAAAGTTGTGATGGCCAAAACACAGCCAAATTCCAACTCCAAAGTTAATTAAACTAGTTTCCACAATACAGAAACAGCAGCACAACTACATTTATTGCCTTAATAAACTCTCCGAAAGTTTTACCAAAATGGCTCAATTTTAGGGTTCTTGTAGAGCTAATAATTTAGCTGGAACACGCCCATCACAATAATTGGTTCTATTTTCCACACCCTAGATCAGGATAGAATCACCCTATTTGTATCAACTAAATTATAGTTAAGAATAAAGAATAGAAGAATTATAAGCTATATAATCCTATTAATAAGATTTCATGACACGAAAATATTATATTAAAAATGACAATTATCATACCTCATTTATTTAATCGGAGACCATAATGACACTTTGCAGTGGTCCAGAACAACAAATACTTTGCGTTGAAATTTAAATACTCGTTCCAGGTACATTTGAATGAGCTTTTTTTTAATCCTTGTTTCATGTGTAATCTAACGATACACAATATTCCCTAAAACCGAACAAATATATTATATTTCTGCTTTATAACTACAATTGTCCATAATAATTACAATGGTACTTTATGTTTACAAATAAACTTCATTAATGAACAATATTTCAACTACCAATTAATTACGTTATTTTAGAGAAAGCCTTCGGTCCGGCAAAACAAGTTCAACTATTTACTTCCGCTGTTTTAAAAATAAGAAGATTCAATGCTTATTTCAGGAGAATACCTCACTTTTTTCAGAACAACTCACTCAGAAAACGTACAACTGCGCTTAAATAATAAATTACGATTCTAAATTTATTTCTTTTTCTAATTAATTTGTGTAAAAAAGTGTGCTTTATTTTACTGAAACTGGAAAAAAAATTCCTTCAGGTCGCCATAACTACAGAAATTGGCTTGCCCACTAAGACTAAACTTTTTACTCTAGCAATCGTGTAGTATACATTACATATGTTTTTAAATTAACTTATTGCTTCTATAACTATATTAAACGAAGTGTAACCTAAATTATTGAATTACAACTAGCTTTTAAAAGACTTGTTTGGATTTAGAGCAGCATATGTGAAATAGAAGAAATTTGAATTTGATTCAATCAAGAACTTCCTGTAATATATCATTGTTACAACCAACTATTACTAGTAATTGTTATTAAAAACCTCATGCCTGATAGGAAGGAGGAGTGCCAATGTTTGGCTAAGACAGACACCTTTACAAATTACAGTTCCCACAACTGTCAGTATTAGCCAATTGGGCACCTTCAGTTATTGATTACTGAGCACTAACTCTCGCCTTATAAACAGCATAGATTTAGGAAACACTTTTAGAATACCAGTTGTTATCTTAACTTTGTATAAAATGACTAAACTTAAGATAACATTTTTGGATATTACTTCTAAATTTATACTCTATACGAATAATTGCAATGTTATGAAGTGTTTCTTTCTAAAACCTTTTCAGTAAATAATTGTGAATTGAACTTGCTATGAAGTTCATCATTAAATGGAACAGCTCTGTAATTAATTCTAAACTTGGTGGGTGTGATTCTTTGTAATAAGTTTAAAACGAAAGCTAAAGTGTTGCTACTGAAGCATTCTCATTTTAAAACACATTAGTTTTTATTAACAATTTAAACGGAAAATATTTGATTAGAATACTGACGCAAACATAATGTATAAGAAACATGGCTGAAATAACATGATACGAGTAATAAACACAACAGGCAGTGACATTTATTATATATATATTTATATATTATAACTAAGTTTTTTGTTATAATTATAATTATATTTTTAATATTATTTATTTACCTTACCTATCTAATGTCACACCTTCAGGTTTATAAAGAATTAACAATCTTATAATTTTTAAACATCACTTGCATTTATTTCTTTACACATTATACCAAATTTATAATAAAATATTTTGCAGTGACAGGATTGATATCTTAACTAAAATTACAATGATAAGTGTGGACTTTAAGGCTTTAGAATTCTAATAAAATAACATAACAAAGATAATAAATTCAGTAATAAAATTTTGTACTTGCTCTCGGGACGCTAATACGGGAACTTTACTTCCTATATTAGAAATGGTGAAACTAGATTAAATTTTATAAATGGTAATGAAATTAAATTTGTTCTGTACTAAAATATAGATGTCTGTTGGCTACACTTATATTCAAATAATACTTATTGTTCTGAAGAGTCCCTGGAATCTTGGCCTTAGTTATCTTCTGCACTTACACTTGACACAAAAAATAAAAAATTACTTTTATATTTCTAAAATTTTTTTAAATATATTTTTAAAATTTACTTATAATAAACTCTTTACTTAATTTAACAATTTATTCTTTTTACAACACTCCCATCCTTGTCCCCGCCAATCCGACTGCCTTCTTCTCGAGTTCCCTTAAACCTTCCCCCCGTTTGTGAGGACATAACATTTATAAAACTTATTTAATTGATAAATTTCCAAAGAACAATTAGGAGTTGAAATAATCAATGAATAATTGGGTTCCACCTAATTTCCGATATAATGCATTGTGTACAAAAAAAGTTACTAAGAGAAAATATTTTTTACAACGAAAGAAAGTGAACTGTATATATAAAATTAGCTGGTATAAATTTCGTTTAATAGGTTAGCGGGTTTCGAGACGTAATCGATATTGCATAACGAATTACCCTTGACAATATAGAAATTTCTCAGAAATAATGGTAAATTAAAAATAGCACTGGTGATTCTTGCAGTGGCCACAAACCACACAAAACGGAAATAATTTGTAAAATACAATATTTAAAATATTTCTAACAATTCAATTTAAATAAGAATATTTAAGTCAACTGACGCCACCATTTTGTGAGCTGATTTATTTGATAGGTTGATTGAATATTCAGAGTAAAGAATTATCAACGAGGGGGTGGGTAATATTCCGTGCAGTTTACAATTAGAGGTAGACGTTATTCTAAATTATAGGCGTTAATATTGGCAGCAAAATATATAACAAATGTTTTCACCTGTAACTTAGTATTATCCTAACAGTATTAACAGCGAACAGGTAGGCTGACAACTCTAGGTAATTGCACTATATCAATTATTTGCAACTTAATCAATGTATTATTTCCTTTTAGCTATGTAAAAGGTTCACTACAATGGAAGGGTTGTTATTAAACATTCTGGACGAGTAGGGGCGCTTTGTTTCTGGGACAGGTATGGATACATACTCTCTCTCTCTCTCTCTCTCTCTCTCTCTCTCTCTCTCTCTCTCCAAGACTGATAGAACATATTTAAAAATAAAATTCAAATGTCAAAAATTTATTGTTAAAACATTAAGTGAAAATGGCTGCATTCTAATGTATTATGTTGCATTGTAATGTTCATCACCGTGAATTAACTCATAGAAATGTTGAGAGTAAACAAATCTTGTTTATTATTTTGTTGATGTTATCAACGGTCGATTGCTCTGAAAGAGTGATTACTTAACAAGATAATAGGTCTCAACAGCATTCAACAGCTTCTATATTATTTTACTAGTTTAGTCTTAGTTGTGAAAAAGATTTATTTGCATCAAGGTGTCACTGTTTGTTTCAATATGAACCGAATTAAAAAATCCAAAATACAAACTCTAAATTTTCCTTTGGTTTTTGTAAATGCAGAAGGTTCTTTGGGTGGACGAAAAAGAATTGCGTTGTTAATGATGGGTCTAGATAGCTGACTATTTTCCAATTAATAATTTTATCACAAACAAGAGAGTGAGTCAGTATCTGTACGACATATAAGTGAAGAATTTTCTAAAATACTACAACAATAGACCATAAGCTGAAATATATTTTAATGAGAAAATATATGAGTTACGTAGAAAGTGATCAGCATGGAAATCGTCTTTGTATACCTTATTTGGTCTCGCCCATATTTGACAGTTTGCACCTTCCCTCATACAAGTTCCAGCTACTCAGAGAGTGTCTTACTACTTTTATATATTATTTTTATATTACATTGTTTACAGGTTCCAAAAAAAATGTTTTACAAAGATATAGAAATTTGAAATTTTCATGAATCTAAAATTGCTCCAAAATAAAAACAATACCATATAATCTATCAGAAACTTATAATCTTTTCAAAACAACTTTGTAAATTTAAGAATATACTAAAACCTAAATAAGAGCTAAATAATAACAATTAGCCTATAATGTAAAATATCTATTGGTATATTTGTTGATTCCATCTTTGCGTGAGCTACTAGTAATCACTAAACACTTTTAAATGTTTTAAACTTGCCTATAGTAGCACTTACTTTGCTTGTTAAGGACGGCCGTTTCGGGAGATAAGTTGACAAAGGGACACATCTCCCGAAACGGCCGTCCTCAACAAGCAAGTAAGTGCTACTTCAGGCAAATTTAAAACATTTAAAAGTGTTTATCTATTTGTATGTTACATTGGACAGTTATACCATTTTTGAATACTGCATTGTTTAATTGTTAAAAAATGTACATTTATTATATAATCATTTAAATGTATTGTAAAAAACAAATATATTTTTTTAATTCCTACCTAAGAGATTAGGTATAGTACATGAAAAAATTGTATAAATCGGTGTTTTGTCTGACGGCAGTGGAATATCCTTACTTTCTTCAATTTAAAGAAATAATTAGTTCCTGAGAGAAATAAAAGAATAGTTCAGCCAACATTCAAAGATTATTTTTAGCGCAAATGCACGGTAAAATTTTCGCTTTCATATTATTTTATAGTTTAATTAAAAACATTTATTTGTTATAATAAAGCTAATAAAAACTAGACGAGAAAATGTAATTAATGTTAATGAAATGCAAATTATAGTACCAGTTGAAAATAAATATTTGCTTTAAATATTGCTTTTGTAAATATTCCGACAATTATATGGATCCTATACGTTATTGATATTGCTAAAATGATATACTTCACGATTTAGATGTTTTTTATAAAGAAAAAAGCACCAATTACTCTAGATTTAAAGAAAATATTCATTTAACCTAATTTACCAATGCTCGTAAACTTTATAGATGCGAACATAATATAATTATGCATTGCAATATAACGTAAAACAGGTGTGAGGCCGTTCACTTGTCAAACTGTTAGCTGAAGTTAGGATAACAAAACCTCCTTTTGATATTTTATAACAAAATATATTTTAACAGGATATTTTTAGCTATATTATAATACAGTCTATCGCTGTGATTGTTCAGTAAACAGAATATAATTGTGTAGAGTTTCATGTTTGTTTTACAATTAGGTTTAATGAATAGCTTTATGTGTTTAGGTTTAACTGTTATTATAATAATTTAAGACGTTATTTATCGAAACTCATAATATAAAATACATGGGTTGGAAATCGACTTTCAAGTACTAGAAGTAATAAACAAGGAAATAAATACTATTTTAATTCTTGAACTATACAAGTTTTCGATAGCAAAAATAATAATTGGGATTTAGGACACTGTCAAATTTGGGCAATCTAAATCTAATTACAGAAAAGATGTATAGCAGAAGTAACTTATAAGGAAGTAGAAGAACTTAATAAAGAAAGAGGAACAAAATTATTTTATTAAATTATAATTAAGATATTAAATATTTTCTAATTTTTTTTAATATATCATAGAATGTATTTAAACGTTTGTTTGGAGCTAGCATGAGAATGCCAATAAAAAACAACGAAACATTTTTCAGATATATTGTTGGAATAATTTCGTCATTATTGGACAGTTTTCACGAGTTAGTGCATTGATGATGATATAAAATAAACTTAAAGTTGATTTTTTGCATTCCATTTTGTGATACTTGCCCTAACTAAAGTCACGATAGATGATTTTAGAAAAAAATAGATATTCCCAACCTTAGGTAAAAAGATAATGATAGAACCTGAAAATATCATCCATTTTGAGTGATTTATTGCAATAACGCACAAGTACGGGTTTTCGTGTCAGTTAGAAAACCTGTAATGTTATCTTTTATAACAAAATATGTTTCAACCTGGAAACATGCCATATTAGAATATAACACTGTGTTATGTTTTATAAACAGAATTTTTTTTGGTAATGTTTCAGGTTTCTTGTATAGTTTGGTTAAATTTACAAATTTTTTATATTTGTTTTTTGTGTCTTTTGCTTTAATTATGACTATTTTATCATAATTATTTATTTATGTTTAAGTTCAGTTAACTTTATTTTTAAGAAGTACACAGAATAAATATACTTTGGAGAAACAACAATATTTAATTATTGATCGATTCAATAATCAATATGTTATTAGGTTGAAAGGTGTTAGGTTATTATAATTATTACCTTTAATAGTGATAGTTTCTATACTTCCACTTTTCTACAGAAGTATAGACTTCTGACAAACGTAATGTACTATAATTGACTGTTATATGACAAACTCTAGTTAATTTGTCCTTTAAAAATGTTTAACAAGAACCACTACAAAATGGTTACAAAAGAAACTACCTTACCTAACAATAGTTACCTAGCTGAACTTATCCTTTGTTTAATTCTATAGAATAGTGGAATTCAGTTATTTCTATTCTGGGTAGTTTACTTAAAATTTTAGTGTAACTGGATGATGTATCAATAAATATTAATTGATAACAAATATTTATAATCTGAATATTCAACATTTTGATAATTTTATCACGGGTTTGCTGAAAGGTTATTTCTTATTGAAACGTGTATTATTGATGTGTGGTTCACCGAACGTGCGTGGTTATTCTTGGACTTCACTCTCTACATTTGGGAGAGTGTAATGATAGTTATGCTCAACTTCTAGCTCTCTATAACTCAAAGATTTGTCGGTAGTTGCTTGACTTCGTTTTCTTCAGTACACTTTTATTACGAATAACGATTCCCTATCTCACTTTTCCCTTTGTATAATGGAATTCTAACACCCTTTTTTAATAAATTTATTTTATTATTATAAACTTCCCTTTCCTCATGAATTGTATTCCCTTCTTACTAAAACGTCATACCACCTTCATTTCTCTCAACCAAGCTCATTAAAATGTCGACGTTTTAACATTTAAGTTCCATAATTTCTATCTAAGTAGTAATTTTACGCTACACTATAGTAACTTAATGACAACATTTATCAAGACTTATAATAGAAAATATGTGCGATGAAAAAACGACTTTCAAACACTAAATGTAATGGAGATGTAAATAGCTCTTTAGGTAACCGATTGATATGTACATAAATGTTACCGATGGCAAAAAGAAATTATTGGGTGTGGCTTGGTGTCAAAAATATATTCATTAGAAATATAGTTACAGGAAAAGGCGTATACAGTTGCCACTTGAGTTATGAAAGAGAAACAAAACTTCAATAATCAAATATAAGGATTTAATAATTTCTAATTTTTCAAAATAAATTGTAGGTTATATTTAAATGTATTTTTAGGCTAACACGAATAGGACAATATAAAAATTAAATGAAAATCACTTTTCATATATAATATCTCAATAATTTATTATATATTTTAGTAAATTAATTTCCTTAAGATTTAAATAATGTTCTATTAATTAGACTTTTTCAGCAGGATATTGCACTTGAGTTATTACAAAAAATTACTTGGAGTTGAATTTAACATTGTTTTTGTGATACTTGTTTTTAACTATCTGTAGGATTTTCCCATGGTTGATCTTTTTAAAAAAATGAATCCATTAAATAAATATGTTTCAATAAATGTGTTTTGAAAGTTAATATTGAAAGTTATATTAAACAAATCCTTAACTCCTGAAGAGAATTCTCCTTCGAGAAAGAAAGTGGAGCAATATTTTAAGACTAATTGAATGTTACTTCAATTTTATTGTACATCATTAGTACAAGAGGAACAAACTTCTGAATTAAGAAAAAAATAATATATGAAAATAAATCACTAGCGCTGTATTAATCAATAATAAGAAATAACCATTTTTTTTTTAAATTATAATATATTTCGTTACAATGAAATTTTCCTTTCCAGATCTAAAGACATCACTACAACTTTATGTTACTGGAAGAGAGAAAAATAGGTTGTCGATAAATTGTAACTCAGGTGCTGCAAAGCGTAGAAATCTAATTTCTACAAAATCCATTAAAGCAATTTAGAAGATGAAAACTTTAATTTCTTCTGAAACTATAACCGACAAATTTCAGCGGTTCATACATCTACTTCCATCCTGCTAGAGAGGTTCCATCTATAAATGGTACACACACACACACACATACACACACACACACACACACACACACACACACACACACACACACAAACACACACACACACACACACACACACACACACACACATATATATATATATATATATATATATATATATATATATATATATATATAGCCTATATATGTGTTGTGTGTGTGTGTTTTTTTTGTAGTATAAGTATAATAAAAGTATGTGTATATGTATATATATATATATATATATATATATATATATATATATATATACAGAGAGAGAGAGAGAGAGAGAGGGAGAGAGAAAGAGAGAGAGGGATTAAATTTGTAATTTTATGTTGACATTTGTTCATTAATATTACAAAAAGTTTAGGCTTTGAGAATAGGCTAGGTAAAGTGTGAATAGGTGGAATGTCGATGGAAATTAAGAAGATACATTTAATAGTGATTTACGAGATTTACAGGGTTATCATCAAAGAATGGTACAGTTTCTAACATGGTCAGTTAGTGTTGTTTATTCATTTAATTTTACGTCTCAAATATGTTTAATTTTCGTAATTAATAACTTCTAATATGTGCCCCCTAGTAGCTTGACAAATGTCCTAACGATACCAATTTTCTCTCCAAACAATCCTTAACATTTCTTTGGTTATTATTGTAATTGCCTCATTATTCCTGTTTTATGTGGTTCAGCACGCGGAATTATGGCGAATGAACAATGCTTTTGATGTACACCCACAAGACCTAATCACAGGGTGTCAGGTTTGGTCTACTTGGAAGTAACAGCACTTGGTACATTTGATCTTTCGGTTGATTTCTGTTTCCTAACTGATCCAGTTTCTTCAAATCCTTTAAACCAACGTGTTGTGTTATTTTTGCGTTGTGGATCGCCTCCAATTTCTCTCAGAACGCCGTTAAAATTACGAATTCAATTCAGCGATCAATAAAACATACTTTGCATTATCTTTATCATAGAACATAGTAACTCACTAAACTCACAGAAACAACAACACTGATTTTGAGGTTACACCAGTTTATAAAAAACTTTTGGATTGGAGGTTTTCAGAGATACCAATATAACATCTAGTAATATCCCTAAAATCTGCGTAAGATTTACTGGAACCGCATCATTATTTTATGATAACCCTATTATCTTGTGCTATTTGCCTTAGACCGGATTATCTATGACTATACAAGGGTCATCAAATATATTTAAGATATTAAGGTTTTATTTACTTGTGAGACAGTTCAATTAATTGTTAAGCATGTCCTAAATGTTTTCCGAATGTCTTAATGGCTTTTTCATAACCAAGACTTATAGAAGAACATCAAATGATATTGCTAAATAATTATGTGCGTGAATGTATTTGAATTTGTTTAAATTAAATTGTTTAAATGTATAAGTTTATATTTTGTTTTTAAAATCAGAGTAATAAGGCTTAATCCATGGTAATTATTAATGATAATGGCTTAATCCATACTTATTAAGACCCAATCCATGTTGATTAAATTATGTTTTTAATTTACAAAAGCATAAGCAGTGAATGTAATAAAATCTAAAACTAAAACATTACAGAGGACAGTCGTGTAGTTATAGTTAATTAAAATATAAATATAAAAATTTGATACAATTATTTACAATACTTTATGAGAATTTCGTTGGCACAGTTAACATCATTCGAAAGTTACTAAAACATAATACCCGTAATATAAGATGAAAATAAATAGTTAAAAAATAACAATCTTTCGTAACTTTCTGATGATTCTAACTGTGATTGCGAAATTTAGGGTATATAATTTCTGGTATAAATATAAAAAAGCATAAAAGTGTATAAGAAATGCTCAATGTATTTTCCGTGGTATTTTAGCATATTTGTTGTTCAACTTAATTCACCTTCCGGTATGATACAGCTATATTCAATTTCGTCTGTGTACAATCATCATTGTAGAAGAAATAATTTATGTATTATGTTTGGCGCCTTTATGTAATATTACTATTGGGATATAAAATAATAAACCTGGTTTGAGCAAATATAGATTTTAAAAAAACCCTACGGATTTCAATATTAATAAAAGTCACTCAAAGCTATTAACCAAAATTAAAAATATAACTGAAAAGAATATAAATCTATTCTAGAAATAATAAATTAAAAAATTACTAATATTTAAACCTAATTTAATAAGATGAAATTTAACACCAAATTTAATAAGATGAATGGGACGATCCATAAAATTTGTGATTCCAACTCCCTTGATTCTAAAACTTTTCTTCCTATTCTCGATTATTCTGTCGATTCTCCATTCTTTTAAGTAATATAGACCTAAATAATGATCTATAATAACGAATTTATTTAACAACTTGGTCACTTCTTAAAACCTTTTATAAATATCGTTTTATTTAATAACCTATAAAAACCTTAATTTTTAAATAGGAATTTCTTAAAGCAAAACAAACATATCAGAGAAAAGTAATGAATTTTTTAAAATTAAAAACGTGAACCTCAGTTCACAATTACAAAATAACTTCAGTAATATGGATTTCAGTTTGTATAACGCGAGATATTGGGACTACATTTTACTTGTCTTTTGTTTTGACATCCATGAAGCGGTGTAGGAGTAGTGGCTGCCAGAGACGGAGAGTAAGAGTCGAGCAGGCCCGAGAGAGAGAGAGTAAGACACCAGAGAGAGACGAGTGTTTCTGTTGTTGCGTCATACATAATAATATTTTCTCAAATCGGAATTTGCTTTAATCGTTTAATTCATTTACATCTAATGTATAAATAAGGCACAAACGATTATCAATTATTTTTGCTATAAAAATCACCGTATTTTAACAGAGAAAGAACAAGAATTGGAATCGACACTTTAAACAATGGAGATTCGAGTATCGACGATTACTCGAAACCATTAGAACAGACGATTCCTGGAATCGAGAATCAGAATCGGCGCATTCCTATTTAATATTATAAATAACTAATACCCTTCATATTAAATACAATGTAGGTAAAGCACATATTTAATAATATACAATTATAAGTAGAATTATTTATAATAGGTTTTAAAGTCAGCGGCATAATATTTTTGTAATACGATTTTATATAATAAATGTAGCAGCAGTGTTTCATGCAGTCTCTTAATTATAAATTATATTGCGAATACTTGTAAATAAAATTTAGCACGAATATTAGCTGTAGACCTATATTGGAAAGCTTTTCGTAGTCACTGCACTTTTAAACACAATGCTGAATTGTGTGTTAAATGGTGTGAATACGTCTAGTGGCGCTTTCTTTAGCTATCATTCTAATTTTTATCACTGTATTTGGGTGCTCTTAGGAGTGAATTTGTCGCCAGTACAGTGACAATAATTTCTGCTCTTAACTCTGAAAGCTGTTATTATATAACAAGTAATTATGTTGCTAAATAATGTGTTAATGCGTCTAAAATGTATACTACCATACTGATATAATATCATAAACGAGTATAACCAAAGAGATATAATATGACAATAATATTATACCATATATAAAATATAATATTTGCTTATATGCCGTAACAAAAAAATCGGATATTTTACAATCCAGATATCGCTCAGAAAATGCTCAGAAAATGCATCCCACAGTTTGTGAAGGTCATGATAGCGAGACTATGCGCAGTAGACAGCTGATCCTGTAGAAGGTGATGAATGCAGGCAACTTAGTGACGTATTAGGTAATGCCTGCAACAGGTTAGGTATTACCTGAACCTTATAACTAACAAATATAGTGCCACAACGTATTAAACGATATAGATACATTACTATTAAACTTTAATATAAAAACGATACAGTTTTAAATACATATAACACCTCAAAGTTATAACAACTGACAGATATATATTGCATTAGAATTGTACCACTGGACAGAGGAAATGATATATGTTTAGATGTCATAGATATTTAGTACCATAATTATATAAGAAACCTACAATACTGAGGAACGATCAGCGATTAATACTAAAATTTCGGCAGTAAATAATTTAGGCAGGTTGAATTATTAAATTAAATTATAACTTGAAAATAACTTTTGAGTCCGTCTAATATCTGTGTTTATTTTGGATAACATATTATTTTATTGGAAAAATCATTTATTTTGGAAATCATATTCATTTATTGAATTGAAAAAAGAAATGTCATAATGATGGACAGTTATTTTTTTAATTATTTCCTCTAAAGATGATTGCTTTACGATCGAATTGTACCTAAGGATTTAAGTAAAGTGTTTGTGAGTTAGAAGTTCCATTTGCTTAGAATACAAAACTACACCACATTTGCTCCACGTAGTATTAATAAAACGCTGTTCATTTTTACAGTATAATGATATTCTTACATTTAACATATAATACTAAATAAATTAAAATGTTTGCAATAATCGTATTTAGCACCTAAAGACAAGAATTGGATATTCAATTACCAATATATCGGGGGATAAATTGAACATTGCATACTAGCTAGTATTTCTAACCTAATTTAGCCAAATCCTTGGTAAATTAAACAATAAAATCCAGTTAAACCTATGTGAAACAAAACTTTGACATATCAGTTTCAATTTATCTTTTAGCAACAACATTTAAGCTCGCTATAACTACAAATGTAATGAATTCTCAAGTTGTAAACGTTATGTCCTGCAACAGAGCCGAGCTATGCAGGCGATTGATTGCCGTGTTTCTGCTGCTGCTCTAGTCTCGTCTCGGGGGAGATATCTATCGTAAACTGTTCTACTGTGGGAAGCGATACGAAACTATTTGTTGTTTTACATCGTTTGTCTGCCTTGGCTTTCATACACCTAAACCTTACCATTTATCTTGGTTAAGGACATACAAATAGTCAAGTTTAAAATATATTATTATACTAAACACTATATTTTAGAACTCAATAGCCACATATTTATAAATGCAGTTTCTAAAAGGTAAATTAACATTTGATCTACATTTCGGATATAATGTGAACAAGCGTATAAAAGTATTGTTTTTAATAATCTTTAAATAAATAAAGTAGTAATTAATGCTAATAATTTATTTAAAATATTCAGACCTTTTAGGTTTTATATTCTAATTATTTTTATTCAATGTCGTTGTTCAGGAAAATCTTATATAATATCATTTCTCAAATTCAATTTTCCACAATACAAATATATAAAAAACTGAATTGAATACATGAAGTAAGTTAAAACATAAAATGGAATTCCCTATATTTGCGTTTATTTTATTGCAAAACAACGAAGTACTTTTAGCTGATGTAATTTAAAGTAACGAATTTGTCTCTGAACGGAATAAAGCTCACTGTGTAGGTGATAACAGAGATGTTTGATTTAGACAAACATTTTTATTTGAAGCGCATCTAATACAGTAGTAATAGTTCTATTTAAATTCAAGATAAAATGCATCCTCATTATTTACCTGTTAAAGGGATATCTGGTCACGTACCAACTAACTAACGTCTTGTCAATTTAAATACTTTTCTGCTCACAAAAATTGCATAATTTTATGAGAAATGTATATATTAGAATTTAGATTCTATCATATATGATGAATTTGGATACTCCCAAAAATATACCTAAATTTTGAAACAATCTCTTATTAATTTTACAAAATTACTTTACTTTTCGATTCAAAATATAGTTACTAAATTGATTTTAAACAACCAACGCAAGCTACAAGACACACTGATATTATGTACATGTAAAAATTAAACCAAACGTATCAAAAGTATGTTTCAAAACAAATGTTACTTGGTGTTACAAATGCTACAAACGTAGTCCATTAAACTATTAAGTGTACACTTGGAAATTTGCGATATTTCGTTATTATTTTTTCCATAAAATCTCAGTTTTTGTTGTAAGTTGTGGGTATATTTCGGAATCAAAGAGTTTCGATGTAAGTACCTTGTGTGTGACACAATTAGGCTTCATATATATATATATATATATATATATATATATATATATATATATATATATATATATATATATATGTATATATATATATATATATATATATATATATATATATATATATATATATATATATATTTAACATAAAGTACGAGGCTTTAGATTAAATTAAGTTAGTTGCTAAATTAATCATCTGTAGAATTAAGCAAGGAAAGACACAGATAGTTTTCTAGTGCGGACAAAGCAAGTACCATGTCATTATCCTTTCCAGGAAAGCTATAAGTTGAGTCCGGCAACCATAGACAATAGAGAAGTGTCCATAGCGGTTCAGACGGGAAATTCAGTGGCCGATATAGCCTGGGAAAATAACCGTGTACCGTTAGGTTTAGCTAATTGTAGAACTGTGGAGAACTTACAAAGAACGTGTTGGTGGTATTGGGAATGATTAGATTTTGAATAAAAACTAAATGATTGGGAGTTTAAAGGGGAAGTTTGAGGAGAGTCTCAGAGGAAGACAGGTTGGTGGGGACAAGGATGGAAGTGTTGTAAAGGGAGAATTTTGTTAAATTTAGTAAAGAGGTTTTTTTTAAAGTAAAATTTAGAAAAGTGCGACGTAAAAGTTTTTTTTAGAAACATAAAAGTAAGTTTTTTTGTGTGTCAAGTGTAAGTGCAGAAGTTAACTAAAGGCCAAGATTCCAAGGACTTTTCATAACAATAAGTATTATTTGAATATAAGTGTAGCCAACAGACATCTATCTTTTAGTTCAAAACCAATTTTAATTTCATCAAAATTTATAAAAATTATTCTAGTTTCGCCATTTTTAATTTAAAAGCAAAGTTCCGTAATAGCGACCCCAAGAGCAAGAATAAAATTTAATACTAATTTTTTCTATGTTATTCTATTAGAAATCTAAAGCCTTATTTAAAAATAAATTTAATTGTAACAAAAGTTAAGTTATAATATATATAATTAAATACTGACAACATTATATACCTGTGCTCTACAAACATTTGTTAAGAAAATCTGGATGCTAAAGAAAACCTAATAAATCTATTCTAATTTTCTGAATATAATAACAAAATGAAGTACATATTCGATGATTGATTATTAACTCAAGAAAAAGCAAGAAATGATACGTATCTGAGAGGCAGGAGATTGTAGCCGCTACATCTCCTGTGCAAGGAAGGGCGTTGGAAGGCAAAGGATGTGACAAATGAAGAGTTGTATGGATCGCATATGAACCCCTTGTAGCACTACACTGACATTCATCCGGGTCATTTAATGCGTACGGGTATAATGTTAACGCTATTAAAAAGAAGCAGAAAATTACTTTTAAGAAAGACGAGGACACAGAGTAATAAACTTTATTGAATTACAGAAATATCTCTTTGTATTCATATCGTAAAGTAAAATTAAAATAACATAATTTATAATGTGTAATATCAGTTCAATTTCTTCTACATAAATCAATAAATTTTAACAACAGAGGTGAGGTTTATTATACCTATAAAAATCTTGGGTGGGTATATTTATAAGCCCTATCAGCTGTAGGGTATATTTAAATAAACTTGTATAAATAAACTGTTGTTAACTTTATCGTAGTATTATTGGTATAACTAACAATATATCTGCAAAACACTGTAAAAACTATTGACAAACATTATAAATCTATACAACTAACGCCAAATCTTTCGACATCAAATTATTTAGTTTTAAACTGAATTACAGAAACTTACCTTATCAGATATAACTTCATTAAAAAAACAATTTTTCAAAGAGATTGACAGATGAAATTCAATATAAAAACCTCCTATCGTTTCTTCCAATATTTCAATATTGAGCGAACATCAAATAAAGTACGTATTTTTAAACCGTAAATCATGTTTATCAGAATTAAATATCTAATATACCCGTCTTATTTTACGAGAGAAACGAAATCTGATGGTATATTCTAAGTGGCTTTGGCGAGTAATTTTCCTAATTTACAAAAACAGTAAGAAACGCTTTAGTCGTAGAAAGTTTTAAAACGGTTAGAGAAATATTGACCGATGTATTTTACTTAGTTATTGAATGATACATTTTATCACTCTTAATGTATTAGATAATTAAATACACTACATTTATAGATTAGGTATCTGAGAAAGAAAGTGAAGAATCGATAATTACCAGTAAAGAAATATATTTTCTAAGGAGAAACAATTCCATTGTTAATCTCTCCTTTTTTGTTATAAATTGTTTTTATAGACCAATATTGTAAGCCAAATTCACTGTTTCATCAAGGTTATAGTCATTGTATGAGGCAAGGGGACGCTCTAGAGAATAGCCTGGAAAGGTTATAAAACTTGGTAGTAAAAGGTAACAACCAAGCCTGAGTCTCTGCCGCTATCCTTCCTTTCTTATAAACATAAATTCTGACCTTAATCGCCGTAAACAAATTATGGAAATAGGTTTTTTTTAACATAACTAAAATAAATCGAAGTTAATTTTTTATTTAAAATATATTCCAGTTAAATTAGTTTATGTAATACTGAATTAGACTTTTACCACCATGATTTTACTGTGATAAAACTGTCTATAATAAAATATATATTTAAACTTTTATTTTTGTTTGAATTGTCTACAGTATAAACAGTTAAGCCTATAAGTATTTATCCTGTGTATTTTCCTTACCTCTATTCTAAACTCATTAAATAGTCTCATTAAAATTATTTTTATATTAAAGTGTTGAAAAATTAATACATATTTTAAAAGCACACAAAATATTAATTCGTTTGAAAACTAAAGAAGAATCATTAGTTTACAGTTTCATAATTTAAAAGATGGAAGAAAATATTTTCAGAAAATAAGGTATGGTATTTCTTGGAATCATATAATTACACGCCTACAATTTTACTTTATTTAGCAAATTTTTAGTTATTTAGGTTACATATGGGATAGAAGTTTCTATTTGTTACAAACAGTGGAATGAATTTGCTATGTTTTTGTCGTGGTAAATCTTCAAGTTGCTATCGAACAAACTGAACTACATGGCTTTACGTAGTAAATATATAAACGTAAAAAAGCAACTTATATTTAAGTTTTTATTCAAATAAAATCCTACTGATTTTTAATTTTATTAAATTATTACAATATCCCTAAACAATTTATATCAAAATGAGGTATAACATACTCTTCAGAATATGCAAAAGTGTAAGCATTAAAAAGTTTTAATTTAAAATGAGGTTTATTATGGAAATATAAATAAAATGATTTAGGAAACGCGTATTGTGTACTGAATAAATTTCTTGTAATTTAAGTATTTAGTCAAATTATAATTATGGTTTTTATATAATAACAATCATTTAACTTTAACGATTTATCATTATTGATTTAAATAAATGTCTTGAAGTATCACATGGATTACAAACACTCATGCATCTATCATTGGCCTTTCACTAAGGACAACATCAAACACAAATTATTTCTAAAACCGTATAAGAACTTTAGAGAGAGTGAATAGATGCGATCTTGTATTAAGGGCGTTGAGCTAACGTTTCTACAAGGATGCGTCCAAACGGCCTTTTAATCACAATGACGGGAGACTTGTGGAGCTGCGGTTTAAAGCACTTCGTAATGAACTTTGAGAGTCACTTTTGAATTGATAAAACGGGTTTTGAATTATTCTGATTTAGGCCCTAAAAGCTCTTTAGTTCTACTTGCAAAGTAAATTCGAAAACCATTTAAGCTTCAAAATGTAGAACATTTTATTATCAGTTTAAAGGTAACATTTATTGTATTATTTTTATCTGCTACATATATATATATATATATATATATATATATATATATATATATATATATATATATATATATATATATATATATATATATTAACCTAACAATTTTAAAATTATCATGAAATTTGTACTGTGCGAAAATCTCTAAATAGAATTAATTCTTTAATACTACATTAAAATATCAAGAATAATGTAGGCCTAGAAATTACCTTGAGTATCTTCATCAAATGAAAGATTTCAATAATTTACGTGTTTGTAAAGAAAATTCCAGAAAACCAAACAAATATACACAAATATAATTCACATATTTATCTGGTAAATATGAAGTACTGGCCTGAAAGCATATTATATATTTAAAAAATGGTGATTTCTTTTATGCGTCTAAATGATATTTCTAATTTGAGGCATTATAAGTAAATTTCGATTGGTTTTCCTGATTACTGACGAGTAAGTGTTGCAGAAGAGTACTTACACTTATTCGTCATGACCTAGTTATATTTATTGATCAAAAATTAACCAGGGTCAAGAAGGAAGAACTCAGATACCTTACGACTACATAAGGTATGTTTAAAAATTATATATATATATATATATATATATATATATATATATATATATATAATATGTTTTCTTGTTTATTAATCTAGAAATTGAGACTGAATTCATTCCTGATGATGTTGGTACTGTTTATCAACTAAAAGCTTTGATTATAAATTAAGAGATATTCTTGTATTTGAATAACCTATGTTGTTATATATATATATATATATATATATATATATTTATATATGTGTGTGTGTGTGTGTTTTCGTGTGTCTGTGCGCGTGTTTAGGTATTTTAAATAGTTAGATTTAAAATTAACTAATAATAGCTTTTCCCTCTCTACAGTTCTAGAATCTTCAAAAGGATATAATGTTTCTTGAAGATGCCAACACTTTTCGTAGTTCGTGAAAAGCATTGAACATTTAATTTGTTCTGAAAAATAAACTCTTGTTATTGTTTAATCATCTTGCATTGTGGATTTTATAAACGTACACATATTATCGTTCGCCTGAAGTATAGGATTCTTGATATATGTAAAAAAGCATGTATTAGTAAATACGTGATAATGCACTACTTATCACTCGTATAACTATTTACCATTAGAACAATTTACAATCGAAAATACGTATATAATCTTAAAAAAGTAGTTATTTTTAAAATGTCTTTAAATGTATGTTTAAATAGCTGTTGTCAATAAAAACCATTTCTCATTCTGTGTTACCTTCTCTGGAACGGAGAGATATATTTAATCAAATACTGTTCAATACTGTTTATGAAAATAAAAATAATGATCGACACTAGATAACGCTATTGAAGTCACATACACTTTGCAGCGGCCAGAATGTCCGATGCAAAGAATCTGGGTAATTGTACAGAATACCAGAATCAAACCTAACCGGGTTAAATAATTGACTAAATTTATATATAAAAATTTTAAAACATTATAATAATAATAATATTAAAACTAGGGTAAATAATAGTAAAATGAAGAAAATTAGAAATAACTTTAGACTTAAAAAACATAAATTATAAGCAATAAGAAAAATTATCACTTCAAAGTAGATAGCCTAAATTATGTAAACAAAAAAAAAGACGGTAATTGTGTAGTATAACAAACTAGGCCTAGATGCCGGCTATTAAAATAATTGTACTTAAAAATAATCAGGAATAAAGAATGTAAATTAAGATGTGAGGAAAGTAAATTAGGCCTAGCTAGGGAAAATAGTATTTATGTAAAAGTAAAGATTAAATGTTAAAGTGTAATAGCCTAAGAAATTAGGTTATAAAAGAAGAAGTCATATTTGATTTCGGAAAAATCCGCTTAGGGCATTGATTATAAATCTTGTCACTACGAAACGAAAGCGCTACAGTCGAACTTTGTATTAAGAATGTTAAAAAGTTAATTAAATTAAATGAGAAGAAATAAAGTCAAATATGTTATTAAATAAAAGGTAAAAATGCAAAGGACACATCAGAATACAGAAACGCATTTTATAAAAAGGGAAACTAATCTTAGTTCAGAATTTCCGAACAAACAAAGTCAATTGCCATGGCAACGGCTTTCTGATTGGTCAAAAGTTGAAAAATGGATACTGGGACGTGGGAAGTTTGAAATTGTAGAAGGAGGCCTCACAAAAGGCACGCTATGCAGAATCAGAATGCATTAGGCTCTCAAAGCGAGCAGACGTGTTGTTGTACCATGCGATCAAGACAAGAAAAAATGTGCTAAAAACAGAGTAAAAAGTGCTACGATGTGATCAGGGGAAGGAAGATATATATGAGCAAGGGCTCATATATACCCAGAACAAAATTTCGACCACCAAAATGCAAAATTAAAGAAAATAAGAAGATTGACCGAAATTATGGAGAGACGCCTACCTACCAAGACCCTTGAAGCTGTAACAGGACCGACAGATGACAACATTAATGAAGATAAAAAGATTTCTACAGTACAAGGTTATATAATCAATTTAATTATTCTTTTTTAAATAACATTTTACTTCAAATTATATTAACTTAATTTCAAAATTAAATAAGATGGGAATAACCTAAGGGACTGATTAGTCAACTCTCTTAGGTTACCCAAATTTAAGTAATAAAGATTCAAAATTGACTTTCCATTCCCATCGCTGTGGGAATGTATGGATTAAGTATAAAGATGTATATCTTATATGGCTTTTTCTAAGTGAATTTCTAATGAATAACTTCCAAAGAAGTTAATTGTTCAAGGCCTAGCCTAAAGGCATTACATAGTAATATTAAGTGTTTGAAAAAGAATCAGATTTTAAAATATGTTAAATTTAACTCTACTAATCAAAATTATATACAAAATTAATTATGGTAACTTTGATAATTTAAATTATATGTAAAATTAATGATAATAAGAAAATTTAAAAACAGAAGGAGATAATAATGTTTAGTTAAATGGCAAGTTGTATGAAATTTTGAAAAAATAATTAGTCAAGAAAATCCTGTGAAATTAAATAAAAACAATAATAATTAATTTGAACCTTGGAACAAATAAATAAAAATGTATATTTTCCAATTAGCTGTGTTTTCATTCTAGATAAGATAAGTTCACTAGGTATCCAGGTATAGTCTTTAAATCACAAGTGTCTCTCAAAGATTCCACTACCCGAAAAGGAGCTTGAACAGGGCTTATCGGAGGCTAATTGGTTTTATCAAAAATTCAGGGGTTGGTTCCTCTGAGAGGTTTATTCCTTGAGGCACAGGTCTATGAAATTAGGTTCGTAGTCAATGGATAAACCATTACTTTCTTACTGACTTAGCAATTGAGGAAGAGAAATAAACAACGGCAAAGGTTATAAAAAAGAAGTCGGTAAGAAAAGTATGGCGCCCAACGTTTGAGGCTCGATGCTTACATTGTAACATCGGGTCAACATCAAATAGAGAAAGATTTAAATCGACTAAGGAGCCTAGTGAAACAAAATTAATTAAATAGAATTCAATTAAAATTGTAAAAAATAATAGGAATCATAAAATGAAAACCAAAGAAGTTCTTTAAATTAAATAAGAGTTAATTATAATAAAAATGAAATTAAAAAGAACTTAGAATAAATAATAATAATTAAAAGGAAATAATTAAGTAAAATAAAATTCAGTAGGCGTCGGTAGGGCATAATATAAAAAATAATGTTAGTTATTAATAAAAGTAAATAGAATACATAGGCGTTAGATAGACAAGGTCAAGGGAACACTGAACCGGATCACATCGAGCACAATTATAAATGAATATTTAATGAATATTAAATACTCAGTATATAGTAAAAATATAGAAGTAGGAGAAGTTAGTAAGGGAATAAAAGGATAGTTAAATACGAGACTTTAAGATGGCGACAAGACAGAGAAAAGACACAGAACCATCTGAAATGATGGAGTTTTTTAAAAAAATGATGGAGGAACAAAAACAGGAGAGATTAAAAGAGAAGGAGGAACAAAAACAGGAGAGATTAAAAGAGATGGAGGAACAAAAACAGGAAAGATTAAAAGAGATGGAGGAACAGAAACAAGGGAGAATAAAGGAACAAGAAGAATTAGTAAAATTGATAGAGGAACAAAGAAAGAAAGAAAGAGAGGAGGAAAAAGTAGAAAGAAAGAAAGAAAGAGAGGAGGATAAACAAGAAATTAAGAATCTTTGGGAAATCATGAATAAGAAGATAGAGGAAATAAATGAAGGAATTACAAGAAAGAATGAGGAAATGGGAAATAAAATCCAAGAAACTATAGAAAAGATGTATAACTTAGAGGTAACAGTCAGTGAAAATAAACAGACTGTAGAAACAGTTAAGGGAGAAGTCAAAAAAGTAGAAAGAAGGGTACAAGTAGTTGAGAATAAGATAAAGAATATGGGACAAGGGATAAATATAGCTACCTTGTTTAAATCAAGGATGTTTGAGATGGGTGATAATGGAGACAAAAGCAAGAAGGAATTCTACGGTAGGGAAGATGAAGACCCTATTGATTTCATTAAACACCTAGAAGGTATAATGTCCGAAATTGATCCTGACATGGAGGAAGGACAAAAAAGGAAAATAATGGAGAGACATCTTAAAGGACCAGCACAAGAATGGTGGTTGGCCATGAATATGGAGGAGGAAAATTATGATGAAGTTAAGGAGAGATTCTTTAGCCACTTTTGGGGATCTCATGCACAAGAGAGAATTCGAGGAAGAATCGAAAATGGAAAATATGAATACCATCGAGGCACAAACAACATGGTAAATTATTTCTTAAAAATGGTGAACACGGCGAGACACCTAACCCCGCCATACAATCAGGCGGAGTTAATTATGAAGATTATGAAGCATTATGGGAACAGAATGTATATAGGATGTTCCGGGATGGCGGCTACCGACATAGAGGAGGCGGTAAAATACATCCGAAGGAACATGGAGCAGGAGGCTACCAGGAACCGGACTCAGCCTAGGACTGAGGAACGGGAACCTGAAAGGAGAGGGTTTACACACCAAACGAGAAACCCCGGATACAAGGGAAATTGGAGGCAAGAGCCTTACCCGGTAGAAGGGAGAGGAAACTGGAGACAGGGCCCCTACCAAAGAGAGGGACCAAGAAATAGGCCGCAAAATCAGTGGCAACAACAAAGGCCAGAGTACAGGCCACAAAACCAAACGGAAGAAGGCCCACAGACAAAAGAAAAGAGACCACAAAATCCAGGGCCAAGTGGTCAATCAAAAAACTAAATGAGAGGATCCCTAATGGTAGGAAGGAAAAGAGGAGACAACCATTAGAGATCCAACAACAAACAAAATATAGGAAATATTACCCGGAGAAACAGGGAACAGTAAATAAAGGAAAGGTGGAAGACCTAAAGAACAATAATAAAAAAACAATACAACAGGAAAATAACAATGAAGTACACCAAAATCAAGAGCGTAGAGTTGGTGGACTATCTCTTGATATTCGTGCTGAATTGTTAGAAGAGGACAAGGAGATTGGCGAAGGTAACCAGAAGAAAGAAACATGCCCTGTAATTGACTGTGAGGTAGAAGGGCACTCTATAGAGGTAGAGATTGACACGGGTGCAGACGTGTCAGTCATTCAAGAAAAGGCTTACAACAACCTCAAGTTGCATGGGCTTAAGTTCCTGGAACTACCCATCAACAATGTGGGAGTTGTAACAGCCATTAAGACTGCACAAATAAAGGTTACCCGGCAATGCTTAATTCCCTTAACAATTAAAGGCATAAAAGTGGACTGCATCTTCATAGTGGTCTCCAAACTTCGGTCGGAGATGATTATGGGGTGCAACACACTGTATGACCTAAAGGCACGGATAAACATGGATAGACGCTTTGTGACATTCGAAATAGAAGGGGAAATGGTGTACCAGTACTTTAAAAGTAAAATACAAAAGATAGAGGAAAATGAAGAAGTCCGAAAAATATGCAAGATAACCCAGGAAAAAGAAGATGCATCAACAATAGGGCATCAAAGCAAAAAGGAGGGGTTAATGCGACAGTGCGAGAAGCAGGGGCACTGCCGAATGAATGAAGGAGGAAATGGACAAGAAACAAGTAAAGGGGAAATCTTAAATATAACGAACGAATATCAAAGAAAAATAAAAAATGAAACAGAGGAAAAATTAAACAAAAACAAAAAATTAAAAAACAAAAATGAAAATATAATAAATAAGGAAATAAATTTAAGACCTGAGGGAGTCAAAACGGGAGATAAAGAAACAAAGGACATGGAAAGAAGAGCTGCAGCTGAGATTAGGAGCAAACCAAAATATAAACAAGGTAAGGCCGAAATAGTGCCAAAAAGGGGAAATAATGTGAGTGGAAAAATAATAAATAAGAAAATAAATATAAATAAAAGTATAAACGTCGCGTCGAAACAATTAAAAGGGGGGAACAACGAGGTTAAAATGAATAACCAACAAGTAGCTCGGAAGCCCATGACTAAGACTTTAGATTCTGGAGAGATAACCCAAAGGAAAGAAATTGAAATTAAAGAAAGAAAAAAGAAAAACCCATTTACTAGTTCAAGAGTTCGAAAGTCAATTAAAATGAGAGCCAATCCAAATACGAGAAGAACCTTCATTTCATTACAAGTCAAAAACAGAAAAATAAAAGGTAGATTTAAGGAGAATAAGGGAAAGTTAAGAAAGAAGAAAAAGAAAGATAAAGATGGGCGGATGATAAGAAAATATTTGAGAATTAACCATTTAGGAATCGAAGAAGAAGAAACAGAAAATAAATGTATATTAGACAAAGAACAGCAAAATCAATTAAACCAGCTAATATTGGAATATGACGATATATTTAGCGAGATACCGGGAAGATCAAATAAATATAAGCATCAATTGAAACTAATAGAGAATAAAACTTTTGTACGAAGGAATTATCCAATTCCAATTAATTACCGTAAACAGGTCCAAGAAGAGATTGAAAGAATGCTCAGATATGACATCATCGAACGCTCAAGAACTCCTTACATCAACCCAATGGTGACAGTAATAAAACCAGACAAGACCATCCGTCTGTGCCTAGACGCTAGGAAGTTGAATGAGATAACTGTGCCGGATTATGAAAGTGCACCCACTATTGACGATATACTAAGGAAAGGTCGCAACAGGCGATATTTTTCAAAAATAGATTTAACGTCAAGTTTCTGGCAAATACCGTTGACTAATGAGTCCAAAAAATATACAGGATTTTTATTTAATAATAAAGTATATAATTTCAAAGTGGTGCCTTTTGGACTCCAAAACTCCCTAGCGGCTCTAGTGAGAACGGTAGATATCACTTTGGGTAAGGAGTTAGAGGAAAATCTTTTAGTGTATGTCGATGATCTGTTGTGTCTATCTGAGACATTCGATGAGCACCTCAGTCACCTGAGGACAATTTTCACCAGATTCAGAGAGGGGAATTTAACCATCAACCCGAAGAAAACCTTGTTCTGTCAACAAGAGGTGAAGTTTTTAGGATATATCTTCAGACAAGAAGGGGTCACCACAGACCCAGAGAAGCTACAGGCAATACAGGATTTCCCAGAACCTAGAAACAAAAAACAACTACAATCGTTTCTAGGTTTTGTAAATTACTATGCACGATTTACAAAGAAACATGCTGAAGAGACTTCACCCTTGTTGAAATTACTAAGAAAAGATCAGCCCTGGATCTGGGATGAATACATGAGTAAAGCCTTCAATAGGGTAAAAGATTTGTTTACGGAATCAGTCACTCTGATGCATCCAATCGAAGGGCAACGTACGTTCCTACAGACAGATGCATGTGATAATGCAATCGCCAGTCAGATTTTCCAGAGAGATGGACAAGGGCAAATGCAAGTAATAGGGTTCGTTAGCCGAACACTTAAGAGTTGTGAGAAGGCATACACTATATGCGAGAAAGAATTATTGGCTATAGTGCATGGCTTGAAAAAATTTCGGCCATTAATAGTGGGAGCGCCACTAACTATCATAACGGATAATAAGGCATTGAAATTTATGAACACGTGCAATTTCACTAATTCACGAATCACTAGGTGGATATTGGCGATTCAAGAGTACCAACCAACAGTGATACATTGCCCAGGAAAGGAAAACATACCGTGCGACGTCGTGAGTCGGATGTATCAGAATGAGATGGATAATAAGGGAAACAGTCAGAACCGTCAGGTCATAAAAGTAGGACGGTTACAAATAGGATGTGAAGAAACACTAAAAGCAAAATTTCAAAACATAAAAAACTTACAAAGACAACAACCAGAATTAGAAAAATTTTTTGAAAACGTGACCAAATTTAAGAGATATTCTATACAAGAAGGGATATTGTGTAAAGAAGTCAAAAATAAAATAAAAATAGTAATCCCGGAATCAATAATAAACGAGGTAATTGAGAACATACATCAGATATATGCTCACATAGGGAGAAATAAAATAACGAATATAATGAGCCAGAGCATGTATATAAAGCAAATGAAGAAACGGATATTACAAGTGATAGAAAGATGTCAGATATGTCAGTACGCAAAACCGACAAATAGATACCTCCAAGGAAGCACGAAACCAATCGTCTCAAGAGGGCCAGGCGAAATGGTGGCGATAGACCATCTAGGGCCCTTACCAACCAGCGTTGGTGGGGTAAAACATATATTGGTAGTAATAGATAGCTTCTCGAAGTATGTTAAGTTATATGCAGTACGAAGTACCACAACAAGGAGCTCAAAGTTGAAGTTACTGCATTATTTTCAAGCAGTAGGGAAACCAAGCAAGATCCTTACCGATTTTGGAACTGCATTTACATCACGGCAATGGCGTACTTGGATCAGGTGTGAAGGAATCCAACACATACTGAGCCCAGTACGGCATCCGCAGGTGAATTTAGCAGAAAGAGTAAATAGAGAACTGAGAAGGATATTGCTATGATAACCAATCGCATTGGCGGAAGTACCTGTCATACATAGAAGGAGTAATCAATGCTTTACCGCATGAAGCTACTGGATACACTCCAGATCAGATTCAGTTCGGGGTTGATCCGGAATATGGGTGGCAGGGATTTGTACCAGACGTTTGTAAAAATGTAGTAACGGAAACACAACAGCAGCGTGTGCAGAAGGCATACGACAGAATGAGAAGGACAGGAGAGCTCAGGGCTGAGAAATTAAATAGAAAGATGAAGCAGACGGAATTGAAATGTGGGGACAAAGTACTGGTAACAAGGGTAAATAGATCTAACTTGAGCCGTCAAGAAACCGAGAAGATGCTATTAATTTACAAGGGTCCATATGTAGTGGCTAGACGATTGGGGGCAAAAACTTATGAAATAGCAAACTTGGAAACAGGGAAAATAAGGGGGATCTATGACATCAAAGACATAAAGATATTTAAAGAATAAAGGATAATAAGGCAAGGTAAATAAAAAATGATCCATCAGTGACATAGGGAGTAACGGTTAAGTAATAAAAATAAAAATGTAAAATAAATCTAAGTAGTAGATTAAAGCAGTAACATAATCCAAATACATAGGACAAATAATATAAAATCAGTATTAAATGTGAAAGAAAAAGCCATATGTTAAATGAACGGGATTCATTGAATTTATTAAAGTAAAGGTTGTGTTAAACAACAATGAATGTGTAAAATAAGGATTACAATATACAATATTGTATAGTTAATATAAAATTGAAATAAGATTAAATAAAAAAGAATGTGACTAAGGACAGGAGTAATAAATGAGTAAATAGCATGTGAAGTGACTAATGTGACAATGATATATATGAGTGAAAGGGACAGGAGAGTAAATTGTGAACTTTAGTAAAATTAATTAAGTTATGAAGATGAATAGGAATAGTAGATTAATGAAAGGAATATGAAAATTTTAATATAAACTAGTATAAGTGTTAATGTTACTTTTCACAAATATGTTATTAATTATGTTTATCTGTTTCAAGGGAGAGAAGAACCAAAATTTTCATATATTTAAAAAGGGGGGAATTTTGCAGCGGCCAGAATGTCCGATGCAAAGAATCTGGGTAATTGTACAGAATACCAGAATCAAACCTAACCGGGTTAAATAATTGACTAAATTTATATATAAAAATTTTAAAACATTATAATAATAATAATATTAAAACTAGGGTAAATAATAGTAAAATGAAGAAAATTAGAAATAACTTTAGACTTAAAAAACATAAATTATAAGCAATAAGAAAAATTATCACTTCAAAGTAGATAGCCTAAATTATGTAAACAAAAAAAAAGACGGTAATTGTGTAGTATAACAAACTAGGCCTAGATGCCGGCTATTAAAATAATTGTACTTAAAAATAATCAGGAATAAAGAATGTAAATTAAGATGTGAGGAAAGTAAATTAGGCCTAGCTAGGGAAAATAGTATTTATGTAAAAGTAAAGATTAAATGTTAAAGTGTAATAGCCTAAGAAATTAGGTTATAAAAGAAGAAGTCATATTTGATTTCGGAAAAATCCGCTTAGGGCATTGATTATAAATCTTGTCACTACGAAACGAAAGCGCTACAGTCGAACTTTGGATTAAGAATGTTAAAAAGTTAATTAAATTAAATGAGAAGAAATAAAGTCAAATATGTTATTAAATAAAAGGTAAAAATGCAAAGGACACATCAGAATACAGAAACGCCTTTTATAAAAAGGGAAACTAATCTTAGTTCAGAATTTCCGAACAAACAAAGTCAATTGCCATGGCAACGGCTTTCTGATTGGTCAAAAGTTGAAAAATGGATACTGGGACGTGGGAAGTTTGAAATTGTAGAAGGAGGCCTCACAAAAGGCACGCTATGCAGAATCAGAATGCATTAGGCTCTCAAAGCGAGCAGACGTGTTGTTGTACCATGCGATCAAGACAAGAAAAAATGTGCTAAAAACAGAGTAAAAAGTGCTACGATGTGATCAGGGGAAGGAAGATATATATGAGCAAGGGCTCATATATACCCAGAACAAAATTTCGACCACCAAAATGCAAAATTAAAGAAAATAAGAAGATTGACCGAAATTATGGAGAGACGCCTACCTACCAAGACCCTTGAAGCTGTAACAGGACCGACAGATGACAACATTAATGAAGATAAAAAGATTTCTACAGTACAAGGTTATATAATCAATTTAATTATTCTTTTTTAAATAACATTTTACTTCAAATTATATTAACTTAATTTCAAAATTAAATAAGATGGGAATAACCTAAGGGACTGATTAGTCAACTCTCTTAGGTTACCCAAATTTAAGTAATAAAGATTCAAAATTGACTTTCCATTCCCATCGCTGTGGGAATGTATGGATTAAGTATAAAGATGTATATCTTATATGGCTTTTTCTAAGTGAATTTCTAATGAATAACTTCCAAAGAAGTTAATTGTTCAAGGCCTAGCCTAAAGGCATTACATAGTAATATTAAGTGTTTGAAAAAGAATCAGATTTTAAAATATGTTAAATTTAACTCTACTAATCAAAATTATATACAAAATTAATTATGGTAACTTTGATAATTTAAATTATATGTAAAATTAATGATAATAAGAAAATTTAAAAACAGAAGGAGATAATAATGTTTAGTTAAATGGCAAGTTGTATGAAATTTTGAAAAAATAATTAGTCAAGAAAATCCTGTGAAATTAAATAAAAACAATAATAATTAATTTGAACCTTGGAACAAATAAATAAAAATGTATATTTTCCAATTAGCTGTGTTTTCATTCTAGATAAGATAAGTTCACTAGGTATCCAGGTATAGTCTTTAAATCACAAGTGTCTCTCAAAGATTCCACTACCCGAAAAGGAGCTTGAACAGGGCTTATCGGAGGCTAATTGGTTTTATCAAAAATTCAGGGGTTGGTTCCTCTGAGAGGTTTATTCCTTGAGGCACAGGTCTATGAAATTAGGTTCGTAGTCAATGGATAAACCATTACTTTCTTACTGACTTAGCAATTGAGGAAGAGAAATAAACAACGGCAAAGGTTATAAAAAGTAAGTCGGTAAGAACTTGCATGTGTTTTTGTTTGTAATAAATTATATAATACATTTTCAATTAATACAGTTTTTGAATCTTTTACAATCGAGAATCAATCAGTGATCTAACAAAACTCACCGCGGTTTTAAAATGAATAAAAAACCTGTTAAAACTATCCATTTAGTAATACCTCCGAATGTAGAACTATTGACGATAAATATCTGTCTAGAGGCGACCATCAAATATCAATCTCGCGAAACCAACAAATCGTCTACATCCCTAAGTTTTGTGACAAGAAACAAGTTTTAGCCCAAGAGAACGTAACATCTTCCCGCACCTCTTGAAAGTTATGTGCCATGTCATAACCTCAGATTTTACGTTCGAGAGATTTTTTCTACAGGAAACCTCAATTTATTGTATTCAACAAAGGTTTTTCTATCTACATGTAGTAAAATAGTGAGAGATATAAAATAGTTTGAAGGAAAACGAACAAAAACTATAAACGAAAAAAATTTTACTTTTCACAATGAAAAATCGTTTTTAACGTTTTAAAATTTATTGAAAATAATAAATTGTTTCCTATTCTGAAGTATGTGTTATGCAATTTTCATTGAGCCCTAATGAAATTTAAATCACCGTTTTGGCAACTCCTAGTTTTACACATGTTGTTGAGATTCCCTATCATTTAATTAAAACTTATTAGGGAATTCTAACGCCTAAATTCATAAAGAAACTCTGATTAAAAACACAATATTGAAAAAATATTTGTGGTACTGAATATGGATAATAAAAATTTTCATAAAATTAACAATAATACAAATATGATATCATTCAGTTTATAGAAAAAGTGTAAAGTGGTACAGACTTACTTTATAATTCTGTATTTATAATTATATCAATTTAGGGGCATCGAAGTTTAGGGGAAGTTTCGATTTAACCTTCCATCGGCCAAAGGAATTATTTTAAATTGGCCAATTATAGAACAGAATTCATGTTACTTTCAACCCCTGAAAAGAAATTCGAATTTTATAGTTTAAAGAGAGACGTCAGTAAAGATAATGCTCTTAATAAATAAGTATATACATTGAAGGTAAGACTCTGCAATGCTCGTAGCTTCATTTTGCGATGGCAACGTTTTGCGAGGGCAACATTTTGCGATGGCAATATTTTGCGACGGCAACATTTTGAGAAATAGAAAGTGTGTGCCTATAAAAGGCATAGCTGTACCTTATACCTATTATATTAACGTTGTAAAGGAGGATGACATTTGTACCAAAATTGCTCAAAAGTGTTACATATTCAATATTTCTTAAAAGAGTACTATATGAAAATTACATTTTAATGTTTTTTTCAAAGTCTTGATCCTTATGGTAAAACTTACACTTGCTTACATAAATAAAACCACTTGATTAACATCTTTAATTTATTGTCTTTTGAAGACACTTTAAACTTAAAAAGTATTTGATATTGATAAAAATGACCCCTCACGTTTTCCTTCTTGTCATATTATAAGTGCTTGGAAAGCATATCATCACATATAATATTAAGTAGTTTTCACAGACCCCATCAGAAATTATCTCCCAGCTACGTTACAGATACCCACTTTATCAATGAAACGTATAAGATGATATAAATTTTGTTTTGACAGTTCGTGGAGATTATTATTTAAGTATTACTTTCTATAAAGAAGCTAAGCTCAAAATTAGGCCTCGACTATAAATTAAAGAAAAGACAAAATGGCGAAACAAGATTTTCTATATAAAAGTAACAATTCTCAAAATTTATTTTCTAGAAAGGTTAGCAAAATTATAAACACTTTGTTAATAATAACTTTTTAAACCTCTTTTACTTCAGGGAAAAGAATTTCCTTGAACAAACAATGTAACCGTAAAATATTGAAATTTATTTAATAACAAAAATAAATATTTCTAACTAAGAAATAATAAAAAATCCTAAAAAAACATGTTTTTAAAAATAATTAAATCCACTCGCAAAACTTCAATAATTGCAAATTTTATTATATATAACATTCATTATACTGGTCGTGATTTTGTTATACACCGGGTAAATAACTAACTCTACTCTAAGATAGTAGAGCCTTGTACGTAAAATTAGTGTAAGCTTTATTGACAATTTCACTTTGCTCGTGTTTTCTATGTAAAAGTAATGGTTTACAAACCAATGGTGCAATTGTTGGACTTCATATCGAGTTTAATCGGGAACAAATTTTAAAATATTGTCAATTGTGTAATTTTATGATGAAATGGCTTAGTGTGTTAGTGGTTTTATGCTTAGTGAGTTTCCCAATTCTTTACGTCTTTAGTGAAATCACTTTACATAAGAAAACAAATGTATACAGGCTTTAATTGAAGTCACAATATCGACTTGCTTTTACAATCAAAAGATATACCCTTAATCAGCTCTTTTACATAAAATCTATAACTGATGTTTCCGTTTCAAATTAAAAGGTTTTTTTTTATTTAGAGATACCGATTTAAATGTGAGATTTCAGTAACTAAAACTGTAGCTTATTGTGAGGGACTTATTCCATGGCCTCCGGTAGAGAGGTAGAGAACACATTGCCTATATTTCAATTTAAGGCCCATACTCACGTGATATTCTGCTTTATCTACTCTTGGTACCAGAAGAGCTGCATGAAATCTGCCCCCCCCTTCTCATGGTCAAACTGGATGTATGTTTTCCTGCTTAGGACCATGTCCCTAGACTAGCGGTAAGGACTAACGAGAGTGGATAAATGTCCGACTATAATACCTGGACCGAACGAATTGGTTGTGGTATTAAAAGTAAGAAAAACATGGCCGTCCAGAAGATGCTTTTAGTCCGTAGCAGTTCTGGAAAAGCGTTCGAAACCGTACTATCTCATTGGAGTACTACGTTCCTGGTGCGAGATGATAGTTCCTAGTATAGGCCTAAAGGGTGGGGGTCAAATGTGGCACTCGGGTGAGTGTCACGAGTTTAAGGTTGGTTTGTAGTTGCACATGCTAGCAACTTAATCTGCGAGAGGGGGCATGCGGAGTTTTTCTCAGCACGTATCATTATTTGTTAGAATAATGTTTTTCTAGTTGTCAGAAGTTTATTTCCGGCTCTTTACTCCACAACCTGCATTCTAATAAACGGTCCAATCTATTTTCCTCATAGTTTATTGTGAATTTAATCATTGTCAGGAGCCGTCGGATTGCGGAGGTTTGTCCAAAAGCACTCTTTCGTGTAAGTTATTTGGGCGGAGTTCCTCGAGCAGTTATTTACATTACAAAAGACTTTGAAGTTAAATTATTACTCTTTTTGTTGTTATTATTATTTTGGTGTTGTATGTCTTTTTAGTATCTAGGCTTCACATTTGAAGTTCCTTTTGAAGAGGAGAGAATTCGTAAAATGCTATGTCGTGTCGAAAGAGAAGGAAATCAATAAATACATTCTACCGGAAATTTTGTTAGAGAGCTCTTTGACGATCCTCATGAAAACGAGTTTCTTTACCAAATGAATGACCTGACAAAGAAGTGAATGAAAATATATAAGAGACAAATGAAGACATAATAGGTAAATCTGAAAAAGGAAGAAAATATCCAATTTGTTGAAATGTTGTCAGATTTTGACGTTATAGAGAAAATCCCGCTATAATCCGCCAGGAAGCTGTAACGGTGTTGATTTACAGCAGAAAGGACGTCTTTATAGTAAAAATCAATGTGTGGTATACTGAACCAGTAAAGCAAGGGAGAATCTAGGAGAATAAGCAAGGCAATAGATATCTAATTCTCATGGGAGTGGGTCAAGTTCACACTACACTAGTGGTGACTAGTAGACTTAGAAATGAACCATTTTTAATTGTTTTTTTCCACAAAGATTGTAAGTTTCTGCTAGAGCCTGTAGAGTTATACAGCCAATATTTTTTTTCCATCCCCTAATTTTTAGGAATACTTATTTGAAAAAATAAATTTCTTATTTTCACTAAATGTTATAATTAATTTCATATTCTTATGTTTAGGGCCTAACATCACGATAAAATATTGTTTACGCTTGGACGTTGAACTACATTATTACTGAAAAATAACCCGCAAACACCTCTCCCGTAATGTAAACAGTGGACCAGTATACATTGCTTACACGTTTTAACAATTCAAAAATACTGTTAGAAATATGACGTTTAAAAACCTAAATTTATACAATTTGGAAACATATTTACATAGTATTTTATTGTGAACTCAAACAAATATAATATCGTAAACCGTTTAAACGTTAAAGGATATTCGGGCGGAATAGACCTCCGCACGCGTCCTCTCCCGTTTGACACTCTATGCGCTCTCTCGAAGGTTAAAATCCCCAATATTTGCATCTAAAATTGTGTTCTTAATATAACAAGTTTTTTTTCTTTTCGCCGTGTATTTCTACTTGAACATCTTTATTTAAAGCGCCTGCAATTATAGAAATCGCAAGGCTAGGAATTCCAAGTAAAAACTATTCTATTTCACTTTCATTCGATGGGTGATCAGTATAAGCCTGATGGATCAGTACAGACTGATACTACGATCCTGTTATCACTGGTACAAGCCCTGTTTAGTACCCGGTTGGGAATTACGAGTTTAGGGTTATATTCTTGAGGAGAATCGTGAGGAGACTTTGACAAGTCTTTTCACAATTTTTTTACTTTTTTCTACTTCTTCATGAACACTCAGGCTCTTTTCATGATTGAAAAATAATACGTATAAAAAGAATTTAGAGATCAAATAATACCTGGCATTAGATTGAGTTAAGTTGTTACTCTATGTTTTTAGTTAACTTAATATATTTGAAAAATTATTAGTTTTCTGTTTCCTGCTACATCACGTAATCTTTAGAAAATCTGTAAATATTCCAAATGTTGCCCAATCATTAACTAAAATATTTAATAAAGAAAACAACTTTTCCTGATTTATATTTACAGGAAGAGTGTTCGCCATTAAAGGTTTGGACTAAACTTTCTAAAATTTGTTTGCACTAAATTATTTATAAAACCCTTGTAAAAACAAAACAAATTAAATAATCATTAGTTTAACTAGCTAATCGTAACATGATTAAAGTTGTCTTTATTAAAAACTTTCCTCCATTTAATTAGTTTACAGATTTTTCGAAGTATAAGAAGAATCGAAAAATTTAGGCAAATATCAAGAATCATTTAGTTTAAGTAAAATTGAAATATAATCAATAATAGAAATAATGTAATTAAATTGTTTAACCTTACTAATAACCTTATATATTTTTAAGATAATTAGATTTTTTTTTCTTCCTTTAACTTGTTATTTTATCGTCAATCTTTTGTCGTTGAGTCGTTACTTCGAATCTGACTCACATTCTAAAACAGATTATTACAAAGAATTCATACAATGTAACAACACTTATTCCTTAAATATTTATCAATAAAGCAAAGATTTACAGCTCTAAACTTTGCAGATTGTGTTGATATGGACTTGTATAAATGACCTAACTTGTGTAAATTAAGTAACTAATTGAATAGGAGCTGCCGTAGACAAGTAAAGAATTACGATCATTTTAGCAATGATTTAATTAAATTTAATTGTTTTACGTAAAACTGACGATAACAATTCCTAAATTAACTATAAAACAAACAATTGGGATTGAAAATGTATGTTTTAATTCTACAAAATTGTGAATAATGGTTGTTTGCAGTGTGATTTAATTGTTCAATATTTCTTTATATTACGTATATATTCTTCTCGTACTTGTGATCTGAATTGAATTGTTATTTTCTTTTGACGTTGCTTTTATTACATAATTAGTTTTATTTCAAGCAGAACATACTCAATACTTATATATAATTATTCATATATGTATATGAGAATACATATATGAATATTTATATATAATTATTCATTCCTGATGATGTCGGTATTTTTTAGCGACGAAAGGTTTTGAATAAAAATTAATAAATTGTAGTTCTGTTTGAAACCCCTCAGTTTTTTTTTGATTATTATACAAGAACATATTGTATTTAATATTTTATAAATATAAAATACATTTTCTAATATAATAAACAATGGTTTTGAGGATATAGAAATCCGAGAAATTTATATTGGCTTTTAATATATAAAAGCTTTTTCCTGTAAACAGTTCCGCCATCATCAAGAATGAATAAAACCAGTCATACTACATATGTCAGATTACAGCTAGCATCAATGGTTGCCAAATCTATTACAACAATGCAAATTTATCTTGTCGTTACGCTGTGGACACTGAATATAGTATCAAAATTTATATGTTATTTGTAAATGTATTTGTTTACTTATTATATTGTTACAAATAATACATTTACATATTTAAAATGATTCATATACCTTTATTTTTAATTATTTAATAGTTACTTTTGTAAGTTTGATATTTCTATTTTTGGAAAGTTGTTGTTATTATAACACAATTACTTATAAAATTTGATTTGTATATTTCTGATTTTTTATAAATAATTACATGTACTTTCTTTAAGTGTTTATTCGTTTGACCTATGTAACCTTTATTACAGCTTTCATATTATAATTTATAAACACCACATTTTTCATACATAATATGATAATACCACTGACATCACTAAGTCAAATTAAGCACACCATAAAATCGTATTCAATATTGTATATGACATTAACCAACCAGTTGAATGTACTAAGTTATATTATAATAATTATTAGTAAGTGGCGAGGGGATCACATTTGGAAAGTAGATGCCGTAGGTTTTTGTAACTACGAAACGTCAAAAACTGAATCACTAAATGTATTTGAGGAAAAGAGGTTTTTTAATACATTTTTGTGACTAAACGTTATATGAATATCGAAATTGAACTTAAATGAATATTAGGGAAGGAAGTTCAAAGTATTACTAAAATGTATATTAAAAAACAAATTTTATAAATAATAAAATCTATTTTGTTTTATTTTAGCAATAAATAGTTATGAATTAAAACCGAAAAAAATAGATGCAAACCAGTATATGAGCTTACACTGACAATTTATATTTGTAAATTTTTTTAACATTTTAATGTATTTTTCCTAATGAAGGTCGTTAAAAATAAGAAATTTCGTAAGGTTATAGAAAATATTAATCAAAAGGAAGTTTAATTTTCTTTCCTATATCTTCCTTTATAAAACCTTACTTTCCTGGCATTTCGGCTAATAAAAGCGTTAAGTCTAAAGCTCAAATATTTTATCTGAAACAAATATCTATTTCCGTACTTGATATTATTTTCATTTTTCCTTGCTTGTGAATGTTTTGGGTTAAAAAACAAATTTGCCATTGTGAGTGGTTACACTTTGAAATAACGTTTATTGATAGATTTTGTAAAACACAAAATCCTGTTGTTTTCATGCGAAACGTATCATCATATTTATAAATTTATATATCAAATCTTGTTAAGTAATATTACTTAAGGCGAAACTTGAGAGAACATAAACATGTTTCCACGAATTCACTCTCATACTTTGCCTGGGTTCTTCTAGCTATCCTGCAATCGGATAAGGAAAGAAGCGATGGAGAGACAGAAGGTGGCTCTCAGAAGAAGTGCCTTGTTCATTTTACTAAGAAAAAGTGCTTGCTTAGGCAGGTTCTCATATTTCAAAACCCCTGTACTCTCTTTTAATTATTTGAAAAGTGTTTGCAAAATTAATTATATTTTATCTTCAAGACTACATGCACTAGTTGAAGATCAATTAGTAATAATGTTACTTCAAGTATTTATGTTACTCGTAAAATATAATATTTTTATATATCTAAAGAAAAAGTTTATGTTTACCATGGACAAATCTCATAAACCATGTAAAATACCATTTGCCTTCTTACTGACTCTGAAGTCATTATAGTACTACATTATTTCCCCTTTCACATTCAAGTAAAGACAATAATTAATTTCTTTTCTGACTTTTTCCAGTCTCGTTATTTTGATCATTACAAAGATAAAGAAAGCGGAAACGCTCAAGCAAAGGGCGACAAAGTTATTTACTTAATTAAGATGGTCGTAAAGTTTTAATACTCACATTCCACTGTTTGTTGTTTGAATAGTTTTTGTTGATCATAAATGTTTTCCTCCATTACACATTAAATTGGTTAATTCTGAAATAAGTGTAACTTGTCAATAATCGATAACATTATCAGACTATTCATCCGTTTTGTCTGAGACTTACAGATAACACGACTGTGGTAGTTTTGTACTGGAAACTAAATAGCTTATAAGTAATTTTGTAGCTCGGTGTTGTGCATTATTTTACTGCCACCCTTCCTATTTTACTTAATGGTGAAGTAGTATGTGCTCTTTGGTGTACTCCACCATTTCGGGGTAAGTAACTTAATAAGGGATAACTTTTGTTAGTACCTGTCTTTTCTTATTTCACAGCTGTACATTGGAAATAGTAAAATAAAGGTCCCAAAACCCATTTTTTGGAAAAACTTCGTTTATTCAATAAACTCAATTAGGTATAAGTATACAGTATTAAACACATAGGTTATTGCTTCTTTGTCTATTAGATTATTTTTTCCAAAAATATTCAATAAAAAATATATATTTTTAATGCGGGCTGTTTTTACGGTTCTTTAATAATTAAACCTTTGGTTTCAACTACCTACAAAGGTATTTGATTTAGCTATTCTATTAATGTGACACATACATTAGAGTTCCAGGAGAGTTACATAAAATAGAGGCTACATTTCTTGTTACTGTGACTGTTAATAGATCTTCTCCATATCGTGGATTTGTTCGGTGGATAGAATTGAAGACGTTATGCCCGCATAAATTTCCTCTGAGATTCCTTGCACAGCTTTTAAGATACGATGTGGAACATGCAAACCTGTGCCTAGGCAAATGTCCTTTAAAAGCAACGTTTTCATGCTAATTGGATACGTTTTCACTTGATATTTATTAATCCAAATTTACGAATCAATATCGAATCTTTTAAAATATAAATATCTTCATCTACACATGTTCACTGTATATTTTAAGGTTACATATAAATAGTTCGTTGTAATAAATTGCAAAAATTTATTTTCATTTCTTTGCAAGATTGCTGGTAGTGAATTTACTATGTTTCATATTTTGTGAGGAATTTATCACTGAAGTTCGTTTTAGTTTATAAATTTAATAATATATGTTAAATTATCTACGTAAATATTTTGTAATGGCGATAAGAGAGAACACAAATTTTATATTTGTAACTTTTCAAGAGAGAAAGAGACGCAAACGAAACTTCTTTTGAAGGAAATAAAACATTGTTTGGGGTATTGTATATTTGTGGAGCAATGATGTCTTCCTACAAAAAATCTAAAGGTATATGGACAACATACAGAACTGGTTTGCATATAGTAACTTGTAGAATGACAAGGCACAGATTCTATTTTCTCTAGCAAGTATTACGTTTTGATATATATTGTGTTTGTAAACTATTCTTGTTTATGGAATATTTTGTTTTCATGATTATTGTAACAAAAAACGTTTATTCACAAAATAGGCTACAGCTTTATATTTGGCGATATTACAAACAAACATTTTAATTACAGATGTGATTGTTGCCCTAGGAACTTAGACAAAAAACAATAAATGGTGTACTAATTGTGGGGAAAGTGTTTGTAAAGACCCTTTAGTTGAAGTATGTGAAGAGTGTTTTGACATATAAAGAAGGAAATAATATTACATGAGTTTGTTCATATGTTTTATAGTATAACAAAATATGTTTAAATAATTTTTGTATTTATAACATTAAATATTTTACTGATATTGACCTGAAAACTGGTTGGGGTAAAAAATTACCCCGCGAGAGTTAATGGGTTAATGGCCTTTACATAATTTTCCTTATATACATTTCAATATCTATTTAAAAATTATTGGCTGAACTTTGTAAACAACTTTGTATAGTGAGTAATATAAAATATAGTTATTGTTGTTTTTTGATGCCAAAGAAATATTTTAAAAAGGGCACTTTTATTGACAATAAAGCTCAGAATGTTTTTTATCACAGAACGTCTAGTAAAAGTAATTAACATATTAAAAGTAATATACTATAAAAAATCTGGATGTGATATTTAGTATACTAGAAAATAATAAATACAATGAACCAGATATTACAAAAGAGGGAAACGAAGAAAAAATTGTAATAAAAAAAGGAAAACAAAAAACTAAGAGAGACAACAATGTGTAAAAGTATAATTTGCAGGTAAAGATATTATAAAAATATCAAATTCATTTTAGGAACAAGACTTGAATATTACTTGGATAAAATCTAACGTTCTTAAAATAAACTATATAGCAACATACGAGCAACTAAATTAAATAAAATTTGGATTTAAAATTTTTGAAATTGAAGGTTAATGTAACGAGTACATGTAGAGCAAAGGGTAGGAAAATTAAAATCTTTTTTAAATAGCACATTGGATTAATATGTTAAATATGAAAAATAGGATTAAAATTTCCATAGAATAAGAGCATACCCTAAACGAAATAAAAAAAAGTGATAAAACTAATATTCTAACAAAATAAAGGGATGCCGCTTCTCATTATTAAAAGTTCAGATATGTAAAATGACCAAATAAACACTCTAAGGTCAAGGTTTAATTTAATGACAAAATATAAATCGGTCGAATGTAACATTCAGTTATCAAAAAGTACACCTGAATAAAAATAAAATGATTTAAAGAAGCACTTACGTTATGATTGACAAAAAGACAGGTAATCACAGAATCGTTCCGTAATGATGCTTCTACTCATAATAATGATTTACTTCGGTGCTTGATGTGTACAAAATGAAATATTAATAAAGGCGTTGGTTCGCCTGGAACAAATTTTACCCAGCGCTAACTGCGGTAATGTAGAGTGTTCATGTAATTTCAGCTCAGCGCAATAAAGTACAGGAAGTATAGCTAGTAAAATCACTGGAAAGGGGAAGGGACTAACGGTTTTTTTAGTGACAATTTGACCTCGAAAATTATATGTGAATAAAATATGTAGATATAGCTTTTTTGTTAATGTGACAATGAGAAGAATGGTGACAAGTAGGAAGTTGGGTTAGAGACAGGATTGGAAACATAGGACAGGTAAAGTTGTAGAACACACATTGTTCATGTGAGCAGGAAGTACACTGAGATAAACAACCTCATACATGAGCTAGAGTATGTGTGTCTAGCTGCAATACTTTGGCAAATGTCTTGGTTGTGAGGGGAATAACACTTCGTCCTACAACTAGATGTTTTCTGAACTCGTTTTTCATTAACAATAAAGACACTAAAGATTTGCTCGAGGCAGGTAGTTTTCATAACTTGTTTATATAACGTCATTTCTATAAAATTCCTCATAATCTATGAATACTTTCAAAAATAAATGTAGCGTTAGGTCACTGTCCAAAGTAGTTACGTAAGACAGAAATACTCTTATTTTCCGTAAGGTTTCTTAACATTTGTTTGAATATTACCAATAAATAAATTTGGAAATAAAATTAATTATCTAGACGGTACAACAGAGTATATAATATTAGTAGTTTAATGCAAGAAATCAATGTCTTATATTAGAATATTTTGTGTGGTATTAGATTAAAATAAAATACATGAAGAAATAAAAATGTAGATTATAAACGAAAAATAGGAAGAGATTTTTTGCAGTTACTACATTATAATTTTTCGTCCTCATATACGTGTAAAAAATCTGACATAGACAGATATAGTACCTTTTAAAAAGTTGATACCATAAACAATGCTACTAATACACAGACATCTGAATATAATCTTAATGTCCAAACCAGAACAGACTTTATAAACCTAATGAATATTTATATTAAGGATTAGTATATAATAGGACATGCGGAAATATTACCTGAGCTTCTTGTATCACAGATCGATTTTATCATAGCAATAGTAATATGGTAAATAGAACTCGGTAATAACTGAAGATGCTTAATAAAAAAAGGTCAAGAAGGTGCTCTCTTATTATTTCCGTAACATTTATCATAACACATGTTTTATCGCTTTGCCTCCACCATTATTAAATTCGCATCGCGTCTTTTACATACGAAAAAATGTTTGCTTTTAACAGTACAGATAAATCAACAGAGCTTTTTTTAATATCAACACAGATCTAATATTTTATAAATTCTCGATATATCAGTAAGATACCAAGCCTTCTACAAATGAAATAGCTAAAGGGGAGGCGCTAATTGTAGATAATAAATACATTAATAACGAGCAATATATGAAAAGTTTAAAGGTTAAAAAGAAGTTATTTACTTTAGAAATTTATTTGTGTATACATCCTATCTCATGTAACCGAATTAAAATTTATTTCACTATACAATGTCGAATATTGTGTAACATATTTTACCTCCAAAGTTTTACTCTTTACATTTTATTCACTGAAAAATAAATCAAGATGGATATACTATAGCGTTTACACATAAACATTTGATGAGGGAAAGTCTTTTTTCACTTAACTTCCAGGAAATGTTTTATGGGGTTTTAAATACGACTATGAAACCCTATGACAGCTGACTGACAAAATAAAGATTTTACGAGACCAATTTGTATCTGTTTGATTCGTATTTGAAGGTCAGGTTGGTTCGACGAGTATCGGTGACATGGCCGGGCATGTATGCAGTAGAAATAAATACAGGATGGATTTACCATGTATAAAAAGAATTTATTAGTTATTCGTATGCATGTTTATTTGTCGTAATACAGATTAGAGTATAGGCTTATTCAGAGGTGTAATTATTTAAACGGTGGGTACATGTGTAGTATAGAAAGTATATTAGGACACAAATACACGAGACATTTGGAGAAATATTGAAGGTATTTATAATTTTATTTATTTTAAATTACATTCCATAACATTAAAAAGTCATTTATAGTATAAATGGAAAGAAATATTCTAGGGCAAACATATGTATATATGAAATAAATTATTTCTGCATATAAAGAACAGTAACTGAGATAATAGCAAAGGGCTGACTAAAAATTGCTATACAACGCCGTAGATTTTCTGATAATTACAAGCAGTCGATACAAAGCTACGGTGGGCTTGTGGAAGCGTTGTAACGAATCAACGCTAGGCAGGTAAGCCTTACGTGAGATGTTACTGTATAATATGTCGATAAACCCAATTAGGTGCTTTATTATTATTTTTTTAGTAGTAAAGGAAGCTTTGAAAATTCACAAACCTCGCTGAAACGAATTATCAAAACGAACGTAAATATTACCCCTTCCGTACTGGAGTCTCTAGATATTTCCTCTCAGTTCCTTTACTTGTTATTTTATTATATTGTGAAATTCCCACGTAAACAATGTTAAACCGTCCTTTTCAGGACCCAGGTCTTTGTAGTTGATAAAGACATTGAAAAAATTGGCATAATGCACTGGAATGCGAGACCACTAAAGAGAAAAGCTGATGAGCAAAAGAAAATAATGGAGTAAAATAAAATAAAAATAGCTTGTATTCAGGAGTTCTTCCTTCATCAAAATCAAAAGTACCACCCTCGCATTAAAGGTTACAAACTGCTTAATGTCTCCAGAGAAAACCGAGGGGGAGGTGTTTTAGTTACATTGATCCATGAGACACTCTCCGTGGAAAATGAAGAAATGACTTATTGATGGATGACAAATAAAAAGCCGAAGAATTTGCTAAACATTGCTCGGAAAAAGCAGGGCAAAGAATTGCCTGGCCGAAGGATCTTACTCCTTTCTAACAATTACCTAACATGTAGAACTGAACTGCTATTTCGTTGTTCCGATCCAGACGACTCCCCTTTCACATTAGCTGAACTGGAAGTTAGTATATTTCTCTTAAATAGAGCCCCTCCCGGAGAAGATAATATTCACAATGAGATGCTATCGCACTGATCGAAGGAAATGAAAGTAAAAACGCTTCAGCTTTTCAACTCTATCTGGAGAACTGGGAAGATCCCTCAAGAATGGAAAACAGCGAAAATCATCGCCCTCCTAAAACGGGGCAGGATGGGATAAATATTACCTCTTATCGGCCGATAGCGTTAACATCTTGCTTGGGGAAGTTGATGAAGAGGTTGGTCAACAAGAGATTATCCTGGAGGCTGGAACATGACGAAATACTGGTAAACCGACAATTTGACTTCAGACGGCAATACAATATCGCCCCCAACGACATGTCGGACGAATTTCCACCTGAGGTAGATAGTATGAGTTTTGCCGACGATATAACGATCTGAATCACATCCACTGATCATTTAAAAGCATGTGAAATTCTTCAGTCCTCACTGCATAAATTCACTAATTGGTGTTGTAAATGGTCTCTAACTATATCGGCGGAAAAAACCGATTGCACTTTTTTCACTCGTCGAAATCAAAATACTTGGCAAGCGATTGAAATATAATAAATCCCCTAAATTACTAGGGATCCTTTTGGATCCAAAACTGCGATGGGGTAGTCATATGGAGTACGTTATGGAGAACTGTGTATCAAGACTTAATGCTCTCAAAGTCGTGGCCAGCCGCCATTGGGGCGCCGATACAACTACTCTAAAGATGTTTCATATAGCCTTTTTGAGATCTAAATCAACCTATGCATGTTAAGTGTGGGGTTCGATGGCTAGGTATCACCTTAAAAGGCTGCAAACGCTACAATCAGCTGCAATACGTTTACGCCTGGGTTGCACCAAAACCTCCTCTATAGCAGCCATGAAGATGGAATTGGGAGTTGAGCCTATTGCACACTATATCGAAAAAAAATATGGAACAAATCCTTATCAATAAAGGCTCTTGCACCAATCTACCCATTAGGTATTATATGATTCCAACTTAGATCAGTTCTTCACCTACAAAATTAATCAACTGTCCACCAAAATACCTTGATTTGTCCCTGTGAAAATTCCGACTTACTATATGGAGCCCCCGAGTAGATGGCCCGATAAAAACATTGCAATTAACCTGACACACGAAGTGAGGAAGAAAAATCATGTACAACTATTAAAAACAATAACATTAAACATGATTCAATCTCAATACAAAAGCCACATAAAAATATTCACAGATGGCTCGCTCGACCAAGAGAAGAGCTTATCGGGGGCAGGCTACTATAATTAATCGAACGGATACTGTTTTTACTTCTCAGCCAACTCCAACTCCAGCATGGATACTGAGCTTTTGACTATAAGTGCAGCCCTGACTAGCTGTGTGCATTTAATGGGCAATTCGGAAATATGCATCCTGTTGGATTCGAAAGCTGCCCTTCAGTCATTGTTAAGTAATTCTACAAGTTCATACTCGTTTCAAATATCAGAAATAAGAAAAACCATCATAGAACTAGTGGACTGCGGGAAGGAATTAACTCTTCAATGGGTACCTGCCAATTGCGGAGTACCCGGAAACGAAAAGGCTGACCAAATTGCGAAAAAAGCCACAACCTTGGGACCTACAGATGAAGGCAAACACTCCCTGCTACATTGAAAAAGTGCAAGCAGGGAAGTTTCCCTTAAGCTTTGGTGTGAAAATTGGGGAAAAGAGTCTACTGGTCGACACCTATACCAGCTCCTACCATAAACAACAGTCGAGGATAAATATAGGGAAGTAGCACGATCAACAGCATCTTTTGCTGCCAGAGCAAGTACCGGTCATCTGGTGACACAGGAGTACCTATTTTGTTTTAATCTCACAGAGTCTCCGTTGTGTGCACTCTGCGGTGTGGAGAGCAAACCATTGAACACATCCTCCTGGACTGCCCTTACCCACTACCTACAAGAGACACAATTGTGACAAAATGGCGAGATATTCTAGTTAAGAAGAACCTTTGGGCCACAGCATCATATATATATATATATATATATATATATATATATATATATATATATATATATATATATCGTGAACATTGGGCCATCGGCTACATTTGAGCTGGAAGCCTGCACGAAGAAGTAAGTCAGTTATTTTATTATATCCTTTGGTTATTATTAAGGAATATAACCGAAGGATATAATGGTTTTATTGTGTCCTTGAAGGAAACAGTCTTAATTAAATAAAATGCTGGGGAAAACATCCTTTTCCGCAGGTGGGACATCATTAATCTTCTCTTACTTTGCGTTTAAAATTTATTTCCTTCATTTATTTAACTTTTTCAACAAATTTATTCACTAAGTAAAAATACCTAAAATAATTCTTAAACACTGCCAAGACCTTAAGGATTGATCTAATTTACGAAATGAAAATTAAGCAAAGTAAGGCCTAATATCGATAACAAATATTGATATAAACAAGATCGATGAATTCAACCATTTAGGAATACTTAGATCTCCAACTATATCCGAATGAATATAAAAGAAGAAGTCAAATGCGATACGATTTGTTTATTATAGATTTTTTACTTTCCCATTAGGCGTGTTCAAACTAATTTCTTAACATTTATTTATTATTTTGTTAATTTCTTTTCCAAGAAGTAATTTAATATATATATATATATATATATATATATATATATATATATATATATATATATATATAGGGTGTTTCTTATGAAACTCGATATAGTATAAATTGTCCTAAATATATTAAGTGCAAAATAATTATAACAAATATTGTTAACCATTTCGCTGGTTATAACTTCCAGCATTTATAATACTAAAAAAACTCTAAAAAAACAGCTGCTAATTAAAAACATATTATTAGGTCATATGTTTATGTGCCTTTTTCAAAATTGTCAACGACTTTATTCAGAATGTTATATTCTTGACAATTGAACAAATATTCTTCAATTACTTCATTTCTGTTATATTATTTATGAGTTTTCACTTATAATAAATTCTATTCCCATTCATATGCATCCTATTTAAAAATATAAATCGAGCACGAGCTCATATGGGACACATTGTCACCAATAAATATTTGAAAAGGTTCCATATTACTAACGACTCTACCTGTGGAGTGTGCAAGCAAGAAGAGGAAACATTAGAGCACATACATTTGAAATGTCCTAGAGAAGGTATCGAGCCATCGATTCCAACCTTAGAAGCTCGTAATAAGAAGTAAGAAGTAAGTACCCTATTTATAAACATAGTTTGTTAGATAAGGATAATATATATATATATATATATATATATATATATATATATATATATATATATATATATATATATACTACTGTAGAGTCTAGCATATCCGTGTCCCGAGATTTGAACGTTCCGGATAAATTCAAGCCTATATCTATTTGAGCTTATATTATCTATTTGAAAGAAAATGACGAGTCGAGCTTGCAAGAAGATTTTATATCAATCAATACGGTATGCAATGAAAATGAGTCGGGCTTGTCAGAAATTTTTTATGTCAATATGGTATGGATAGGAAATGATTTTAGCTTCCAAGAAATGTTCATATATAGGTCACCTATTTTTTCCCATGCACAGGAATCCACTTCTGTGTAATCCGAATTTTGGTAAATCGAAGGGATCTCAGTCCTAACAACATCGAATTATCAAGACTCTACTGTATTTGTTTTGGTTTTTAGGCGTTCTAGCTACACCATAGCTACATTTTAATGTAGAATATAATAAAGAATCAATATTTTAATTCATTATTGTAATATGTTAAAAATCGAAAAGAATTGGTATATTTGTATATATATATATATATCTATATATATATATATATATATATATATATATATATATATATATATATATATATATATCTATATATATATATATATATATATATATATATATATATATATATGATGATGATGAAAAGTTACTATCTGGAGTACATCCGTTCATTTTGCATTCCTTAAATTCGCAGTTCTGACGTTTCGCTAGTATCTCATCCAGCATGGACGAGGTGAGCCCAAAAACAGTAGAAGAGCGAGTGAAGAGGGCAGATAAATCGGCTCCTATATATAGAGGAACTATATATATAATCCGTGAAAGAATATTCCTTCCTTTTCCATCCGTGAAGGAATATTCCTTCCTTTTCCATCCGTGAAGGAATACGTATCAGCATATATATATATATATATATATATATATATATATATATATATATATATATATATATTATCCTTATCTAACAAAATATGTTTATAAATAGGATACTTACTTCTTACTTCTTATTACGAGCTTCTAAGGTTGGAATCGATGGCTTGATATCTCCTCTAGGACATTTCAAAAGTATGTCCTCTAATGTTTCCTCTTCTTGCTTGCACACTCCACAGGTAGAGTCGTTAGTAATATGGAACCTTTTCAAATATTTATTGGTGACAATGTGTCCCATATGAGCTCGTGCTCGATTTATATTTTTAAATAGGATGCATATGAAAGGGAATAGAATTTATTATAAGTGAAAACTCATAAATAATATAACAGAAATGAAGTAATTGAAGAATATTTGTTCAATTGTCAAGAATATAACATTCTGAATAAAGTCGTTGACAATTTTGAAAAAGGCACATAAACATATGATCTAATAATATGTTTTTAATTAGCAGCTGTTTTTTTAGAGTTTTTTTAGTATTATAAATGCTGGAAGTTATAACCAGCGAAATGGTTAACAATATTTGTTATAATTATTTTGCACTTAATATATTTAGGACAATTTATACTATATCGAGTTTCATAGGAAACACCCTATATATATATATATATATATATATATATATATATATATATATATTAAATTACTTCTTGGAAAAGAAATTAACAAAATAATAAATAAATGTTAAGAAATTAGTTTGAACACGCCTAATGGGAAAGTAAAAAATCTATAATAAACAAATCGTATCGCATTTGACTTCTTCTTTTATATTCATTCGGATATAGTTGGAGATCTAAGTATTCCTAAATGGTTGAACTCATCGATCTTGTTTATATCAATATTTGTTATCGATATTAGGCCTTACTTTGCTTAATTTTCATTTCGTAAATTAGATCAATCCTTAAGGTCATGGCAGTGTTTAAGAATTATTTTAGGTATTTTTACTTAGTGAGTAAATTTGTTGAAAAAGTTAAATAAATGAAGGAAATAAATTTTAAACGTAAAGTAAGAGAAGATTAATGATGTCCCACCTGCGGAAAAGGATGTTTTCCCCAGCATTTTATTTAATTAAGACTGTTTCCTTCAAGGACACAATAAAACCATTATATCCTTCGGTTATATTCCTTAATAATAACCAAAGGATATAATAAAATAACTGACTTACTTCTTCGTGCAGGCTTCCAGCTCAAATGTAGCCGATGGCCCAATGTTCACGATATATATATATATATATATATATATATATATATATATATATATATATATATATATATATATGATGCTATGGCCCAAAGGTTCTTCTTAACTAGAATATCTCGCCATTTTGTCACAATTGTGTCTCTTGTGGTTAGTGGGCAAGGGCAGTCCAGCAGGATGTGTTCAATGGTTTGCTCTCCACACCGCAGAGTGCACACAACGGAGACTCTGTGAGATTAAAACAAAATAGGTACTCCTGTGTCACCAGATGACCGGTACTTGCTCTGGCAGCAAAAGATGCTGTTGATCGTGCTACTTCCCTATATTTATCCTCGACTATTGGTTATGGTAGGAGCTGGTATAGGTGTCGACCAGTAGACTCTTTTCCCCAATTTTCACTCCAAAGCTTAAGGGAAACTTCCCTGCTTGCACTTTTTCAATGTAGCAGGGAGTGTTTGCCTTCATCTGTAGGTCCCATGGTTGTTGCTTTTTTCGCAATTTGGTCAGCCTTTTCGTTTCCGGGTACTCCGCAATTGGCAGGTACCTATTGAAGAGTTAATTCCTTCCCGCAGTCCCCTAGTTCAATGATGGTTTTTCTTATTTCTGATATTTGAAACGAGTATGAACTTGTAGAATTACTTAACAATGACTGAAGGGCAGCTTTCGAATCCAATAGGATGCATATTTCCGAATTGCCCATTAAATGCACACAGCTAGTCAGGGCTGCACTTATAGTCAAAAGCTCAGTATCCATGCTGGAGTTGGAGTTGGCTGAGAAGTAAAAACAGTATCCGTTCGATTAATTATAGTAGCCTGCCCCCGATAAGCTCTTCTCTTGGTCGAGCGAGCCATCTGTGAATATTTTTATGTGGCTTTTGTATTGAGATTGAATCATGTTTAATGTTATTGTTTTTAATAGTTGTACATGATTTTTCTTCCTCACTTCGTGTGTCAGGTTAATTGCAATGTTTTTATCGGGCCATCTACTCGGGGGCTCCATATAGTAAGTCGGAATTTTCACAGGGACAAATCAAGGTATTTTGGTGGACAGTTGATTAATTTTGTAGGTGAAGAACTGATCTAAGTTGGAATCATATAATACCTAATGGGTAGATTGGCGCAAGAGCCTTTATTGATAAGGATTTGTTCCATATTTTTTTTCGATATAGTGTGCAATAGGCTCAACTCCCAATTCCATCTTCATGGCTGCTATAGACGAGGTTTTGGTGCAACCCAGGCATAAACGTATTGCAGCTGATTGTAGCGTTTGCAGCCTTTTAAGGTGATACCTAGCCATCGAACCCCACACTTAACATGCATAGGTTGATTTAGATCTCAAAAAGGCTATATGAAACATCTTTAGAGTAGTTGTATCGGCGCCCCAATGGCGGCTGGCCACGACTTTGAGAGCATTAAGTCTTGATACACAGTTCTCCATAACGTACTCCATATGACTACCCCATCGCAGTTTTGGATCCAAAAGGATCCCAAGTAATTTAGGGGACTTATTATATTTCAATCGCTTGCCAAGTATTTTGATTTCGACGAGTGAAAAAAGTGCAATCGGTTTTTTCCGCCGATATAGTTAGAGACGATATGCTGATACGTATTCCTTCACGGATGGAAAAGGATGGAATATTCCTTCACGGATTATATATATAGTTCCTCTATATATAGGAGCCGAGTTATCTGCCCTCTTCACTCGCTCTTCTACTGTTTTTGGGTTCACCTCGTCCATGCTGGATGAGATTCTAGCGAAACTTCAGAGCTGCGAATTTATGGACTGCAAAATGAACGGATGTACTCCAGATAGTAACTTTTCATCTTCATCATATATATATATATATATATATATATATATATATATATATATATATATATATATACAAATATACCATTTATTTTCGATTTTTAACATATTACAATAATGAATTAAAAATATTGATTCTTTATTATATTCTACATTAAAATGTAGCTATGATGTAGCTAGAACGCCTAAAAACCAAAACAAATACAGTAGAGTCTCGATAATTCGATGTTGTTAGGACTGAGATCCCTTCGATTTACCAAAATTCGGATTACACAGAAGTGCATTCCTGTGCATTGGAAAAAATAGGTGACCTATATATGAACATTTCTTGGAAGCTAAAATCATTTCCTATCCATACCATATTGACATACAAAATTTCTGACAAGCCCGACTCATTTTCTTTGCATACCGTATTGATTGATATAAAAACTTCTTGCAAGCTCGACTCGTCATTTTCTTTCAAATAGATAATATAAGCTCAAATAGATATAGGCTTGAATTTATCCGGAACGTTCAAATATCGGGACACGGATATGCTAGACTCTACAGTAGTTTAAAAAGCTAAAACGCCTTTTTTAAACCTAAACTAATCTTTTACATGTAAATTTACCAATTTCCATCAGCTAGTAAATTTTAAAATAGTAAATACAATTATGTAATAAAATTATAATTTATAACTATATTGTAAAGTCGTTTAAGTGAGAGTTTGATATTAAAGCAAGATTTTATGAAGTTTAAAAGGAGATGTAATTTATGATGTTTTAAATTTTTAGGCCATTCCTCCCAGTTTACGTTTTCTAAGTCTGGAAATAGCTAGGTATATTTAGTTTTTTTATTGATCTTGTGTGGTTTACACAAAAATACTATAATTCCCTAATTTGTTAGTTATATAGATGCATCTTGCATGTTTCAGTGTTGTGTTTTTACTACAAACATTTCAGGTTATGAAAACATTATTTCCCTAATAATGTAAATAGTTCTCATATTATATAATAATCATATTGGAAAAGCTCAGTTTTGGTATAACATTTTCTAATTTTATTCTCCTACTGTGTGCAAGACACCAAAGTCTTTCCAAATTATGGTATTATACTCTGAGCAGCAGAGTTGAGTTTTATTTACTAACCAGGTGGTCTATTAGTTAACAAAGTTTGTTGATTTGGTCTTTTTTCTCTTTTATTTTATTTGTAAATTGTTTTAAGTATTTAAAGACATTTACAAAATAAAATACGTGAATTGAATTATATATTTAGAAAATTATGTTGATCAAGATTAACAAATTATATAGAACACCAATTACAAATTTAATTAGTTAGTTTGTTAAATGAGTCTAAACCTATTTCTTACTTTATATATTTGGCTTGGATAAAATCTACTCTACAATTAAAAATGAAACACGTCAGAATATACAAGAGAATAGCAATAAACAGCTGTGAAACTCGCAGCTGAATAACTACACAAGTGCGTCAGTACTGTCAGAAGCATGTTGAATATGTGATTGTCACGCAGTCAGTTGGCATTTTACATATCCGAATTCGTGCAACTCTGTAAAATATACCTGAGCATAAATGTACTGAGCAAAAGTTTTAGAAATATTTTATTATTAAAAAAAGTTTATTGAAAATATAATTCAACATAATTCAATATAATTATTAATAATTAGGGTAATTATGTTTCCTACTAAAGTAATCAAAATATTCTATTCAACATTCATACATCTTAATAATATAACTTTACAATTAAGACGTAACCAAAATATAAATTATGCTCCCAAAATCGTGTTAAATCTTGCAAAAGGGGAACAAATCGAACACTGTATTTATACATACATCTAATTATAATATACTCTAAAATAAGCACGGGCCAGGACATCCTTTTGTTTCTCCCAAGATTTTTAATTTTAAAATATTTGGGGGTGGGGAGAATTGGTCCACGGGAAACTGATTGACACTAGTCTCAACCTTGGGAAAATCCGCGATTCCACTTTAGTGGCTGCTGGAGTTCCAACTTCTTACAAACCTTTTTATAGGGCGCGGAAAATCGATTGGCACCTGTTTCAACCTTAAAGACATTTGGATTCCAGTGCTCCTAGAGTTCTCATGTTATCCTTATGGAACCAGGCACTGGCAGGACAAAGTACTTTTTACGCCCGATGATTTTTTTTGCCGGGGATTCGGCCACTAGAAATCGATTTGCAGCGGTTTTAGTTTTGGAAAAATGTGAACTTTCACCCTAATGGCTTCTAAGATTTCATGTTATCCTTATGAAACGAGCACTTGCCAGGACAAATATTTTTACACCAAAGGATTTTTTAAATTTATTTAGGGGGTATTGGGCACGAGAAAACGATTGGAACCGAACTAAACTTTGGGAAATTTGCGATTATACTCCAGTGGGTCATACTGTTCCCACCCCGTACAAAACGTTTTTGTTGCCTACAGATTTTTGATTTTTTGATTTTTTTCGGCTATGGAAAATTGATTGACACCTGTCTTAATCTTGGGAAAATTCGAGACTCCGCTCCAGTGGCTCCTAGAGTTTCCATGTTACCCTATGGAACTAAGCACGGTCCTGGAGGAACTCCTTTTTTCTTCTGAGGTACTTTTTTTTGGAGGGGGTTAGCCTCAGCCGTGGGAAAATTAGGGATTTCGCTCCCTAGGTTCTTTCCAACCGAACATGAAACTTTTATTTCGTCCAAGAATATTTGATTTTTTTATTTGTTTCACCCAAGGGAAATAAATTGGTAAAATTCAAGATCTACTAGAGTTCCCGTGTTATTACACTTATGGAACCAGCTTGGGGCAGGACAAACATTTTTTTCACCCAAGAATTTTTGATCGTTTCTTTTGATTCGGCCACGATAAATTGACTAGCACCGGTCTTGTCCTTAGAAAAATTCGGGATTTCGCTAACACGCTTCCTACAGTTTCGAATCCAAAAAATTTTTTCTCGCTCAGAGATTGTTTGTTTAGAAGGTGGGATTTTCGGCCACGGGAAATCAATAGTCACCGATCTAAGAATATAGAAAATTCGGGATCTGACCTCAATGGATGTTAGAGTTCACATGTTATTATACTTATGGAACCAGCATGGGCCTATGTCCTCCCAAAGGGAGGACATACCATTTTTCGCTAGAAGATTTTTGATTTTCTGAATTAGGGGGGGAGGTTGGCTTCGAAAAATCGATTGCCACCATTTCCAACCTATCGAAAAATCAAGACTCCAGTGGCTCCTAGGTTTAAGAGACACGCGTTTTTTTCGTTCAAAGGTTTTTAATATTTTAATTTGTTAGGGATATCGGAAAAGGAAAATCTATGGACACGATACTAATATTCAATTTAAAACAAAAAAAAAACATTTGCACTGGTAATGAAGATTAGTACAAATGGTTAAAAAAGCTTTAAAAACTTTAGATCGTCTATAGACAATTTTAATGTAGGGACGTTGTGTACGAGATGTTATTTTCCCTATTAATGTCACCAGAAATAATTATATTTTATGCCAAAAGTTGAGCTTTCGTACCAAGAAAAATAATAATTAACGAACACTAATGCACAACTAGTAATTTATTTCCTCTTATAGGTTTAACTATAACAAAGTCATCATCATCATCATCAATGAGTGTGTCCATTACCTTTTGGTTTTAAATACATGTATATGGGATTAGGCAACCGTTATCAATTTACTTATATATACTTACTTCTTACTTCTTATTACGAGCTTCCAAGGTTGGCCTCGATGGAATTTACTTATATATACCTTCAATAAAAAAAGCCTCATTTGGTCTGTAGGTAGTATACAACTATGTAGAGAATTGAAGCTTTATAGAAGGCTCTTTAAGTAATTATTTGTTAGACTTACATACAAAGAAGTTGGTAGAATTCAGGGAGAATATTTCCAACAGAATTGGCTGTCTGGAAAGAAATTAGAAATAAAAACCTGTCCCATAGACATGGAGAGAAAAATAACTTAATCAAGCTTTTGGATCTTGTTTCCAAATTTGTAAACTCGAGTTATGTTTTCCCGTTTTAGACGTCTGCTTGTAGCTCTCTGTTTCCCAAATACAATATAGTACTCGTTCAAAATAAGATTCCTTGTTTACGATAAGAGCCATGTTGTTGTATATTATCCGACGTAATAGGCTAAACTGTCTCAAAACATCTGATTTATTACATAATATAGTGTCTTATTTGAGTTTTGTCTACAGAAGCAATTCAAGTGTGAAAGTTTGGTATTACGAAGAATCATGAAGTTTATATGATTAAACTTCTCTTGATTTTAATAGCTTTTCAAATGTTTCAAATATTTATATATATATATATATATATATATATATATATATACATGTATATAATAAATTAAAAACTTTTAAAAAACAAGAATACTTTTAATGCATATATTATTCAAAGCTTTTCGCCAATAAAACAGTACCAGCGTCTTCAGGAAAATAATTAACTAACAAAATCTATCCGCATAAAGCTTTAAATAATATATGCATTAAAAGTATTCTTGTTTTTGAAATGTTTTTAATTTATGAACTATATTACAAGAAAACATATCACCATATTTAATATATATATATATATATATATATATATATATATATATATATATATATATATATATATATATACATATATGTATATATACATATATTTATATATACATATATATATATATATATTTATATATATATATATATATATATATATATATATACATATTTATGTATAAACAAATACCTACTCTTACTTCGTAAGAATAATATTAGCTAAACTGTATCAAGCTTTTCACCGATATTGAATTTCAACATTTTCATGAGCTAATAAACTGTTTTATTACTTTAAAAATTCCTTTGTTTAACACTTTGTTACACTTTGAAAGTGCTGAACACGAATGAAGGCGTTACGCTTAGACTACTACAGTAAGTACAGTTTCGATAATGAGATTTTCGTAATAATAATATATTATTATATAATTTATGTCTAGTATTATAGAAATGAGTCTAGAAATAGAGAGAGAGAGAGAGAGAGAGAGAGAGAGAGAGAGAGAGAGAGAGAGAGAGAGAGAGAGAGAGATAGGTACTTGCTATCACCTTCATCAGTACATATTCTAATTTTATCAGTTTATTCCATCTTTTCACTTCATTCGACAAAATACTTATGAAATTACCAGTGTTCCTGCTGTTTTTATAACCAAGCATAAACGTAAATCATGTAAATTTAGTAGGCTTATATCTTTTACGTTTTATGCTGTTTTTTACCTACCTTTCTCAAATTACTTCGTTTGTAGTTTTTTTCGATTAGTAATGAATCATACAACTAATGATGTGTCCAAGAAACTCTTCTTTATATAACCCCAGCTCACTGTCTTCTTCATCACGCCAACACGTTGTTTAAGTGAAGCTTTAATCAATCTTCTTATGTCCACTAACTTCAGTATGATGTTAATCCTATTTTAATTTTCTCAATATTAAGTACAGACCATTCATGCTTACAAACCAATAACTTACACGATATGTATATATTTGAATTTATGAAAATAGAGAGAGATAGAGAGAGAGTAAGATAATGAATGTAATATAAACCTCCTTCTTCTAACATTTTTATACAACTATTTTTTGAGCTAGGCTTAGGAGGTTATGTTTAGAAGGTGCTTAGGAGGTCACAAAACTCACAAATTAATCTTTTTATGACTCAGACGTGTTTCAATGACAAAGTCATCATCAGCGTTAGTGAGTGTTGCTACTACAAAATCTAACTAAAACTATTAAGGTTTTAGTTGTGAGTTTTGTGTACGCCTTTTGTTTGTATCAACCTATTATTCAAATATAATTCATTCACCCTAATCTTAACTTACGACATATTTACCGTTTTCGGATTGTGACCCGTTTTCGAAACAATAGTCAGGTTCACAATAAAGGATAGTTTTTTATTTTTTAAATATAAGGTTTTGGGAAATTTGGTTGCAGACGTTTCACCCTTGTCGATGCCTGACCCACTCGTCTCAGTACTAGGCGACACATTGCTCTTAGCGTTAGTACCGTATCATCGACGCCGGCGATATAGCATATTCTCTGACAATGCCAAACTATTTTCGCCATTTTATTCAATCAAAAACTTGTCTTAAGTCGATGTACTGAAAGTGCAGGACGGTGTTTTCACTCATACGATTATCCCGTCCATAGACGGAACACAAAGGTTTGATCAACACTGCTCCACCGCAACGAGAACAGAATTATTTAAAGCCGGCTAGGGAAATCTATTCGCTCCAGTGCCAAAGTTTACTCTTCTCCTGTATAAAAAAAAAATCTCACAATATATATAAGATTATATAATGATTACAGTGTTACTGCTTTCATTGTGTTGATCTATAATACTGGTTTAGTTGTATTTATGGATGGTTCACTAAATATGACATTATTATGAAGAATTATATAATTACACTTGTATGGAATTAGACAGGGCCTTAGAAACGTAATCCTATATAAAGACCATCTGGAAGAGAAAATATTGGAACGTCACACTAGATGGGTTCCATAAAAGGTACTTAAAAATACCTACAAGTAAAGAAGAGAAACGGAAAGAAAAGATATATGTCCTCCCACTCAGTCTTGTTTATAGAGAACCAAAAGGGTACTCGTCCTTCGTACGGCGCTATCGTATAGTCTTATTTATTTAATTTGTATTTGTATTTGGGTTTAATTTAATTTACTGATTTATATCTGAAATATATTAAACTATATTGAATAAACGTACCGCTTATTGTATTAAAAAGAAAGAGAAGGAACTGCTTCTGCTTCTAACATGTCATTTGTGAAGCATAGCTAACATTGAAAGATGAATAGCAACATTATCACCTATTGATTATTGTTTAAAAGTATTTGTTACAGGTAATTACAAACATATTTACAATAAGCAGACTGGACCAAGTATATAATAGAGTATAGAAAATTGTGTGTTAAGGCAGGTTTCAAGGCCAGTAGGGTGGTGCCTTGACGACATTTCTAAATATAAAACGGCCTATGTGTTACCCAGGGACCAAAATAATGTTCATGATAAATTTCAGTTCAATGGGTCCAGTAGTTTTTTGTGATTGAATAACACACACACACACACACACACACACACACTCACACACAAACACACAGACTGTAACGGTCTGAATCACCGTTCAAATTAAGAAATTAATTATTTCCTATTTTTTAAATTACAATTTCAATATTTAAATAATAAGGTTTTAATTTATGGTATAATAAACATAGTAAAGAGTCAAGAAGTCAGTAAAATTTTGAATAAGTATGATTAAGACAAATTAAAAATTATAATAGCATGAAACTGTAATAACTAACTAAATTTGAAAAACGAGAGTGAAGTGAAAAATTTCTAAGTGCCGAAAAACTATCTTGAGAACTAGGCCACATAGAACTATCATCGACATTTTGAAATGACCAGAAAAATCCATAATAAACAATAGTAAAAACAGAATTTAAAAACTCCAGTAACAAAAAACGTTATTTAAAATAATAGACATTTTTCAGTGTTCTAAAAACGATAAAGAAATTATACAGGTTAAAACTAATAGGTTGTCCAACCCGCCCGTACGGAGCACGGAAGAAGCACGGAGATAGCGACGAGCTTAGAGCAGGGGGGAAGGGTTACATAGCCGCAATAAATACCGGAACTTAGGGTCCTGTAAGGCAGTCTGTAAAAAATTTTAATACGAGGTGCTAACGGTCGTAAAGTCGGTCAGCGCCTAGGAAAACCACCATAAGGCCAGATGGGACCAAAAGAGCTACGTTTCCGCCGTCTACTTCCATCCATGGACGAGGGCTTCAGACTCAGCCTCAGGGACGTGAAAATGGAGAAGGACGTCCATCGACTGACCAGGGATGGCAACTTCCGATGTCCAGGGACCAGGGAATCCAGACGAGAGGACTCTAGGACCGGCAGCAAAATCCTTGGCAAGTCATTTTCTCTGTTATATACAAATTAACGTCAAATTTAGTCAGTTAAATTTTCTTAAATTCAAATTACCAATTAAACTTAAACAATGACTTCTTAAACAAAAAATCTTAGAAGTAATAAAATTAATTAGTATAACAAAAATGTTTAAATAATGAATAATAAATATGAAATTTACAAAGTGGTTTTGGCCATAAGCCAATCATGTTCAAGAAGACCAGATTTATTGAATCATATAAATTTTAAAATTATTTATAATAAAATGTGAATTTACCAATTCAATCTTGAAATGAGAAGATACAATTTTGTATTATGTTAAATTTAGAAATAATTTTGTTTTAAAAATGTGTAAATGTAATTAATGAATTATATATGAAATGTAGGATTTGAATATGTGAAAAATAACGAACTTTTAATTAATTATTTGTGAAGATAAAGAGAGAGAGAGTTAAAAGTATTTTATTTGAAAAGATAATTATTTTAGTTTAAAATCAGTAATTAAATGCATTATAAAAACTTACAGTATTTGAATTTATCCTGTGTTGAACAACCAATAAAAACTTTTAGTTTTTTCCAACTGATAAATAATGATTATAAAATCAAAGTACAGTTTTAATTAAATTTCATTAATTATTAAATATATAAAATTAAGAACCTAATGCTTCTTCAAACGAGTTATCTCCTGAGAACAATTTTATTGAGCGATTCTAAAAATTGGTTGGTTTTTTATATTGAAGCCCAGAGACGATGTCTATTGGCAGATCATGTTTAAAGAACACAGGAGCCTTTTAAAATAGATATCTTAAACATGATCATATTTTGCACGTCCCCTTGCTGTGGCTGAAGATCTCATGAAGTGGTAAGATTCTTTGAAAATTTTGTGTGTTCATATAAATGTTGTTTCTTTCCAGCTGACTATTTTACTGATGTGACTATATACAGACCCAACAAATTTGCCAACCATTTTAGGGGAGGTCGTACAAACGTTAAGGTAGACGGCAGCGGGAATAGGCTTGTATTTGGACGTGGTCCATTACGCGAGAACACAAGACACATTTTAGGGATCTTAACAAGGTACACAAAACGGTGTGAGCAGCAGATATATAATATATATATAATTTGTAATTGTGCCAACAACAAAACAGAAGAGGAACGGGGGGACGTTGCAACACACACACACACACCATTATATTGTTATATGATAGTATAGATATACTAGTAAGTAAATGTTGGCACGAAAATAAGTTCTATAGGCCTATTTTCCATATTATAATTAATACGTCTTTAGTAAGAGATAATTCACCTAGAATTATATCCGTAAATTATCTATATATTTTTATATAGGGGATCATATAAATATATGTATATATATATATATATATATATATATATATATATATATATATATATATATATATATATATATATAAAGAGAGAGAGGGGGGTTAAAGAGGATGTGTTTAATGCTCAAATCTGATAACGCTAGTAATGTAGCGGCCTAATTCTCAAGGCCTCTTAAGTAAGTATATTCTCATTTGTACACTACTAATTGAAACAAGTAATAAAATTTTTTGTTTAAGTCAATGCCTGCTTTCATGAGCATAGGAAATTTTTATTTTAGTTATAATTATTTTATAATTACAACTATTATGAATTTGTATTTGGATATGACATAATACATTTGTTTAGTATTTTCTTGGTGGCAAATGAAAAAGCAAATTTCCTTGTCATTTTCCATTTCCTTTCTATTTATGATTTGGACAATTTTGTATATTTGGTACTATTCTTAGGCTTTCGTTTTTTTCGTCACTTGGATTATGTAGTATTTTCTTGTCGCTTTTTTCGATTTGTCCCTTTTTTAGGCATGGTTTGATACTGTTAATCCGGTTTGTTTGTTTATTTTATTATTTTCATTCATTTTTATTCCTAAAACATTATTTATGATTTTGTGTGATAACCATGACAACAATCTATGGTTGTACAATGGAGTTTCAACAGTAACCAGATAGTGCGTCCATTTACATATTTAATTTATACGCTTCTAGCTATTAGGAGAGTTGGATCAGCGCCAAAACGCTAGACTTTGAACATAAAGATACTTAGTTCCCATTTGTATAATTTAATTATAGAACGAATATTAAATAAACTTTGCAACATCAATTTTCATCCACTGTGAGTTGAAATAAATTAATTTAAACGTGATTTGATATTTCAAAAAGAATTTTAATTACAATTGAAAAATTTGTAGAATATATATATATATATATATATATATATATATATATATATATATATATATATATATATATATATATATATATACATATAAAAGGAGATTTTGATCTAATAGGAGGAATTGAAACAAAGATATAGAAGAATATTTTAATATGTTTAATATTTATATATGTTTCTTTATATATGTACATTTGTTTCTAAAAGCTAAAGCCTGACATAATCACACTTACATAAAATTAGCTGCAGAAGTGGGAAATTCCTAAAAGTAGAAAATCATAGGGTTGAAAAGAGAATTAGAATATCGTGAGAAATCAAAACATGCATACATTTTCATAGTGAAATGGAACTACGTTTTTAAAAATTATTACCAAATACCCCTTTTCTAAATATTTGGTAGCCTGTGAAGAATTCATTAGGTTTTTTCCATGTAATGCAAACATCGAAATTACAGTAGCTTCTTTTAAAAACAATTGTCTTGTTTGTTTTAACCACGTCGATTGTTTAGCTTTGCTAAGAGACTTTGATTTAATGTAAATGTATGTACGTCACAAAAACCCATTGAAAATTGTGCTCATTATCCTTTACCGAACGTTCCCCAGAAGAACGGCCTCCTACGTGTTTAAAATATAATATGTTTTACTTATTACTTCAAATAATAGTCTTCAACCGAAAACTTTTATTTTTTATCAATTGCACAGGCCTCATACGAGTAAATAATTAAATAAATATATTTAAAGTGTTCCATTAGAAAATGAATGAAGGTGTTAAAAACACAATAATTATTTACAACATTATAGATACTTTATCAGAAGAGCTATATAACTATCCAATCGGTTTTTATTATAAGCAAATAATATAAGCAAATCTAATCCGACAAACATTCTACTTAATTTCTGTGTGAGCGAAGTATACTACAATTGTCTCTTCTCGTTTAGTTATTAAAAAAGGCCATTTAATCCCATATACATCCTTTATCAGGTAGTTACATCAATTGTATATTTACTAAGTGTCATTTGTAGTGGCTTACTCAATAGCATTGTTCTATGATGAGAACCTTAGTGTTTTAAACAACAGATAACACACTTGTCAATTAAATATTCTGAAATATTATTTATATTTCTGCCATAATAAAATATTAAAATGATATTCTGTTGAAGTACAATAAGACATGCACTTTCTATTACATTTTATTTTCAACATTCCATTACCTATCTACTTTTTTCTAATACGAAACTTATTCCATTTTGAGTCTGGGACATTTGGGATATTGAACACAAAAACAATACATGATATTAACTTTTGTAGTATAAACTGTACATGCTTAGGCCTTTTCCTGCTATATCTCAAATTATTTTTATTCCATAAATTTTCTCCTTTACTATTTCACATGCTTTTACTTACCAGAAATACTTACACAAATAACTAATAGTTTTTAAAAACATAATTTATTTATATAACATTAACAGCATACATGAGGGAAAGTAAATATGTTTAGGTAAGTATTAACACATCTAACCAACATAACATAACCAGACCTAACCCAACCTAACATACCATAACTTAACCTCATCTAATCTAATACTCACCTAATCTAAAGTAAACTAAAGCTAACGTATTTTAGCCTAAACCTAGTTTAACCTAACCTAACATAGTCACATAGCCTGATCTACCATACACTAATCTAAATCTAATCTAACAAAACCTAACCTAAAATTAACGTATCCTATCCTAACCTAAACCGAATCTAATATAACCTAACCTAACATATAACACGTGGTAACCAAACCTAACCTACTTAACCAAGCCTAATCCGAAACATATCATACCTTATCTAACCTAAACCTAACCTAGCCAAACCTAACATAACATAACTGCGCATAACCTAACCTGACCTCTTTTACGTTTTATTTAACGTAATAAGTAAAATTTGTCCTCAATAAGTCTCGATGGAAAATCCACATGTTACTAACCCTTTGAGTTAACACCACTGTGGCTAATCTTTTGCCTTCCGTAAGTTCAAACTTTTCCTGGATTGACTTTATTCTAGGGGTAAATAAGCAAGATAGTTTACGCTTAAATTTCTTGAATTTAACTTAAAATCGTGAATACATTTAATAGTTTGTTAGTTACAGTCACTTGATAATTCGCCGTTATAATCGACTACCCTGAAGTATACCATGTCCCTATGATAATTAAAATCATTTTGAATCGCTGATTAAATTAAGAAATTGAATTACCAAAAGGTAATTAAATTCAAAAATTGAGTTGTTCGAAATTTAAATTATATGTAACCTAATAATATCGAAATAATGTAGCCAATGTAAATGTAGCTGAAGATGCAGGATTATTATAAATTTAATACATTTAATTGGGCACGTCATATTATATATTTGTTGGAAATAAAAAACGTGGCAACTGAGGAACTTGCTACAGAAGGGAAGTCTGAATCTGAAAATGTCGTAGCAATGTTATATGGACGTTCAAAAATTTAACGAATAAACTGTTAGTTTATTGCTTTTATTTAAATGTGTGTCCGAAAAAGTGTGAAAAACATTTAAACACGTGTACATTCCAAACAATCCGTATAAATATATTTTTCATTACCACTTTACTGGATTCTTTACATTAAGCTTTATAGGAATATATAATTACATTTTAATTATTGGTAAATGATGTATAATAATAATATATTCACTCGTTAGTTTGTGATAAATACCATAACCCACAAGTAATTTTATATAAATCGCATCTTAACACATATTGTAATACGACACAAGATATTTAAAAATATTGAAAATATTAAATAGTATTTATATAGTGTTTAAATCACATTTCAATGAATAATATGTAAAAAATATTATTGGATATTTTCATTGAAATAATATTTAAACGTAAACTCAATTAAACCTCCAAGTAACGACGGAATCTGCTACCGGCCTCCATTAGAGCCGCAGCTTTCACAATTCTCCGTAACTTTCCGTCCATCTTCGGCAAATCTGACGGAGATTGTTCTTAAGATATGAAATTTATGTTATAGTTTCATTCGAAAAAGTAGCAGGAGTGCCTAACGAAGACTACTACTAATTCATAACATCATGGTGACACTTTGACAAAGGCAAGATCAAGATTGTCTTTTATATTCAAATTCATAAAATAAGAAATATTACAGTTTTAAAAAGTAATTTGTTGTGCTTTTGAAATTAGTATTCTCCCACAGTTTGGAGCATGGGAATTAATTTAATTAATATGAACAATATAACGCCCACATTTCACATACATATTTACACTATAAATAAGTTTTAATGTTGATTTCAATTAACCTATAATATAGATTGTAATCAGTACTAATTTAATATCACTGAATAAAATATATCGACGTCATGTACAGAATTCAAACCTGGTTGTAATTGAATGTTTAATTCAAAAACTCTCCATGAAATTTTATCTGCCAACGCCTGAAATGATAAGGTAGTCTAAAACCATATATTTTCGATGTCCCAACCAGATGTAAGAGTAAATGAATAATTATTTTTTCACCACCTTTAGAACCAAGTCAAAAATAAACAAATAGGTGATAACTAAGTTGAGACAAAAAAATCTGTTGGCTTTTTCAGTAATTATTTTAACCACTGTGTTTGATTTACAAATCTTCGGGACATTTTGTTCATATTCGGCAATCTGACCTAAAATATAACGCCACCTGAATGTCCTTTCTCGAATAAAAAGTGCTGAGCCGCCTAAAGAAGATTCCACCTAATAATGTTCCTTTTCATTACACATTTATCCCTGTTAACTAAAAATTATTGCTAAAGAAACATCCATTTTTTTCTATTAATATTTCTCTCTGACTGTTATTACAGTTCCATGTGAAGCAATTTGGTGACAGTGATAATTTATAACGCTAAAACCACTCACGTTTAGAAAATATTCGAGGGAGAAGCAATGGAAAGAGGTTGTGAGACGATATTAGAATATATGAAAGATATATAGATACAAACATTAACATGTATCGTACATAGATAACTACACTGACCTTTTAGTTTTCCTCTACTTATTGATAACAGAAATATGTGAAATGTAAATTAAAAGAATATATCGACTGTATGTTAATTTAAACAGATGTATCGATTCTATTATCTACTACTGTAGTAAAACTTTATGAACACACAAATAAGGAAATACTCCAACTTATTGAATAAACTACTACTAATATTTATTTATTGAAGAAACTAGATTGAGTAATAATTGTATAAAAACAACCAGAAACTCATCAAATAAGTCACAAAGTCATCATCATCAAATAGCATGAGGGAAATGCTTGAACTTTGTAGTACACTACGTTCGGTGAATCTCAATTAATCACTTTATCAATAGTTTATTACCATCCGAAATTTAAATTTTGTAAATTTGTAAAAACTTACTGAGACAGAACGTTTTTGATCTCTGTGGCGTTCTTCATCAGTGTCTCATATGACTATCCGAATTTTAAATTTGGTAAATTTGTGAAAACCTATTGAGACAGAACGTTTTTGATCTCTATGTGGTGACCTTCATCAGTGTCTCACTTAGACATTGATGAAAATCGCCAGATAGCGATCGAAAACATTCTGTTTTAGTACGCTTTAAAAAATTTACAAAATTTAAAGTTCGGATAGCCATGAACAATTGTTAAAATGATTAATGAGGGAAATACGTACCCTAATCGTTTCTAAAAATCTAATGAGAAACTTTATTTTTATTTTGAATGTATTGTAACGGACTAGGTTACTTGGGATATGAAAATATAAAGTTTTAAAATACAATGTTATACAATTTATTAATCAGTGACAATTACAATAGAACAAAAGACAGCCTTGTGTCGAGTAATTTAATTTTAATTACTGCTAGTTATTCCATACATTTGAATTACTTATTGAACTTTAAAATTTATATATATCGACAAGATAGTAACTTAATATTTTCAATTGAATTTTTAGAAATGAATATTCGAAGGACAATTTCTACCGTTCATGTGTTAACCGTTTATCATTTAAAATTCAACTTAGTTAACATTAAAATACATTTTCTTTATAGCTAAAACGTACCTGGTTGTGCACAATAAAACACTTTAAAACATATTAAAGATTGTCCATGGCTTTTGGAATCACTGAACACTTAACACATCGCTCTTGCAAATCCGCGCACTTAAACAAAAATTATATAAACATTTACTCGTTTGAAAAACATAAATTATCGCTTCTGACTTCTTCTTTTGTTGCGTTAATAAAATTCGGTACCGGCCTTGACATCTTAAATTTTGAATACTGGAAGCTTATAAATTTCTAAGTTATGTCCGAAAGTGCCATTACGTCCATCTCGATTGACGACTTTTGGAGAAGTGGACATTCTGAAGGGACAAGCCAGCGGAACATTCCCACCCTCGATTATTATTTCGAATTTTTCGATTGGTGCATTGGATCTGGCGATATCAGACCATGCTTACGTCACACATGGGGTGATGTGGTAATTAGGCTAAGTTACTACTCGTACGATATTTTACATTTTTACCCGCTAGGGGCGCTACGAAACTTACCATAGAATTACAATCGTACAAAGAGAACAAAAATTTTCTTTTATATTCGGACGATACAATTATTAAATAAAAATCAAATATATAAATGAATTTATATGTAACACCTTATTTTTAAGAGTGTTACATTTTCTCTTGTCGACCTGAAAAGAAAATGTTTGTTCAACATTACATCTTATTTCTACTTCAACATTTTATACATGAGTGTGTGCAGTCCCCTTTTACAATTGAACAAAATTTTATACGTACTATAGAAAAAGTATAAACAATGACTGGCCAACGGATGTTTTTGTTTACTAACTGTCTCTACTATGGAATGCTTGCCATTCCCCCTTGCTATACAAGGTCCTGCAAACGGAAGCGTATCCGCTTTCTCACACATAGGCTCTTTTACAAAACTACCAGTTTCACAGTGTTCTATTGCAAAGACATTCTACACATTTCACGTTTTAAAACTTTTTAAAATATCACATACTTTAATTACTTTTATTAAAATCTGACATCTTGTCAACATTCTGTTTCATAAACTTTTATGAATACAAATTTATATCTTTTCAATTTTTTAAATCTTTACTCTTTCAATTTCTTATTAATTTTTTATCAAATTACTTCATTATTAAAAATCCTACAAACCTTTTATTAATTAAATTTTCTTCGAAATTGTCTCTTTTTGTGTCAACAAACATAACCTACTAGCTGTATTTATTACAGTCCCCTGCCTGGGATCTGCAAAACTGCTTACTCCCTGTAAGCCACAAATTTACCACATTTAAACGACGCTGTGTATTTTCTCAGAAATTCTCTCTCAATTTACAAACTAAGATTGCACCATTGCTTTATAACTACTCTGTGTTATTTTTACAACATTCGTACATCTTATACAAAAAACCCTGGATTTCAAAACCCATATTTTGAATCCAAATACCTTATTCTTAAATCAAATCCCATACTTTGATTTAAAAACTATACAGGTAGGTGTTGACTCAAAAAGGACTTTACTTCAATTCATTATTCTTATAATTTCATTTAAACATTACTATAATAATTTCATTTTAAATTTTGATTAAGCTCTTGCAATTATAAAGTAAGAAATGAAACTAAACGGAAACTAGGACTGTACATTCATATACAATTTTTTGGTCAAGTGTTTTAGTCTCTTCGTGTAGTATTGTGTATTTTGAGATTTTTGTCGTCTCTATCTCGTGTAGTAGTGTGTAATTGCATGTCATTGGGCCCTTTCGACACGCAATTATGTAAATGTGTCGTCATGATTTTGTAAAATTGCATATCAAGGCACCTCCCATTTTCTTAATTAAACAATTCCCCTTTTAAAAATTAAACAATAGCTTGAATTTCTTCCAACTTTAACTTTTAATACTCTTTTATTCGTTTACTAAATAACCTACCCCTTTCAGAATGTCTCTGTTTCAATTTTAATCGTTTTATGTGAGATCTTCTATATTATTAAAATTATTACTTTGTTGGAACAGTACAGACACATGATTTAAAAAAACTTACAATATTTTATATAGACCTTCATATTTTATAGCCAATTTACTTTAATATTCCTTTGAGTTTAAATTATTAACCATACATCGTTTTTTATACTATTTAATGCTACTTCACATTTTGGTTTAAGATTAAAATTACAAGAGTTCTTTGAAATATCTTTTACTTAAATTTTATTTGAATTTGTCTTACATTATGTGAACAATCCTAACCTCTAATCTAGCTGTATAAACCTGCTCACTTCCTGTAAGCCACCTAATTACCATATTTGCCCCTGAGTTCATTGTTTCACGACACATTTGTCTATACAATTTTTACACTCACTTGGCAAAATTTTAAGCCTGTACCATTGTCTTATAACATCTTTGTTATCTTATACATCTTCAGTACATCTTAACCCTTTCTGAATTTCAAATCCCATACTTTGAAAATTCACTAACTTTATTCTTAAATTAAATCCCATACTTTAATTTAGGAATTACATACAGCTAATTGTTCACAACAAAAAAAAGACTTTATTCAAATTATTATTAATAAATCTTCTTTCAAATTTTACATCCTTTTTAAAAAATCATTTAGGTCGTCTGACATTTTACATTCTAACTATTCTGCTAATAAAAACTTCACTTGACATTAAAAAAAAATATTTTTTTTTTTATTTAACTTACTTTAATTTTGACAGTGTTTAAAAACAATTCTTTTTTATTATATTTATTGAAACTCCAGTGTCCAATAACACATTACAACTTATTTGAATTTTATTTGACTTTACAAGAATTAATTTATTTGACTACTTAATTCAATTTTTATTGTAAGTACCATAACAATTTTGTTTCCTTCTTTAACTTAAAATGATTTTTAAACATTTACTTTGAATTTCTCTGAGAAACTTTACTTATCCAATACATTAAATTAACAGGATCGGCTTTACAAATTTTTGTCTTTGGCTATCTTTCTTATTACATATACTATACTGTCCGTTTTAAACTTTACATTTGTAATTTTTAATTCGACAATTAACTCGTCTTTTACTAACTTATTTATTTTTAAATCGCTATACATTTTATTTATTTGAAAATAACTTTACTACACACTGACGAGTATTTTTAAGGAGGGCTGCACAACTTAAATAATTAACACATGAATGGCATTAATCCTTGGAATTCGTTAGCAGTAATTATCATTCAACTTTTTAATTAATAAATTTTTCGAAAATTAGCAGAGTATAAGACTTACATTTTAGAAAACAACAAAAAAAACAGCAGTAATTTAAATTCTAGCAGAGTCGCGCATTTGTAACGGACTAGGTTACTTGGGATATGAAAATATAAAGTTTTAAAATACAATGTTATACAATTTATTAATCAGTGACAATTACAATAGAACAAAAGACAGCAATGTGTCGAGTAATTTAATTTTAATTACTGCTAGTTATTCCATACATTTGAATTACTTATTGAACTTTAAAATTTATATATATCGACAAGATAGTAACTTAATATTTTCAATTGAATTTTTAGAAATGAATATTCGAAGGACAATTTCTACCGTTCATGTGTTAACCGTTTATCATTTAAAATTCAACTTAGTTAACATTAAAATACATTTTCTTTATAGCTAAAACGTACCTGGTTGTGCACAATAAAACACTTTAAAACATATTAAAGATTGCCCATGGCTTTTGGAATCACTGAACACTTAACACATCGCTCTTGCAAATCCGCGCACTTAAACAAAAATTATATAAACATTTACTCGTTTGAAAAACATAAATTATCGCTTCTGACTTCTTCTTTTGTTGCGTTAATAAAATTCGGTACCGGCCTTGACATCTTAAATTTTGAATACTGGAAGCTTATAAATTTCTAAGTTATGTCCGAAAGTGCCATTACGTCCATCTCGATTGACGACTTTTGGAGAAGTGGACATTCTGAAGGGACAAGCCAGCGGAACATTCCCACCCTCGATTATTATTTCGAATTTTTCGATTGGTGCATTGGATCTGGCGATATCAGACCATGCTTACGTCACACATGGGGTGATGTGGTAATTAGGCTAAGTTACTACTCGTACGATATTTTACATTTTTACCCGCTAGGGGCGCTACGAAACTTACCCTAGAATTACAATCGTACAAAGAGAACAAAAATTTTCTTTTATATTCGGACGATACAATTATTAAATAAAAATCAAATATATAAATGAATTTATATGTAACACCTTATTTTTAAGAGTGTTACAGTATACATATACACACACACACACACACACACACATATATATATATATATATATATATATATATATATATATATAAATATATATATCTTATATTATACTCTTTTATAACATTGAATACTGTAATTTGTTATATATATATATATATATATATATATATCGCAAATTAAATAACATGTGTCTTTATGTTTAGGAAACGTCTATTACATATTATACTTTTAAATATAGGCCTACAATATCATAATTTACTTGTAGTTTTATAATTGTTGAATAGTTTGTTACATAATGTTTTGAATTTATACTGCGTTGTTCGTATATAAATTATATGAAATAATAAACCCTGTATATTTAATTCATGTGTTTGCCCGAATTTATTTAGAAGTATTTTGTTTGTATAATGAAAGGGTGTTTAAGTTTGAACTTTGTCGCGCGCTTGACACGTTTGTAGCATTACACTTCCAGGCTTATGCTTGTTCATAAATTTGTTGCAAAAAATGATATCTTCACATATTCACGATCACTGAACACTTTGTCAGCAAATTGCTTCGACTTTATTGCCTCATTCAAGTTATGTCTTTGAATAAATGACTTGCAACAAACATTATTTACACCAAGACAGATTTTATTCTCTATATTATTTGCATTTGCATTTATTCACTTAATTGATAATTCATTCCTTAATTTCCATAACATTAATAAATGTTTAAGACGAAAGATTACAAATGTTGGCTTCTTCTAGCCGTTTCTGTAACCTTAAAAGCTAAAGGCACGGTTTTACTTTGACTGAGTTAGTTATAGACGTTAAATTCCTTATATTTAATATAAGTATTTCTTGAATAACAATATAGGAAAAGAAAATATATAAGTTATTTAGCAGTGGCCTGCCACGCTCTGGTGTGGCAAATTGTGGTGTGAAGAAGGATAAATGATTAACAGAAAGAAGCATATGTTTCTTAAAAGGTAATATTAAAATACTTCGACGGCTGAGGGAATACAGAGATAAGGATATTGTCTCCGTAACTCCCCCTACTTCGTCCTTTATAATTGGAATTATGTGATCATAAACGCTCTATTGTTCACGCCATAACGTGGTAGCATCAAAACAAAGAGTCACAGCTCGGGTGGGTGCTGGTGTTTCCAAATAGCCTGTACTTACGATTAGGCTAATGATGCAGCTCCATAACGACATGATCAGATAAAATATCTCGATGAAAGTGAATAGGTAAATAAGATTAAATAATAATCTGAATGGAATGCAAGTGGATACGTTCGTTTTTGACAATAGAACAACACAATGAAGCAGAGAACAGGTTATGTTTTACGTGTGACTATGGTTGACGTTAACTACTATAATAAGGGATATACTCGCCTGCAGTTTATAGGACGGTTGCTGTTAAACATGAGTTCGTTGTGTTCACACTGTCGCTGGTAAATACTAACAAAAAATACATAAAAACCATTTTTGAAGTGGGTTGTATGCCGTGTCGAACTGTAAGATCAATTATTGGAGATATATAATTTTTAAGTAACTAAACAATATCGAGTTAGAATTGATCACTTTCTCTATATGATCATCTGTGTGTAATCGCGCCTACATTGTACAACAACCCATTGTTTAGTCTAGTAATGCGGACTGCGGCTTCACTTTTGAAAGCGTCAATTTGTTCTGGAAACGTGTTTAGACTTCGGCAGTTGCTACTATAGTAGCAGCAAGACTAGGACATTGCTTTCTATGCACAATAGAAGTAGACATTTTTGAATGGAGATTCAAAACTGTCTCATCGACATTCCCTTTCTAAATTTGGAACTCGTCATATATATCATACACAGAGCGACCGCTGAAACGGGTTACGTCCTGTGTGATTGGCTGCAGCAACGAATGGACCCTTCAGAGACTATAATAATCTTATATCTAATTTAATATTCTTATAATCTAATTTAATTCTATATAATCTTATATCAAAATTTAATATTGACAGTATAAGTTAGGAGTTTAATGCTCATGTGTTTTATACACTTAATAGGTTATAGCCTGTTACCACCGATAATTCTAGTCCCAATTCATAGCATATTTGTTACGATTTGGGTTGCTTTCAAGAATAGTCTACACAAAACAAAAATATCAATCTCAATAAGAATTGAGTATCCTTATATTAACCAGTTAGGGAGTAGTGTTCTGCCTTTTACGGGGAACCTGAGAAAGGGCTCGCTATTGCCCTTGAAGATTCCTGTAAAGAGTATCCATTCTTAAGAAGCAAAGTGACAGAGTGATGCATAGAATGTTGGGGTTTGTAGGGGTTTAAGTTGATTAAACCAACTTCCTTCTCATTTGGTTAAAGGGTTAAATTGAGACCCTTTTAGAGCTCACAGGGTTGCATAATTTCAATGTATATATGTATGTGGAGTGTGTCCCTCCTTTCCAGCAATTTGCGGTGACTCTGATTCTCAGTTCACCGTTAAAAAGCTTTTTCTCGCAGCCGCGAGTATGCTACTAAGGCGAACAATTCAAAATATCGTATGTAGCGGGTTGTAAGTCATGCTAAAATTTGAATCCAATCTCTGCAGAACGTTTTGAGCTTGTGAAGTGTACACAAACTAACGAAACATTTTGTTTTGTATAAATATTGAAATTTATTTTACTGTTAGCAAGCTTTCACGTCTTTGGCTTATTTTCAGAATTTGTATGATGAGAAAATACGTGAATAAATGATAAGGTACTTACGTTACAGTGTAACATATTAACGAGTCGTCAAACTTTCAAACTTAGGAAATACATTAAACCCTTATTAGGAGGAAACGTTTTCATTCTGAGGAACAGATCTTCCGCAGTGATTCTACAGTTATCTTCCTGAAGAAGATCGTCTAGTGAAAATAAAATAGTTTTGTCTACATGTGTGTTTTCATACATTTACGTTATAGGTATGCAAAATTTTCAACTTTCTGAAACCAAGTGTAAAGTTTTTCCCATCGTCAAAGGCAGTAAAATTAACGAGTTATTTTCCATATTTTATGATATCTTTTAATAGTGTTTAAAATGTAAAGGTAAATAGCGAAAACTCAAACTGAAACATAGGCAAATTTAACCCCCTAATGAAAACTAGAAAGTTTAAAACATATGCCAGTTATTTATTTTTTAAATTTGTTTTAAATTTCGTTAATTTCCAAGTTTCATGTTACAACATTGATAACATAATATGCTGATTGTTACATTTTGTATGCAATGTCTAAGTAAAAGAGGTAATGGCACTATTAATATCTGACGATGTAGTACACGGCCGCATCAGAAGATAATTTCATCCAGGTTTTAACCTCGAGGCTTATTTATATTACATTGTCACATTGATGTTGGGGTTTTATGCAGTTTTTGCAAATGTTTTCCTTTACTTTCACAAATAAATTTTGTACTGTCATTTTTTACAACCTTTACTGTTTGGTACAGCATAGGATAGTAAAATTTTAATAGTACAGAAAGTCGTGAATTTGTAGATTTCTGTCGCCTTTTAATTTTGTTCTAATGCATTCAGGTCCCTAATTAAACAAAATTTATTAATTATTTCCCTAATTAATTATTTCTTTTAAATTTGAAATGGTTTTCGTATCCATTTAAAATTGCGTAAAACATTAAAAAATAATTCTTACTCACAAACACGTTTAGTATTGTGTTTTCAATAGGAAAAAACATAATTTCCTTAAAACAAAGTTATTAAATTGATAAACACAATCCTAATAGTTGTCACAATAAATATTAAACCCACCCTCAATGGGACCGTACTTGGAGACAATTTTTAGATAATTGTACGATTGTTATTGCCCTTTTCAACCACTGAGCTTTTTTAATAAATGGTTTCAGAAAATATTGGTTTTTTTTTTCAAAATAATTTGTCAAAATACCTATGATATACATAATAATTTGTAATAGTACACTATCATCTATCTTTATGAAATAATAAAAGTGTAGTGGCCTCTATCAGTAAGGTATCTGATAATTAGATGTCTGGTAGCCCGAGGGATTTATTAATATAATGTTCTAATGCTTTTTGTTAGAAAATGGGTTAAGTCTGAATATAAATAATGGTTCCTTCCAATTTGTAAAAATGTTTGTCGTTTGGGAAAGTTAGTTTTTTTATGGTAAAAGTTTAACCCATGAAAAGGCTGCCTAATATTTTGCACTACTATTTTACTAAACATTTTTTACCAAAATTCATTAGGAGTAATTTAACTAAACTTTAATACTACCATTGCGTCATAAACTATCTACAACAGCGTACATTTATTTACAATTGAACTTACTACCACGCCAAACTTATAGGTGATGTAGGTATGTAGGGGATGAGAAAGGGATCTATACGGACTGTGTTGATTTCAATTTTTAGTCACTTTGAAGGACCACATCTGTTACAGTGGTTCTCCTTTACGTGTTTAGCCGGCCCACGGAATGTCATGATAATCCCATAGAAGGAAATGATTAGCCTCTACCATGAGGGAGAGTTAAAAGCGGTGAAAGAAATAATCTTTCATTCGTTGAAATTTCTTAGAAGTTACCGCTAATGAAAACATTTCACCTAAATTAAATTTAAAAAGACGTTTTTCAAATAATATCACCCCAAATAGGTTTTACTTAAAATTACTTGACAGTGAACGGAGAGCTTCGGATACATGTCAGTTTTATGAGTTTATAGTTTTATTAAATTTGTGCGGTTTATAAATCTTATTTTTAAGAATTACAAAATCTCTGCAAAACTTTATTCTATGTAACATCGTTCAGCTATTGCAGTATATTTGAGATAAAACTTCTAAAGAGCACCAACATGGCTCACCTAATGCTTAGATTATTATTAAATTCGCTATAACATATTGATAAAACTTTTTTATAGGCAGAAATATTAGAAGAATTTAGAGTAAGACTAAAGATTAGAGCTAGTTCAGATGGCTACGATAGAGCGCAGCACCTCGCGGGATAACTAATTCAGTCCAAACTAGAGATCTAAGAGTCACAAACACACAGAACATTCCGAAGTACTGAACGAGCAGGATGTGAGCCAAATACTCAGCTGTCCAGATATTTAGATACAAACATTAACATGTATCGAACATAGATAATATACACCAACCTGTTACTTTTTCTCTATTGATTGATAGCAGAAATCTGTGGAATATAAAATAAAAGAATCTATCGACTGTATGTTAATTTAAACAGATGTAGCTATTCCAGTACTGCTGTAGTGAAACCTTATAAACATACAATTAAGGAACAAAACTCCGCCTTATTGAATAAACTACTACTAATATTTATTGAAGAAACTAGTTTGAGTGATAATTGTACAAAAACAAATAGAAACTCATCAAATCTGTCACAAAGTCATCATCAAATAACATGAGGGAAATACTTGAATTTTGTAGTACTTTACGTTCGGTGAATTTTAATTCATCATTTTCATCCTAATCAGGAGATTGAGCCAGTCCTTGATGTGACTAGGCATGTCCGCCGTCTACAAAGAACTAGACCACATGATTTGGCCACTTTAGAACAAAGAGAAACTTGAGTTTTCCGACACCATCTATTTTTTTTCTATAAATGAAAGTCATTAGTCAGTTGCTTCTCATCGTTTTGCAGATTTTCACCTACCCATTAGTAAAAAAAAAAAATATCAATATTTTATGACCATCCGAACTTTAAATTTTGTAAATTTGTAAAAACCTACTGAAACAGAACGTTTTCGATCACTATGTGGCGATTTTCGTCAGTGTCTCACATAGACATTGATGAAGATCACCACATAGCGATCAAAAACTTTCGGTCTTGGTACTTTTTCACAAATTTATAAAATTTAATTTCCGGATAGTCATAAACTTATGTTAAAATGATTAATGAGGAAAATACGTATCCTAACCCTTTTCTGGAAAACAAATGAGAAACTAAATTTTTATTTTGTACATACATATTTTATATTATACCCTTTTATAACATTGGAGACTGTAATTGTTTATAAACCTACAAGCCCCCTAAATATTCTCAGTTAGCTACGCGTTAATATGTATATTGCCTTGCCAGTATATATATGTATGTATGCCAATAACAAACTAAATAACATGAGTCTTTTTCTTTAGGAAACGTCTATTACATATTATACTTTGTAATAATTATAGGCCTACACTATCTTAATTTACTTGTAGTTTTATTATTGTTGTTCTGTTGAATATATTGTTACATTATGTCTTGAATTTATACTGCGTTGAACGTATAAAAATTATATGAAATAATAAACCCTGTTTATTTAGTTCATGTGTTTGCCCCAATTTATTTAGAAGTATTGAGTTTGTATTATGAACAGCTGTTAAATTTTGAACTTTATCGTGCGCTTCACACGTCTGTAGCATTACATTTCCAAGTTTATGCTTGTTCATAAATTGGTCGCAAAAATGATATCTTCACATATTCAAGATCACTCAATACTTTGTTAGCAAAATGCTTCGACTTTATTGCAGCATTCAAGTTATGTCTTTGAATAAATGATTTGCAACAAATATTATATACACCGAGATAATTTAAATCTGTGTATAATTTGTATTTGCATTTATTCAATTAATTGAAAATTCATTCCTCAATTTAGATAACGTTAATAAATTTTTAAGACGAAAGAGTAAAAATCAAGAAACTTCAGAATAAAAATGTTTGCTTCTTCTACTCATTTCTGTAACTTTAAAAGGTAAAAGGTACGGGTTGATTTCTACTTGGTTCGATATAGACGTTAAATTCCTTATATTTCATATAAGTGTTTCTTTTGTAACAATATCGGAAAAGAAAATATATAAGTAAACTAGCTGTGGCCTACCATGCTCTGGCTTGGCGAATTGTGGTTTCATAGATAATACTTGAGGAACAGAAAGTAGGAAATAAAAATTAAGAAGAAAGACAGAAAGAAGAAAGAAGGATACTTTTCTTTAGTTAATTTTAAGAAAGTTAATTTTACAATATTTAGAAGGCTGAGGCAATACAGAGCTAGATATATTGTCTGTATCATTGGAAGTATGTGATCATAAGTGCTGTAATGTTCTCGCCATACCTTGGGAGCATCAAAACAAGTAGTCGCATTCCCAAACAGCCTGTACTTACGATTAGGCTAACGCAGCTCCATAACGACAGAAAAAGTGAAAAGGTAATTAAGATCTAATAATAATCTGAATGGGATGCAAACGTTCGTTATTGTCAGTAAAACAAACAATGACACGGAGAAAAGGCTATGTTTTACATGTTTCTGTGGCAGTCATTAGCTAGTATAACAAGGGATATACCCGCTTGCAGGATATACTGGTTGCTGTTAATACGAAAATACATAAAAACCATTTTTCACGATGGTTGTATGCAGTGTCAAAATTTAAGATCAATCATTAGAGCTTTAATATTTAAGTAACCAAACAATATCGAGGCAAGACTGATCACTCTGCCTATAATATCCTCTGTGTGGAAGTGCGCCTATTTTGTATGTTAACCCATGATTTAGTCTAGTACTGCGAATTGCGGCTTTGTTACTGAAGGCGGCAATGTGTTCTGGTAACGTGTTTAGACTCCGACCGTTAGTAGCAGCAAGACTAGGACATTGCTTCCTACTCTCAATACAGGTGGGTAATCTTGAATGGAGATTCAAAGCTTTCTCAGCGTTATTCCTCTTCTAAATTTGGATCTGATCATATAAATCATACACAGAGAGACCGCTGAAACGGCTTACGTCCTGTGTGATTGACTACAGCTACGAAGGAACACTTCAGAGATAAAAAAGTTCTTATACCTAATTTAAAATATAGTATGTTAGTTTAGGAGCTTAATGAACATGTGTTTTATTCGCCTAATAAGTTATAGCTTGTAGCCACCGAAAATTCTAGTATTAATTCATAGTATACTTGTTACTATTTAGGTTGCTTTCAAGAATGGTCTACACAATTAAAACAAATTATTCTATCTTATTTAGAATTGGGTGTGCTTATTTTAACCAGTTAGAGTTTAGCGATCTGTCTATTACGGGGAACCTGAGAAAGGGCTAATTTCTCATTGTTTCCCTTACATATCCCCGTAAAGGGCTTTCGCCCTATAGGTATAGGTAACAACAAAGTGACACAGTGATGCAGCGACTGTTGAGGTTTTTAGTGGTTTTAGTTGATTAGACGTACTACCTTCTCCTCGGATTAAATTGAGACCCTTCTATAGTTGTATTATTTAAATACCTCTGAAGATGATTGCTGGGCAATCGAAATGTACATAAGGTTTAAATAAATGTTATTTGTGGTTTAGAGGTTTTATTTATTTAAAAATAAACATTACGCCACAGTTGCTTCATACAGTTACCCTTCTATAGCTCATATGGTTGCACAATCAGTGCATATTTTGACTTTTTGAAGCGTACACAAACCAACATTATATATATGTATGTGTGTGTGTGTGTTTTGAAACGGGTAGTTTGTCCTCGCAATCTAAAAAAAAATAAATTTCTATAATATTGAATTTAAAAATTAAAATAATAACTTCACAATGATAAAATTTTTATAATAAACAAACATTAAAACAAAGCATATAATAACAGAGAGGTAGAAGCCAACATTGTATAGTAAATAATAAAAATTATACTTTACAAATAATTTTGACAAACCGGGAGTGTAGTACTGATAATTATGTGCAAAAAATTACTAGAAAATACTATCTAGTGACCCTGACCGCCAACAACCACCATTGACATTTATAAGGAACAAGTAAAGTGTGAACAAATCAATAGTTAATTCATAAACCAAAAAACTGTAGTCTAGTAAAAAAAAAAAAAACAGTAATTTAAATAAAACAGACATTTTAAGAACTGTATTTTGAGACCGCCTTTAAGCAAGCTGGTTCACGCAAGGGAGAAACTATCTAAAACACGTAAATAAGCTATCTTAGTTGTGAGTGCAAGCGGTTAGAAGGGGGATGTGCTGTGAGTCCAATATATATGGAAGCGCAAGAGTTCTGAGGAAGGTCCGAAAAAATTAAAATTCACAAGTGCAGAACGTTACTATGCCAGATTGGGGCTAGACAAGACAGTCTAGAGGCCAGATGGCGTCTACGGGAACGTTTCTTTGTCAAAATTATAACCCAAGCTATAAATCGTAAATCTGCAATCGGTACTTCAATTTATTAGAAAATTTACCTAAAATCGTAACGACTTATCATGGCTTTTCTGTCCGAACAATCTATAGATCGAGGGAAGAAGAAAGAAGAACCCAGCCTCAACAAGACCTATTTGCCAGGATCCGAGGATGGAAGGAAGTGAGTAATTTCGTCAATTCATTGTTTAAAGTAAAATTTATTTATAAAATTTAAATATACTTTTGATATAATTATAATTAAAAATTTTGATTCATAAATGAATAAACAATGGTTTCATTCAAAATAAAGTTTTAAATGGAAAAATTAAAAGATTTTTCATATATGTATTATAGAATTGTGTAAAATAATTAAAATCAAATGAAATAAGTCAGTTTTAAAAAAAAAACGTTTTTGTATTTTAATTATTCAAATTTCTTGATAAAATTTCTAAACCGGCTTAATAATGAAAAAAACAAACAAATGAATATTTATTTAAACTTATTACAATAATTTCGAATATAAACTTGGTAACTTTAAATAAAATTAAAAGAGAAAGAACTGTTGCAAAAGTTTAAATAAATTAAAATAAGTATATGAGTAATCATTTAATCTAATATTGGTGAATGATTTTGAACTTATTAAATAACTGTTGATATAAACAAATGTTATATTTAAAATATTACCACTTGAGAAAAATTGATTCAAATGTTAAACATTATTTATATAATTAGCGTATTATAAACTATGAAAATTCAAAATATTTTTTAATACTTTTCAAGTATCAATGATTAAATTCATAAGATAAATTAAATATATGTAAAAATTAAATTCAAATAAATATATGGTGTTAAAATATTTTCTGCACATTGACAAAGACAGTATAAATCATGAAGTTTATAATTAATTGTGTTAGTTTTTATTATTCTAACCAATATAATAATTATGCAAGATTCCTATAATTTATTTCCAAATAATAAATAAATAAAAACATTAAGTTTTATCCAACTATTAAATTACTAGTTGCATACTTACATAACAAAAGTATTTAAATTTATGATATAATAAATGCAGTAAATTAAAAGTCTAAAGTTACAACAGAAGAGTTCTTCCTGACAGCAAATTATACTAAAATATTTCAGCTATATTGAACGAGAGATGGTTTTTATATTGAAGATTAGAAACGAGTTCCGACAGCAGGTTTTGCTTAAATGTAACACAGGAGCCTATAAAAACGAAAAATTATTCAGAATCATATTTTGCACGGCCCAACTTGGATCACCTATAAGTTAACAGTAGCAAGTAAAGTCAGCGTGTTATTGAATGCACTTCATTGTATTGTAAGCAGTGTTTGTGTGGTGTGTGTGTGTGTGTGTGTGTGTGTGTGTGTGTGTGTGTGTGTGTGTGTGTGTGTGTGTGTGTGTGTGTGTGTGTGTGTGTGTGTGTGTGTGTGAGTGTGTGTGTATGTGTATGTGTATGTGTGTGTGTGCGTGTGTGTGTGTGTGTGTGTGTGTGTGTGTGTGTGTGTGTGCGTGCGTGTGTGTGTGTGTGTGTGTGTGTTGTGATTAATATATAAATAGTAATTGTCCTTTTTTATTCTGGTTTTCAATCACTATGAATATAAATGTTTAAGATTATAACTTGATTTTTGAGGACATCAATAATTTTTTACATCGATTGTTGTTAGAAATTTGATAAAGAATTTGTTTTCTTAATGCAATATTAACTTTAATTATATCTAGTGTTTATACTAAATAATGCAATACAGTCATTACTGTGACGGTGGGGGCTGGAATTATTTGGTACAGTTTTATATTCGTCTGTGTAGGTTTTTAGTTTGGCGTATCTCTAGAATTTAGATTAAAATTGAAAACTTGTAAATTTGTATAATTTCACTTATATTCAAGCTTGATCAGGTTCCTCTATAAACTAAACAAGAGCTGCCGTTATAAACTAGCACCTGAATTTAGCGTTATTGATATATGCATGTTTCTATAGTACCAAGCAGTGAGGGGGTTTGTATGTAAATGTAAGTATACAAATTAGAGAAATAACATATTAAAGTCCATAACTATTTACTGTATTTTCTTGTCAAGTTTTTTTATAACATTTACATTACCGTCCCCGCAAGGTGGTGGTTTTTTGACGAAGAGGTAAAATTGAGTGGAATAAAGAAACGTTTCTTGAAACTGGGTATTTTTACCCAGCTATTTGTGGCTTGTTTATACATCTGTACACTGTGACATGGTCTTAAAAGACATTTCTGTTACGTATGGACACGCCGCATACTTTTAATGTTTGACCTACTAGTTGTACTACATATTCGGCATTAGTTTTTTCTAAACGAGAAGTCTGACTTCTGGATGAACTAATATAAGTAGAATGCCTAAGCAACGAGAAAAATTCAAGGAGCAATAACCGCTAGCAGAGCGTTTTTTTAACAAACTCACTCAAATATTTAAAAAAGTAAACTTTGACTGTCTGAAATAACAAAGGGCGAATAAACTGCCTTTTACTCGAAAGGAATCGAGGAAACGATAGCTAAGTTTTGAGCTTAAATGCAGTTCTTACGTTTTTGAAGGGTAGAGCTTCAATCAAGACCCACGGTATTAATTATTTATAGAGATTTTTTTAATGAAAAAGGAATATTTAAAAACGCCAAAAAATAAATTGAGAAGGGTTGTAAACGTTATTCATATAAATAATTAATAAAACGTGCTACGAGTGACTAAGTAAAATTATTTAAGAGAAATATACAAGTGGCTTGGTAAAAAATTCACAAAAATAACATTGTGTAGAAGAGTTAGGCAAGTTAAGTGCTTGAGTTAACAACAAAATTCTCAAGGCGGAATCAAAGGACACTCCTAAACAAAAGAATACAATAAACTTTATTAGATTTAATTTTCAGTCATTACAAAGGTTAATAGTTTCGTCAATTACTTAAAACTTTAAACATTTTCTTTCCTCATATTTAGGCCTAATTCAATTTGTTTTATATTACACCACTTTACACTACAGAAAAATCCAAGTAACGACCTTTGGAATTTACAAGTAGCATAAATAGCACTGTATTTATTAAGTTATACTAGGAGAACAAAGGGCCTAAAGATTCCATCTTTGCATTCGAATTTTGCGGTATTCTAAATAATTAGTTAATATTTAAAAATTGTCCTCGAATCGTCATAAATGTGTATGAAAGCATAGGGTTGTAAATCACGTAATGTTCAACTAGAATAAATAAGATGTAAAATGTATTATGTTTGTTTGAGCTATTTAGAGTTGGGTTTTTTGGAGTTGAATAAAGTTATTATATTATTTTCGCTCAACAAATAATGTAAAAGAAATACAGTGTCTTAATATCAATAAATGGAAATGTTCGATTTATCAGTAAGAGAGTACCGACATTTAAATAGTCTACAAAACCACACATCGCCTAGTATGGCGAGATCGTTCGGTGGTAGAGTTTAGATCCAGAAATGCTTAGCTACATGATTCAAATCCTCGGTCAAACAAATTGTCTCTAACCTTGTATAACAAGTCACTAGGTATCCTTAAATGTACAGACACAACAAAACAAGGAGGGAACACGTTATCATAAAAACTGAAAGCCGAAGACGAAGAGCGTATCAAGACTACCATAGAAATCCTGAACACATGTAGATTCGTAAGGTCCTTAAAACATACCTAACCTCCAAACCTTTGTACCTTCGGTCAGTTCACTTTTAACTTCTCTTAGTCGTTGAATTTACACCTTGTTCGTAGGGAAGTATTTGTTTATTCCTAGATTCTGAATTCTGGTCCGAAACCAGTATTGCGATAATTAGATGAATAAACCTCTCAAAAGAACAAACTCCTAAATTTGGAAAAAACAATTAGCCACCTATAAGCCTTTTTAGGCTTTTAGCGGGATCACGGATTCTATGTGAAACATTTTTTACTTAAAGTCAATAATTAGACTCCCAGTGAAACTTACATTATGTAAAAGGCAACTCAATGCTAATTTAAAAATAAAATTATTTAATGTAATATCTAATTTTGATTTTAGTTTCATATAGTCTTACTGTAGTTTTTTTTCATATTTTTAAACTAATGTTATTTGTACTTAATATCACTGCTGTCTTTCAAATATTAAATTATAGAACAGTTAACTTGAACAGTTTAATATGGTAATTTATGTATATTTTAAATGTCACATATAATTTCTAAAATATTTTATTCCTAACAAAAATGTAGAAAGATCAACCACTTGTTTTCTTTACAATTAGTGAAATATTTAATTTATTTTAAAAAAATCTGTGTTTAATTCTGAATATACCCTTGAAAACATATCTATTTATAACATAAACATTTGTTAATATAGTCTACCATAAGCAAGATACAACTAATGCTGAAAATAGGTTATTCCAATATACATGTATCTGCTGTACACTTAACATCGAAGTTAGGTTATAGTTTCTCTCTCAAGATTGTTACGCACTCAAAAGCATTATTATACCTTACATACGATCACTTTTTATAACACAGAATCAATAAAATGAAATGTATACATAATATTCCCTAAGTAAGGTTAAATTCAAAATGTGTAAGTCTGCGATATATTTACCGGAAAAGCTAAGTTAACTTCTCTGTTTTCCGTTTTTTATATAATAAAACACATTTATGAAAATACAAATAATATTATTCACTCTACACTATAACCAAAAAAACATTCTTTATAACTTTTCTAAGAAATAAACACATATTGAATCTTCCTAATCCGCAAATGACTTACTTTCCATTGTAAGCAAATGGTTGAATGGAGATCCAGTTTTAAAAAATTTAAATTTAATCTTGCTAGCCTATGTGGAATTAATTCTTCTAATCTATTTCTTTTTATTGAAATTTGAATTTTATTTGACACTGTTCGAAACAAAAGTTAATTACAAACAATCTTTTGTCTATATAAACTTGAGCATAGTTCCAGTTTGTACCCAGGGTATTGTCTTGACAGGAAACACACACTAGCTTCCTTTTCGGGGTGACTAATTGTAACAATTTTCACTTTTTCTCACTATGCTTCTAAGTTCCACTAATGGCGGCGACTACTATAAATTTACAAAGTCCGGCGTTTTCTATTCATTAATGTTTATTTGACGTAACCTTGGTATTTGAGCTTACAGCTCAAATATCTGAACATTTCTGTATCACATCTTCGCACTTCTGAGTTTCTTTACTCCGTATCTGAACACATTTTTTCAAGACTACAAGAACACGACCGACTAAGTTCATAGCTTCGATACAAGTATCCCTGCCCACTAACGATTTCTTCCAAAAAAAAACGCCTTTTCCATGGGTGACCTGTCGACCAAATTCCTCCAATCCTGGTCTTTGATCGTAGCAACTACTTTTATTTTTTATTTATTTTTTTTATTTATTCTCGACTCTTTTTCCATGTCGTTATTTGAATTATTTTTTCTGGACTTTTATAATAACAATTTACTTTGCGGCACGTGTTTCTTTTTATTTAAAAGCTTGTTCCAATAATTTATTTGTTTATATTTGTCAACATTTATTTAATTCACTTTTCTAGTGACCGGTAGCTTCTCGATTACTGTGCTGTTGTTCTCCTGGCGTAAGATTTTATAAAGAAATTTGTTCTCGCGTATGTACACATTTCAATATACGTTTATACCCGTAGATGCTGTTTTGAAATATTAATACACATTCTACAAATGTTATTTTCTCAGTTAAAATATTTTGCCAATATTATTTCCTAAATACACGTAGAGTTTACTTTAATTTTAGTTACTTGATCTAATTTTGCTATATTTTATCATAATTAGTTCAAATATTTTACAATATTATAAGCTTAGCCTAACTCCCTATTCTACACATTTAACGATTTTTGCGATGGTCATTTTGGCCGTTGCAAGGCGGAGAGACAAAATTTAAATAGAAGTCGACGAGTTTCGAGTGCACACTGTTCCCGCGCAACAAATACCTAACTAAACAAAAGAGTTTACATTCTAAATAGTCACAGTTACAGACTAATAATGTATTCGGAACATCGGGAGAAAATGAAAGAAAACTGGGCCATGTAGCGTAACAGCGGAGAGACGAAATAAAACTACGTTAGATCAAGCGTAACCGGAGAAAATGCGTCTAAGACTGAGTCTGGCTTAGAATAAGATACTAAGTCACGTCAAGCATGACGGGAGAAATGTCTTGCAATCGACGTCTTAAAGGAACCTTGTAAGGAACAAAGATCGGCGAGATAAAAGTATCCCTCTCTGAAGCATTTACATTCTATTAGGACTGTGATTTTAATCTTAAGAATAGTAAGTAACCTAAAAGTGTACGACTTCTGTAAATTAAAATTTAAGTCTTTACAAAATATTATTTGGAACGCATAATGGTAACATTCTTATAATTACTGATGTGATTCTATCAAAACCTACTTAAAAAAATATTAATACATTTAGAACTTATCATGGCCTATTTACTAAATTGAAACACATCTCCTCTCTACTCTTTTATACATTTTGAAGCTATAAATACTAAACTATTTAATAATTGTGCAAACACTTTTTTACTTGTTATTACATTTTGAATAGTACATTATTAAAAATTCAAGTAAGCCAACTTACTAATATTTGGAACCCACGGCTGTCTTCCCTGAAGGCTAGACCTGAACAGGCAAAACACAACATTTCTCGCGTTTGGTTAACAGATCTCCACCCTTACACATTAAAAATATAGGCATTTGAATGGGTCTTAGAATCCCTACTCAATACTATGTAATGACATTTTTAGAAACAAAAATTTGCTGGTAAACTGGGTAAATTTTATTTAGCTAAAACCAACAGATATTTATCCAAAATGCTAATTTTGGCTGAAAAATGCTTATGTAATAATTCGTTTCTTTAAACTGAATCAACAAAATGCTTTTCTTTGTCTTAGTTGATGAATAAATAATATTTTTCAAAATAGAAAAATGCTAGAAAAATGATAAATCTTCGCAATAGAGAAATACTTATATTTTTCTCTTTAAACGGTCATAGATTATGTTGTAAAATATCTGTTTTAACACTGAGGTTATGTGTCTTTTTTATTTCTCATATTTATTATAATATGTTATTATCAATTATTTTAAGTAGCTAATTATTATACAAAAATATATTTCAAAAGAATTATATTATGACTATTTCAATAATATAATAATAAGTAATGTTTTGTATTATTTTTATTTTTAAATATATTTTATGTTGTTAGTGGGTTATATATAGATATAAAAATCATGTGAATATATTTTTGTTCGAATTTTACAATTTTCTAAATTACAAATTTTTAGACGACTTTCACACTTTTTATAACATACATTTGATTAAATTAGTTGGATAAAATTTATAGCCTTAAACATTTTAACATTTAATGAAGGTTTTCTACCAATTACATTCTTTCTAAAATAACTAAATTTACACCCCAATAACTACATTCTTGAAATGAAGCTCTATCAGTCAGACTCGCTGACCTTTATATTGTAATTTTTATTTTTATTACAGGAACAAGAGTGAATATTAGAGTAGTGAAAGCGCACATCGCACTTGTAGAAAGTACAACCATGCAGGCACTAAAATAGCCAACTAATAATAAGCTACTTTAGATACAATGTCACGTTCCTAAGAACTAACTATAGATTATTAACAGTTGCTCATGACAATTTTTATCATCAAGAAATAACTTGAAACTATTAATATACTCATCTTTATTTCAGTTAGAAATATTTCTATATGTTTGAGTACATTTGTCTACCACTCCTAACTTTTCAATATTCTCTTCTGTTGACGCATTTCGGATTAACTCTATTTTAAAAACCCAAACAAAAAGTACTAATGAAGTTATAAAAATGCAGTTAATCCGAAACGCGTCAACAGAAGAGAATATTGAAAAGTTAAGAATGGCTAAAACGTGTACTCAAACATAAAGAAATAACTTTTTTTTATCATCTCTAAGAGACATTTTCAAACATACGCAAACATCATATCCTTAGTCTAGTTACGTACTCTCAAAGCATCAGTACCACAAATTAATAACAATACCAATATTGAAAAGAACCCCAATACGACAAAAAAAATCAAAAATAACAAATAAAACAAGTTACTTAAGATTAAACCCTTAAGTACATTTCGATGACCATGTCATCATCATCAGAGGATCTTGTTACAACATCAACAACAATCTAGCACACAAGAAGTTACAAACTTATCATTCTAGTTTGTAACTTCTTGTGTGCTATATTGTATTTTGTAAAAAGACCCTCTGATGATGATGACATGGTCATCGAAATGTACATAAGGGTTTAATCTTAAGTAACTTGTTTTATTTGTTATTTTTGATTATTTCTGTGGTATTGGGGTTCTTTTCAATATTTTTATTGTAATATATTGTACCACTGTGCTCTTGATATTGTGTACCACAAAATAAGGTACAAGAGTGCATTTAATTAATTAATCTAGTCACTTTTAGACCCTCTTCCTTTAATATGTTAAAAAAACATTACAAACAAAAATAACGAACTAAAAGTGGCTGTTTTCAGAATTAAATTCTGAAAAAATAGAAGCGCAAATTCAGCAGCTGCCGAGTCGTAAATATTTTAGAATTTAAAGATAGAAAGGGGTGCTGTGTTCGTTGGACGATGGGAATCAAAGTATTTTATTAAATTGGAATGTGTCGTCCTTAAAACAGTTTTTTCTAATTTTGATCTTCCATAAAAACTTATTTTAATAGATTTGTTTTATTATGAATTTAAATTTAACCTTGTATCAATTTATTTTACATTTATTAGCTTAAACAATATAAACAATAAGTACTCAATTGGTCACGTAATGATCCAATTTGTGTTAAAAAAATTTAACAAGAATAATTGTTTAACATGTAACTAACGGAAGTCTAAGGACCACGATGATCGTATTTATATTTCGACCTTATAATCGATATTTATAAATTATCGAAATCTGTAACAACTTGTTCATATACAAGAAAAACTTACAATTCTCATAGTCTTCGACGTCCATTGAAATGGTCGTCCATGTTGCAAATTATAGCCAATGAACCTGTATTTCTAGTCTTTTCTGTTTTCTTTATTTTATAATCACGCTCTTCAAAAACATTTGCGTTTCACCTGTTAATGTAATTTCGATGATTTGGTTAAATTGGTTATTTTTATTTGGTTTCCATTAACGCTGAGGTTAGCTTCAAATATTGCTTCTATGTTTGCGTAAACCCTTCTCATTTTCTTCGAGTCAGTAAACAGTCCTCTGAATACTTTGCTGTTCATGCACACCACTATAGTGCCCAGAGTGTCTGCGTTACTGTTGTTTTCGATTAGCTTCCATCATCTAGTTTTTCTATCTCTTCAGCAGACACTCCTTTTTCTTCACTCTTCTCAATTCCTTATAAATGCCTTGTTTACACATCTACCTACTGTGATATTCTTATTAGTTATACAGACTTTTTGTCACTTGTTTCCCATCCTCGAGAAAACATTAATTGCTGGGAGACGTATTAAATACCTTAACAGGGAAGGGCCGATTGCTGATTACCATCGGTGATGATACTAGTTAGTGAAAAAATAATGTTCACAAGGCACCGAAAGAAAAAAACAATCTCCACGACTACTGATGCTGTTGTGAAAAACTGAATACCACTTCGCCGATAAATACTACCTAGATTTTGTTACCCTTTATCATACTACTGCGAAATCATCAGTTAAAGGCAATTTCTTAATGTTCCTCAAACGCAAATGTCCCATTTTTTATATATATTTAAGTTCCGTATATTGGTGCATATTTAGCTGAGTCCAATACTTTCCTTAAGTAAAATATTTGTCTCATTTTGAAATAAAACATCGAATGCTTCCAACTTCATCCTTTGGAGTATATTACACTTTGAATATTATTATGTGAAATATTTATATTAAATTTATTTGTATTAGTTTTATTAGTAGACTTCAACTTTTCAATAAAAATTATGTTATTTATATAAATTTTTGCTATGAATTTTCGATTATTATTAAACATAGTGGTTAATTTATTCTGCCGATCATTGTTATCTATGTAAAGCGAGAAACGTTGCTCTTCTTTGCAACGTGGGTATAGTGAGTTAGTTAAGGAAAGTAAGGCTACTGTTAGTGCAATAGTCGGCACAAAGACTTCTGATTACAGCTGATGCATTGATTGTTTTAAATTGCGGGTTTGTAAATAATCTCGTTTTACAGTTTCAACGAAACCAGCTAGGTATATTTTTGATGAGAAAAACTAACTGTCTCTTCAGTTTTACAATTGGTATTAGTTATCAACTACAGATTTTATTACATTACATTTTAAAATTATCCTAAAAAGTATTATCTTAAAAGCGAATATATGTATATATATATATATATATATATATATATATATATATATATATATTAATAAATAAATAAATATATATATATATATATATTTAACCCTTACTTAATATTTTCTACATGTTCTTTGACTCTGAGGGAATTAAACTAAGACACAGCTACTTATCTTTACAGTAACTGATTTAATGAAATTCTGAAATCAAAATTGTATCTTTAACAGTTAGTTATACACAATTATAATTTTGTCTAGCTCTAACTAACCGGTAGGCATTAAAACTCCTATACCTTATATATTGAAATAATATTTCTACTAAATCTCACTAATTACCTTAAGGCTTGTATAAGTTACGGTATTTGGTTTGATATACTCGTATTTTATATTGGTATTAATTTTTATTTCTTAAACAAATTATTGAAAAGAATAACACATTAGTAATATTTTTACTTTAAAGAGTTGTCTTTAAAGTTAGTATAAATTATTACATATAGTTGTTGACTCTTGTTGCTTGCATGGTTTCTTCTTCACTTCACTTGTATATATATATATATATATATATATATATATATATATATATATACACATTTATATATAGTTGTGTGTGTGTGTGTGTGAACGTATGTATATGTTCACATACACACACACACAAATATATATATATATATATATATATATATATATATATTTGTATGTGTGTTGCAACGGACCGAGCCAGCACCTACACGCGGCACCGTGCCATCAACCCCACCGTTGACCAACACGCGCGCGCAAGCCCGCCCACCAACACCCGTTGCAGAGCAAGAATTTTGAAACGAGCCGCTCGCAGCCGAAACCACGAACGCTGTGCAATGCTCGCCAAAATCTGCCAGAGAACAAGTCACTGGACTTAAAAAAGAAAAAACCTAACTTGCTGCGGATTCTACCCTTAACGGGTAAGTCGTCCCGGGGGATGGGTTCTTTTGAAAGACATCTAAACGGCGAAATGACCATATCAACTGTAGGAGAGTGTAAGAAACTTGTTTAAAATAATACTCAGTTTGTTTGCAAGTTAGTTAAAAAATATTTATTTTTTAATTTTTAAAAAATTTAAAATTTAATATTACAATGCACAGTCTGCAATTTATTTGACAAAAAAAAAAAAAGAGATCCTTTGTGTTGGTTCTTAACACAGTTAAGAAACCAACTCTGCTTATTTTAGTTGACATTTAAATTTAAATTGAGAATTTACAATTTTAATTTTCTTTCAATCAGAGTATGCCAAAGCGTAAAACTTCGCTCTACTTGACGGTCAATCTTACTTGTCGGAAATATAACCCTTTACAACTTGTCATAATTTTATTTCATTATCCCAGGTTCTCAACCTTGCGATTTTAAACGTCAATATATAGTTTTGTTTACTTAACTTTTTACTGAAAATTTTAATTGTTACAAATTACAAATATTCGTTGATTCAAGCAAAGCCTTACTTTTCAACACACTCCGAAAGATCCCTACTTTTCACATTTTGTTCATTTTATTTAAACTTTCTAAACACACTACTTTATTTATAGCCATATTTTACATAGCCATGTCAATGATATAATCTTTTCTATATCTTTATCGAATTTAAAATGAGCAATTTAAAATTCAAATTCTATTTACTTTAGCAGGTAAAATTTCAATCAATTTTACCAAACAACCTAAAAGCAATTTCATAAAACATATCAAATTATATAAAAACCAATTATGAAGTACATACTGAAACAAAAATTACATATAAAACATATAGCCATATCTCCTACAAGATTATCAAAATATTTACTGAACATCAAATCATAATTTATAAAAATTTTTAAAACATCTGCTGAATAAATTCAAACACCTTCCCATATTGAGATTATAATATTTAAATACATATTTAAATAAAAAAGTTTACTGAAACATATTTAAAACCTTTTTCAAGCATATCTTCACTCATTTACAAAATCTACAAATCTATTTAAATTTATTTAACCCTTTGATTAGGAAATATTTAACCCTTTGATTACTATTTGATTAACCCTTTCGGCATGAAAATCCACATAATGAAATTTATTTATATTTATTAAAACCTAGTTACACCCTTTTGAACTGATCCTTGATCATTTACAAAGAAATTTACAAATTTTAAAATTTATTTTACCCTTTGATTAGAAAATATTTAACCCTTTGATTCTCATTTGAATTAACCCTTTCTTCATGAAAATTATACATACTGAAATTTAATTAAAATTTATTTAAAATTTATCGATGCAATTTCTGAAGGAAATTGATATTTAATAAATTTTGTATACCTTTGCTAAATGACTACAAGCCCATTTGCCTTTATTATAGAACTTACTTTTTTAAACCAATTTGCAAAAATTTCAATTTTCTTTCTAAGTTACCCTACCCCCAAGATATTATTTTAAATACACATAAATCATGAAATAAACAATATATATATACTTATAATTCAAAAAAGAAAACTTATATTAACATATTAATTTGGTTAGCTAGACCCACTTACAAATTTAAAATCTCTTGTTTAACTTAACCCTTTTATTGTACCTTTTAAAATATTTAAAATCTACCCATATTAAAATCATTTCCCTTTATTCTTACTCAAACCTTGGTTTGATTTAATTTATTTTATACACATATATAATTTCACCCTTTTCTAAATAAAATCAAAGGTTTACATTAAAAAGCTTCAATTTGTTAGAACCCTTGTTTATTTTAAATGAGAACAATTTATGTCAATTTGTTTCATATGGAAAAATGTCGTAATGACTCCTTCTAAATAAAATACCAATTTAGTTTAATTTAATTATATGTAATAACACTCCTGTTTATAGGAGTACCTGAAACTAAAGCATAGCCTTCCAATTAGCTGTTGTAAACAATGGCCTTTAGTCCGCCATCTTGGATATTTACTTTTAGCAAATTATATTTAACTTTATTTCAACACATCTTTTATTTAAATTCTTTACACCTTCATAAGATTTTAAACTCTTTAATTAATTTAAATCCCTTTATTTGATTTGTTTATTTAAATCCCTTTCCCTTTACATAAGTTCTAATCTAAAATTTCTATTTCCCTTACATTCATAAAATACAACATAATTTCTGCATTTATGGCATCGCCATCTTGAAACCCCCCACTCTTTAAAACAAAGCCACCAGCATTTACTTGTAAAATTTAAAGTTTACTGTTAATGATTTGAAAATTTATTTAAATTTTATAACATTTTCCCAATTTAGAAAAAATTCTTCAAATTAAAATTTTAATTTGCAAAGGGAAAACAATTTAGATCTGACCTGATTCCACACAAAGCATGGCTTGCCTTTCTTCTCCCTCTCTTCTCCGTCTCTCCCTTTGTTCTCCAACGGGGTGGGGAAAATCCGGCTTGGCTGTTGCTTTGCTTCCACGTAAGAATACTTGGATGACTTCCCACGCGTTGCCGCCATCTTTGAAATCCTCCATCCCTTTGTGTGTCTGCTAGGCCTCAGGTAGATCAGCTCGCTTCACCCTTTGGTTGAAATCCTTCCATCTTCTTTCTTCGATGCCATTCGCACCTCTTTTAAATTTTAACGGTTACCAGTAAAATTTTAGCTTTAAGCCCTTCTTTTAACACAGTTTTTGGGCATTTCTTAACACAGAAAATAAATAGAAAAATCTTTTAAAAACGTTTATCAATTTAGTTAAATTTTGTTTAATTTTGTTAGAAATTTAGACTCACACTTTTAAAACTGTTTGCTAGGTTACACTGTTCACATCGCCTTGTCTTTCTAGTAAGGCTGTAACACACACATTTAACGACGCTCGCACATAATTTGATGGAAATTTATGGGAACCTCTTTCGCAGCGATCTTGAAATGCGAAAGGGCCCCATACGAAACTACAGCGTCACGACATCTCAACGAAACGAACTTTCCCTAGCCACTCATAGTTTTTGAACTATTGACGGTAACAAAACTATTGTTCATTGTTTTACCGGAGCTACGCCCGACACCGACCTTACCCTTCGAGAGTCCTGGTTTAGCTGGGGCTTCAAAAGACGCTTGGCCTGTTCAACCCGGGAAAACACCCCCACCTGCAGTCCGTTCCCACGAGTTGACAACCAATAAGGATCTTAAATCGATGTCGCCTGATCGGCGCGCGCACTTCTTTTGTACTAGTGCGTAACGGCTCGCAAAATTGATAGACCGATCGATTTAATCCATTTTTTCGATCAAGCCGTATAACTCTTTAAGGGTGCTTCTGATGGAATTTTATTATTCTTTATTTTTGATTTTTCTCGTCTTGCTTTATCTCTGGAAATGTCGATGGTAACTCTAGGCCAATTTTGACCATCTTCCCCTTGCAAACGGCCTTAAATTTAAGTTTCAAACCCTTCCCACGGTGGCTTGGTTTGTTTTACTTACAAGAACTTTAGACTCTTTATGTTTTACATGTTATCTTTTTGCGGCATGTATTCCAAGAGAATATTGCCCGCCGCAGTGTGTGTGTGTGTGTGTGAACATATACATACGTTCACACACACACACATTGAGACGGCCAAAACAGTCTCAAAGGAAAGATTTTTTTTTGTGGCAAAATCTTTTAAGAATATTAAATTATGAAAGTTTAGAATTGACATCGCTGCTATGAAACGTGCGGACTAGCAGCGTTGTTATCTGTTTAAGTAAACAAAGCCGGCCGCCCGACTTTGTTCACAAAACGGAGCAAATGCAGGAAATTAATTATTTCTTCTAGCTTGTAAGATTTTATATAAAATAAATTTTTGTTATTTGTAACAAACCAAAACAAAAATTAAATATGAAAATAAAAGTTGAAAATAAAATTATAAAACTAGAAGAGAATTGTTATATTATAAGAAGAAAGAAATTAATAAATAAACAAATTATTGTAAAGTAACAAATTAATTTAAAAAAGTCTTAAACAATGTAATTAATAAATGGTTAAATAAATGTTTAAAGACTTTGAAAAGTGTTCAGTGCGGATATATAATATTTTCAAGTGATTTAATAGTACAACTTAAAAACGGAAAGGGCTAGAACTGTGATTCAAGTTTGTAACAACTTCTTGAATGGTGAAAAAGAATATGGTGTCAAAAAATATCAATGTATTACACCAAAAGTGACATATATAAAGCCTCAGCGAAAAAACGTACAAAAATCTAATTTAGAAAGTTAAATTTAGACACTATAATACAAGTCAAAACAGGTCCTGTAGGACCGATAAACCAGGTAGCGGGGAAGGGTTGATCCCGATAGCAAGGAGTATCGAGGATTCGGCAATCAGCTTTAGAAGACGACGGACGTGTTCTGTTCGAGATTCAGAAAGAAAATCCAGGATGCTGTGCCGTGGCTGACGACAACACCAAGCCCAGATGGACGTGAAAATGAACTACAAATTTTTAACAGCGCAAAATGTAATAATAAGTAATAATATGGCTATAAAATCGATCGGTGACGATGTCTGCAGAAAGAAGAATCCAGCAAAACCACGAAAATCACAGCCATCCCAGTGAGAGTTTTTGGGGCAAGACTAAATTTTAATATCATTAACCATTTATTAAATATAGTAATAGTTTTATAAATTCATGTAACAAAATTTCCAAATATGTAAAAAATTTATTCTCTTATTGAAAATTAATAACTTAAAGAATATATAAACAAATTACTAATTTTTGTGTGTGTAGAACACACAGTTCTACGGTATTACTCTATATCGTGCTATTACCTAACTAAGCACACACTTAACATAATGCAATGCTAGCACAGACGAAAGCGGTAACCGTCCTCTCGTGTTACAAAAAAGTACATCCTGATGAGACTAGACCAGACGATTATATTTATACACTGCGACAGGAGCGAGAGTGGTGGATTACAGTAAAAAAAATTATTTCGTAGCGCGGAAATAAAATAGCTTTGAACCTTCAGTGTATTAATTATACCATTACGTGTACTGAAGAGTAAATAATACACGGGGCTGTATTAGTCTATAATTAACAAAGATATCGTAAAATTCAATATATTCATTTTAATTTCAAGTTTCAGATCGTATCTGATAGCTTACCTTTGATATGTTCCACGTACATACATATAATATATATATATATATATATATATATATATATATATATATATATATATATATATATATATATATATATATATATATAACTAATATGGTGATTTTTTTTGTTCTAGTAATATAGTTATTCAATAAAAAACATTTCAAAAACAATAATACTTTTAATACATATATTAATCAAAGCTTTTCGCTGGCAAAACAGAACCAGCATCTTCAGGAAAAACAATTATATAACAAAATATTTTTACAAAAGTTAAAACATATACATTGCAATAAACCATTTGTTTATAAGTAATGCACTTTATGTAACTTTTTCTATAACATCAATGACCTTACAAATTAGTTTGTTGTCTTGATCTCACTTGAATTTGTTCATCAATTAATCTGTTATTGCTTTATGCTTATAAATTTCCAATGGTTCACATATATTCATCTTTAATCCTTTGTTTAATTCTTTTAATAATTACGTATCTTATATTTCAGGAAAATTGTGTCCATTATTTATTATACAATGAGTCACTAAATTTGATTTGTATATGTTTGGTTTAATATAAGTGTTTAAATGTTCTTTGAATCTTCCTTTTATTTTTATTTTTGTTCGTCCTACATATAATTTAATGCAGTCTTGACATTATATATTATATACACAATTTCTTTTGTGCATATTGTTATGATTATTGTTTTATTATCAGTTTTGTAAGTAATTTGTAAATTTGTTTCTTTAAATAATCTTGTAAATTTGTTTATTTCGTTAACAGTGAATGTAAAAGTTGTCCAAATATTTCCTTTTATATTATTTACAAAGTTATTGTCGATTTTCTATTTTCTTATTATGTTATTATTAAATTTATCTAATGTTTTTCTTTTATTTCCATTTTCTGATTCAATTTGATATATTATAGTTTTTTCTTTCATTTGTTCATTCAAGTTCATTGGTATTTTGTGCATTCTTTATATTAAATTATACAGCGATCCCATTTTTTGGTTGTATGGATGATTTGAATAATTTGGTATTATTTGATTTGTCTGCGTTGGTTTTCTATATGCATTATATTCAAATGTTTCATTGTTTCTAGTAATTGTAATATCTAAATAATTTATTTTATTTTTTGATTCGAATTCATGGTCAATATTTAAACCATTATTATTTGATATGTATAATCCATCATCTACATATTGAAGCCAGTGTCCATTTTGATCATATGTTTTAATAATCTTATCTATTTCAATGTCTATATTTTGTAAAAATATTTCCTACAATATGCTTGACATTGGAGAGCCCATTGTTAATCCATAATTTTGTTTATAAATTTTATTATTATATAAAAATAAGTTTGATTTAATATGATTTTTAATGTATTTATTATTTTATGTGTTATTGTTTTACCTTTTTCAAATGTAACAATTTTATTTTTTATTATTTCAAGTGTTTTCATTATAGGTATGTTGTTATACATGTTAGTAACGTTTTTTTTTTTTTTTTTTTTTTTTTTTTTTTTTTTTTTACCTTTGGAGGTTGGAATGCATTTACGCACCATCAAGTCTGCCCTGACAGACCTGGTGTGTGGGACTCCTGGCGAATACCCACTAAACCCTTCCTCCTTTCCGGCCCTTTGTAGATCTGGCCAGGGTATCACTGTATTAGCGTTCTTCCTGGTCAGAGGGCCCTTTATTAACCCCAGTGGTTTCTATTTCTGAAACTGAGTGTATTTGGCCTGATCACTGATCTTGACCTCGACCATCTTCTTGTCTCATTTTACTCCGCAGTATGCTCTCGATATATGTCGCTATCTCCATCCAGTTGGATACACTCCACAGCATCTTGCCCACAATGTTGTCCGGGTCTATTGGCCCGACGTTGCTCTCCAGCGTTGTTCTCTCAGATTGCCATCTTCTGCACACAAAGAAGGTGTGTTCGGGGTTATCGGGTGACCCTTCCCCACAATGGGAGCAATTTGGATTGTTCACCTTTCCCATTTTATATAAATAGGCCCGAAAGCAACCGTGTCCTGTCAAGAACTGTGTAGTGTAGAAGTTTACCTCTCCATGCTGCCTGTTAGTCCAACTGGATAGGTTTTTGATTAGTCTGGCTGTCCATCTTCCGGTGGGGTCTGCAGACCATCTTTCCTGCCACTTGGTCATCGTAGTTCTTCTCGCTTCCTTTTGGTTATCCCTATCGTCCGTATTTTTTCGTCGCTCCGCAATGGTCTTCTTTTCTAGTGCCAGCAGATCAATAGGAATTATTCCCGCCACTACTAGAGCGGCCGATTCCGAGACCGCTCGATAAGAACACGCCACTCTTAGTGCCCCTTTTCTCTGCACTGAGGCCATCCATCTTCTATTCCTCTCGGTTTTGAGGGCACCTGCCCAAATTTCCGCTCCGTACAGCATTATAGATTGCGCCACGGATATCAGAAGACGGCGTCTGCTCTGTGTAGGGCCCCTAACATTAGCCAGAAGCCTACTCATAGCTGTTGTGACTCTGATCGCTTTCTCAGCTGCGCATTTAACATGATTTTGAAAGCTCAGCTTCCTATCAATCATGATACCTAAGTACCTAATGGCATTTTTAACCGCTATTTTTTCCTCTCCCACAAGCATCTCAGGGCTAGGAGTAAGGTGTCTCTTGGATATCAGAAGAATCTCAGTTTTTTCCAGAGCCAAGCGTAGACCATGCTCCATCATCCAGCTGTTAACACGACGCATTACTTGGGCCAGTCGCAATTGGGCGAGCTCTTGGTTTCTCGCTATAATGATCGCAGCAATGTCGTCTGCGTATCCCACCAGGAAAGTTCCATCTGGCATTGTTATACGCAAAATGCTGTCGTAATTTGCATTCCAGAGGTCCGGGCCAAGAATGGAGCCTTGAGCTGCTCCTGCTGTTACTCTCTTCCTTCTAGGTCCATCTGAAGTCTCGTATATCAGATACCGGTTGTTAAGGTAGTCTCGTACTATCCGTAGGAGGTACTCAGGCAGAGCGAATGTCTTCTCCAGGGCATACAGTATGTCTTTCCATCTCGCTGTGTTGAAGGCATTACGTACGTCTAGGGTAACCAGAAGGCACACAGGTCTTGAAAAGTGGTTACCTACCTCGACTATTTTAGCAGCATCAACTACGGTTCTAATAGCATCAATAGTTGACTTGACCTTCCTAAAGCCAAACTGTCTCTCAGAAAGATCCCCTGCATCGCGGAAGGCCGAAAGCAGCCGTGGCCTAATAAGCTTTTCTAGCAATTTTCCAGCCGCATCCAACATGCACAGCGGCCTGTATGAAGACGGAGAATCTAAGTTCCCCTTACCTTTGTTAATCAGGACCAATCTTGCTACCTTCCAACGGGCACTAAATACGCCAGTTTTCAGGCAGTGGTTGTACATGTTGAGTAATACGTGCGGGTGAGTTCTCACTACGGCTTTAAGGACCTCCGAAGGGATTCCATCCGGTCCCGGAGCCTTGTTATTTTGGAGGGAGTTGGCTGCTGTCCATAGTTCTTTCTCTGTGATGAGCGGGAAATCTTTCCCTCCGGTTTTCCTCTTTAAAATCTGACCGACAGGGTGAGAAGGGAACAAACCATCTACTATAGTTTTCATCTGTGCCGCATTCAAAGGTCCTCCTGGAGTGAATGAATTTAGCTTTTTCATTACCAGCTTATATCCCAGGCCCCAGGGGTCGCTATTTAGATCTTCCCGAAGGTCCTCCCAGCATCGACTTTGGCTCTCTCTAATTGCTCTACGGAGTTCACTCTTTGCCGTCTTGCATTCCAGTGTCTCTTCATAGGCCACACCCTGTCCCCTTCGCCTTGCCCGTTGAGCTAAGCGTCTCGTTCTAAGACACTTTCTCCTTAATATAGCTATCTCCTCAGTCCACCAATATACTGGATTTCTATTTCCTGTAGGGAATCGCTTTTGTGGGATAGCCACCTTTGAATGATGTTCATTGTTGCGTCTACTACAGCTTCAGCGTGCCTGTGCCTTTTCGTTGTTTGACCCATTTCCATGGCATCCAATTGGGAACCCTGCAGGACCTCCGAGAATCTGTCCTGGTCCATACGGGCGACATTCCACCTGCTTCTTCTCAGTGTTTTCAGCCGTCTCTTTGATTTCTCAGGGTTGATGCTGATTGAGATGTACTGGTGATAGCTCGCCGTGTAGTCCTCCATAACTACCCAGTCCTGAATTCTAGGGACTAAAGTCTCTGAAGCTAAGGTAATATCGATAATACTACCTCTATATCCTGGTCGCCGGAAGGTAGTCGAGTTACCTGTGTTAAGGATGACGAGTCCCAGTCTTGATGCCATTTCGGTCACGCGTTTGCCTCTAGAGTTAGTTATATCTGCCCCCCATTCTGTAGCCCTCGCGTTGAAATCTCCTCCAACAATGATGTTACCTTCTATTGCCTGTAGTCCGTCCTCTAGCTGGTCCATCTTTTGGCGAAAGTCTCCGATGGACTCATTGGGAGTTAGGTACACGCTGACGTATGTAACATTGTTGCTTTTAACCCATACATAGCCGTTACCAGAGCCATGACTATCAATGGCAAGATTCCCTTCAGGTATCCAAATAGCTGCGGTTCCCAAGCTGTCCGAAAACCACGTAGGTGATGCCAAGTCCTTATACTGCTCACTTATTATTATAATGTCAGCCTTATGTTCCAATCGAAGTTGCGAAAGAAGATCATTAGCCAGTCTCCCTCTGCCCAGATTTCCTTGGATAATCCGTCTAGCCATTCTTTTTTAGTTTTTCGGCTTCCAACGCTTGGCGAAACACTATACATTTCCCAGATCCGGAGACGTGTTTTGTCTTGTCCACATCCAGATTCATATCCGCGCACAGCATGCAATAAGGTTCCTGCTGACAGTCTTTGACCTGATGTTCGCTGTTGCCACATTTAAAACATAAACCTTGCCTATCAGGTCCGTTGCATTTTCCAGTCTTATGCCCATAGCCGAGACACTTCCAGCAACGTGTTACCTCAATCCTCAACCTGATTCTACAGCTGACATAGCCAATTTTAATCCTATTATTCTTTAAAAGAATGCCTGATTCTGCCTCGCTTAAAACAACAATAGCCATCTTCTGCCCTCTATCATTTGCTGCTGTTACGTAAATCTTGCGTTCGTCATTGCTATTTAGTAAATTACGAGCGAGGGCTTCCTTTACGTCCTTCTCTTCTGTCATTAGGTCTAGGTCTCTAATCTCTATTGTTACCTTCGGGACTAGGTGTTGTATATTCCCTACTTCCCCAATTGCATCTGTTATAGTTTTGTTGAATTCATCGATATTTTCTGCCCTGCCAGACATCTCAAAGAGGACATCCCCTGCTCTCGTTTTCCTTATGGATTTTATGCCCGCATTTAAGTCCTCAGGCTTTACCTTGTCGTGGAAGACGCGTAAAACATCTGCAAAAGATTTCCCACTGACAGGCTTAATAAGTACTGCCTCTGAGCGTGGTTTATTTCTTACTTTCTTCCTTCTTATTTGACCTGGAGTCATTAGATTGGATTCCATGTCCAGTTCCAACTGATTCTGCCTTCTAGCTGCAACGTGTTTGCGGGTTTGAACTACCGTCCACTGGCCGCCATTCTCATTCTCCTTATGAGAAGAAGGATTCTCATTAGTAGCCCTTGTGATGGGCGTGGATTCTGTAGAGTTCTTAGGCCTTGTGCCATCTACTCTCGAGGGGCCATCTTCTTGTCCTACTCCTTCTCTGTGTTTTTTTCCCTAGGCCCTGTTGAAGGGGACTCGAAGCCACTCTTTTCTTTCCTTCCCCTGTGTGTGGAGAATTAGCATTTTGTGCCTCTTCTTCTTTTAGGAAGAATTCAGCCCTCTCCCGTGATTTCTTTAAGTAGCTTAGCCCGTCTACTAGATCTTCGAGCTCCATAATTCCGGATTTAATGTCAATGCTGACGTTTTTTTGTCTGCCTATAGCAGCCTTCATTTTGCTTAGTACGGCTCGGCATTTTTTGAAGTGCTCTGCTTCCTCTCGGGCAATTTTTTGCAGCTGCTTCTCTTGAGGAGATATCTGCTGAGAGCTTTCTGCTATTGCGTTACCCGGTGTTCCAGTTCCCGCACTTCCATTTTTTCTCCCTTGCGTAACCAATGGAGAGGCATCACTTTTTTCCTGCCAATCTTTGGGTCGCTTCTCTTAATTTCAGGTGGTTTGGGAGCTAACTGTGGTGTGTAACGGTTAGTAACATTAAATGATAATAATTTGGTATTATTATCAATTTTAATACCTTTTAATTTTTGAATAAGTTCAATCGAATTGTTTATATTATGAGTATTATTAAATTGTACCTTATCTTTAAGTAATAAAGCCAAATATTTTGAAATTATTTAAGAAGGAGCAATTGTAAAATTAACTAATGGCCTAATTGGTTTATCTTCTTTGTGCAATTTAAATAGTCCATTTAATCTTGGAATTTTACGATTTTCTTTACATAATTATTAGTATATTTTTGAATAAATAATTTATATGATGTATTTATTATATTTTTTTATTTCATTTTGATATTTGTGTGTGGGATCTTTGTTTATTTGTGAATATTGATTTTTAGATATATAATTTTCAGTTTTATTTATATGTTCTTGTTTATCATTAATAGCTACAACGTTACCTTTATCACCTTTTGTCATAATAAGATCATTAGTTTGTAATTTTGGTTTAATTTGATGAATTTACGAGTATTGTTACGAGTATGTACGAGTGTGTATGATTAGTTTTGTTATTTTTAATTAACTTTATTATTTCATGTGATGTTTTAATTCGCATATTCTCTTGTTCTTCTTCTTTTAATCTATTGATCGCCAGTTCAGTATCTATTATTATTGTATCGATATTTCTTTTCATACCTTTTTTTTAGTTGATTTTATTATTATTTTTTAAAATTTTTATTTCATTTTGGCTAATTATTGTATTTGTAAGATTAACAAAATTGGGGTGAAACTTATGATGTTGTATGATTACTTCAGTATTTTTGTCTTTGTTCATTTTTAATATATCTAGTTTTTTGGTTAAAGTGTTCGTTTGTCTTTGTCTATACTTAAACAAAAATATACTAATTTTATTAAATTTTTCTTCCCATTTTGTTTTATCCATATAAAATGCTAGTTTTAAATGTAATTTATAAAACTCAATAGTTATTTAATTTTTTTCTTATATAAAAATTTGATTTTATTCCCAACAAACAAAATATCTACCTGTTTACAAGTTTTTTATGCCACATTACTTTTATTTTTAATATTATTTGTGCATATTTAGGAACAATATTATTGACAATACTTTGTTTGTTAACAAATATATTACAATTAGTTTTCATTAATTGAATTTAACGTTTCTGATATAAATTTAAATCTTTTGTTAAAGATGAATTACTAGTAGAACTAACCTCTTAGAACACCATAATCACAACACCAAAAGCCTAGTAAGGCAATATAGTATATTAAATATGGGGATATGTTTTCTTGTAGTATAGTTATTAAATTTAAATTAGTTAAAAAACAAGAATACTTTTAATACATATTTTATTCAAGAACATATATATATATATATATTATTAAATATGGAGATATGTTTTCTTGTAATATAGTTAATAAATTAAAAATATTTCAAAAACAAGAATACTTTTAATGAATATATTTATTCAAAGCTTTTCGCCGATAAAATAGTACCAGCATCTTCAGGAAAATATAATAAAGTACAATACTTATGAACATATGGTCGTTTGTAGCACATATGATTTAATTTTGTAAAAATATTTTATTAGATAATTATTTTACTGAAGATGCTGGTACTATTTTATCGGCGAAATATTGAGTAAATATATTCATTAAAAGTATTCTTGTTTTTGAAATATTTTTAATTTATTATATATATATATCAAGAATACAGACCTATTTAAAATAGATAATTTGTAAAGTAACAATTTATATCCTAATACACACTGCTAGTTACATCTAATACCACGAGTCACGAATAACTATGAAATAGCAACAAATCGTATAAAATAACATGTAGTTTTATTTATTTTATAATTTGCAAAACCTGTACTTTAATTTATAAGTTTATAATTTTCCTCTGTATTTCTAAATAAGTTATGTTATTGGTTCAATATTAATATCAAGAACCATAACAACATTTATCTGCGCTTACTAGACCAAGGTAATGAAGCCGTACTAGTTTATAACTGATGCAGGGATCGTAAAAGCACAATGTATTAATTTTAATTTCAAGTTTTATTTCGTATTTAATAATTTTCTTTACATATGTACGACGTATGTACATGTAATTAATGTGAAAAGCAATATATATCAAAAAATACAAACAAATTAAAAATAGATAATTATTATAAGAAAAATATTGATCTCAATAAAATACTGCTATTTACAATATATCTAATACTACAAATTATGAACAATGAAGTCGCAACAAATTGGATGAAATAAAATTTAGTTATTATATTTAATTTATAATTTGCAATAACTGTACATCTGCCACTCTGTTTCTGGAAAATTATATTGTTTTTTGTTCAATATTAATATCAAGAATAATAACAACTTTATGATACCTTCGCCTAAGCCATGTAGACGTTTAAGGGTTCATTACTTTACTTTTGCGTTCACATAAATGCAAAAGGTAGAACTTACTAACATAGAACGATGCTAATCATGATGTTTAACTGACGAAATCTAGTAACGGCTGATTTATATCAAAATAAGAGTTACCAGCGGCTACAGGTTCTCTATGATCGTCAAATAATAGACAAATGCTATAATAGATGAACTATCACATCAAAAGCAACAATACCCGGATATAAATAAATAAATTTATACAGTTATATTTATGTAATACAAATCGTACAGTACTATTTAAAGTCCTAATATATCAATTTAAAAATTTATAAAGCATAAAAATAAAATTATCCCCAAATACAAGTAATTGGTTTATTTAGCTAATCAGATTAAGGGCCTGAGGGTAAAAAAAAATTCTTGAGTCCTCTTTTTGTAATCTAAGAGAATTAAAGGATTCTATTATTATTTTTATTTACGTTCATATATCTTACTATTTTTCTTGAAAAATATTTCTCTTTTAAGACCTTTTTCAACGTTTGAGTACTTTATTCCTTAATGGACTTAAAACATAGTGATTCCGTTTAAATCTCTTTGGATGTTATAACGCTGAAATACAGTGAGGTTATGCACAATGAAGTCTTTAATTCTTTTTAAGTACACGTATTGTATTGTACTGTCCCTTCTTTTTTATAAAATCAATCCTAAAATAAATATATTCATAATTATTTGTGAGAATTTGAAGTAATTATAAATATTTTAATATATTTCCCCAAATCAGTAATTAAAAATCAAAAAGAAACTTTGTACTCCTTCTAGGGGAGATGATACATCCCGTTTAGCTCCAAAAACCCCTACCTCTGGTAAAAAAATTAAAATTTCAGAATATTTTCAAACTATTTAGCACAATAGAAATGCAACAGATATTCATTTTTCAAATAACTAGTTTTCAAATAATTTGAGAAAAGGGCTCAAAACCATTAAAACAATAATTTATTACATATTTTATAAAACGTATCTCGGAGAAGATTTTCGTTGCTTAGCCCTTGTTTGAAAATGTGAATGATTGAAATAGCGAAGGAATGCTATCTTGTGGCTTAAGTTATATTCAAAGAAAAAACCTGTGTAAAACATTCGGTAACATTTTATTTATGAGTTCAAACAATTATTTTAGCTTAAACCTTTTAAAAATTCTGAAGAAGTAATACCGTATACTAAATAGTTCTCATCATTCGACCAGCTCAACAACGACTGACTAGTCCTTTAGAATGTAAAACGTTTTTTTAAATTTAAGTATGAAAATGCTTGTCTTAAATTTTAGATTGGAACAAGTTCTTTAATTAAAACTTTAAACAGACTGTTACCTCAACCGGTGCTGCACTCTAAGTACCACGGCAATAGTAGAACCGGCCCCACTTTGGCAAAACTACCCCTAACGCGGCCTGTACGTAACCTAGGACTATAGGGGTAGTTTTGGATGATGCAGGGGGTTGATGCGGCCTTGATCCTAGCCTTGGGGGTGGTTTCGACCACGTTTAGAGGGGTGGGGGGTAGTTTTTCGAAAAAAATAAATTCTAACCAACTAACCTAAGCTAGCCAACATGGATCCAACCTAACCAACCCCTAGTAGATGGGGTGACATCAGCCTCGTTCTGGACCATCCCCGGGAGAGTATAGGGGTCGTTACGAATGACGGCGGCTCTGAATGGCCTTGATCCTAGACTATGGAGCGGGTTTGACTACGTCTAGAGGTAGTTTTTGGAAAAAACTCTAATCAAGTAGGCCTATGACGTAAAAACCTACCCCTAGGTACATGGACGTCCTCAGCTACGTTCAGGACCCTCCCCGAAGGTAGCTCCCGGCGTGGGGTTATCTTGTGGAAAGATTTAACGGTTATTATATGACGTATCCGCGCTCGAACGACTCTAGGCAGTAGGCCCACCCTAACTAGAGTGTTCTACCCCTAAATGATATGGGTGATGAGGGGTACAGGTGTATGAATGCCAGACTAGTAAACGATATAGTATTAGATGGGCTACTCACCCAAAGGCGATCCCTGACGAGCCAGCGCCCCACGGTATATACAGATATAAATTATCTAAAAACATACCCGAACACGGTGTCGCTACAGAGGTATCTAGTATGGCCCACCTCTAAAGGTGAAAAAAAACTAGAAAGGCTATCATTGTATGAAATAATGTCATGAAAATATTATATATATATATATATAAGCTCACCAAAGAAGATCCAATGTAGAGAAAACGGAACACTTGATTCATATACAAATCACACTTTAATCACTCCACTAGCCTAAATACATCAATAAATCGTCTAAAACGTCAATGTCCATTAGAGTCTCTGTCTGTATATCGGATAAATCAACCGGGCCGAAGTCATTAGGGAGCGTCTCCATATCCTCTGCAAGCGGCTGGGAAGATGTATCAGAGGACGAGGTAGGATCCGAAGACAGCGAGGAGTCCGTAGGTGGCAGGGAGGAGGCTATAGGTGCAGCTGGTAGTTGTACAGGTACAATAAAAAACAGTCTGCGTCTACTTCTATACGAAGTCCCATCAGCAGGTATAACGATCTGAAAATCCAGGCCTAACTCTATCGTACCTCCGACGTATTTGTCCCGCAGTTGTTGTTGAATATCGCTAAAAAACAAGATCGAAACAATATAGCAACAATAACAGATGATATAAATTAATGTATAATATTAACAGATAACGAATACAACACCGACCTCCTAACTATCGACATCAGGTTGTCCAAAAAGCTGTTGATCATGAGCCACTCACCATTATTTGGTCTGAACATGATGTATAGACTTTATGAAAACACTACAACGAAAACCTATTGGAATCGACAATTCACTCAACTACCAAGTCTGAACGAAAACAGATGTCTGAAAAGGAAATCCGGGTAGGAAAGGTTTCCAGGAAAATAACGGTAGGAAATCACTCGGTATACGGGATTGTGGTGGACATCCGTTGATAAAGAACAAATACACACATCCAGTGATAAAATTACCAAGCTACACCGAGCTGATAACACCTGCCTAGAAACCACCGACCGCATACAAACAGAAAAAGAGTTTCCGTAAACATACAACCCGCATCCTGTACTGGTCACTTTAAAAAAACACGTAATAAAAGCAACTCACAAAGCATGACACTAACATCTTTATAAAAGAAAATGTTGTTAGTGTAGCCGAGGTCAGTGCAGTTGTTAAATTATTATCGTAAACATGTATAGTGCAATACATTTTAGTTATTTAGGGTGTTGTAGAGGACTAAAAGTGCGTAGATGTAAGTCAGACATAGTAATTAGTGGATATATATATTTAGATTTAATTTTGCTAGTTTTAAGATAATTACTATTTAGTGTTTTAGCCAGATTTAGTACTTACTTTATGAACACCAATCAAATAAATGAAATATTTCAGTTTATAAGATCCGGCGAGTGCCAAGATTTAGACACGTTTAGAAAAATACTAACCGGGTATCATAAATTGAAAAGATGCGAATTATTTGATAGATGTTCATTCTGTCATAAATATAAATATCAGAACAGATATATTAATTATAAACAAATCAACTCATCGGAAAACCAAGAATACTATTTTAAGTATATAAATTCTAAATTGAGGGAGGGGGTTATCTAAAAGACGTTTTTCTAGAAAATTGGGAGTATATAGTACATACCATTCTCGTAAAGATCGAATACGATTTGAGGTTGGAGTATTCAAAAATTTTCAAACTGGACGACTTACAACATCACTATTATAATATGAAACTGTTGAACGTTGTAAGGCCGTATATAAAAATATATATCGAAAACCCACTTCTATAACACGTATCTTTATAATTATATTCTATACAGCGATCCTGACGGTATGTTCTCTGATATAGATTATAATAAAGATACGATTATAGAAAGGTATCAATTATTTTTTAGAAAATGTTGTCAATTCGATGAATACTCTAACCAGTCCTTTGACCCAGCTCCCCCCAACTGGTCTTGGGACAGTGATATCGAATCAGACGAGTATGGAATATCCTATACACTAGATGGGGAACATTTTAATAATAATATGGCTCATTACGATCTGAGGTTGACCCGTAGACAAGAAAGGATGGGTATAAATAATACGTATTCCGTATTGGGTAACGTCAGACTGTCAGCATATTAATGTGTCATAATATTATTAGGAGTATACCGTTATATTTATGACAAACACCAAATGAATAGATCGTTTGAGAAACAGTCCATTTCCAAATCAAAAGTTATTAAAGTCAATATCCAACGCTCTATTCCAAAAAATTAGTAACATGTCTGTACAGATGCAAGACAGACCCAAATCTATTAATCTATTCAAATTCACAATCAAATTTACATAATATAAAAATAATCCAGAGAAGTAGTGTATCTCAAACTATCTATTCACACGATATTTAGCATAGATTATATTGTATCATAGAATATTTCAATTTAACATAGTTATAACAGGGTTTAATGCATAGGTCGTGTGAGAAACAGTCCATGTCCGTAGAGAACCATCTTTATGGGGGAAAAGTGGTTAACGTCAATATCTAACGTCGTATTCCAAAATTATTAACATGTCTGTACAGTTGTAAGACAGACTCAATTCTATTAATCTATTCAAAATCACTATCACATTTACATACTAAAAACTATCCGGAGATGTGTTGGTTCTCAGACGGTCTATACACATGATATTTAGCATAGAATATATTGTAACATATGAATAATCATTAGGTAAAACATTAAATGAATTTAACATAGATATATCATTGTTTAAAAATGAGAAAAACCAAGCCATTAGCCGGGAAAGGGGTATTACTATAAAAATGAAAAGGAGAGAAAAAGACTAATTTACATCCGAGGCAGCCGCCGCCGTCGTCGCAGAGATGTGAAGACAAATTGCCAATAACAATAGAGCCGTCGTATTAATTACACTGCTTGTAATTAGCAAATGAAGCCCATTATTAGTGAACAGTGTAAGCGAGACTAAATTTGACATCAAAATTTTAAAATCGCACTATATAGTGAAACAGTGAAATTGTGACTACAGAACTGTATTTCCATTATTAATGAACAGTGTAAGCGAGACTAAATTTGACATCAAAATTTTAAAATCATACTATATAGTGAAATTGTGACTACAGAACTGTATTTCCATTATTAATGAACAGTGTAAGCAAGACTAAATTTGACATCAAAATTGTAAAATCATACTATATAGTGAAATTGTGACTACAGAACTGTATTTACACTGCTTGTAATTAGCAAATGAAGACCAAATTTATCAGTGGTGTGAAGTACGGCCCATCTACCGGTACAACAGAACATCTTTAGCTATGAAGACAACAGAATGGAATTGAGTAAATCTACCTGTACCCAGGAACGATCCAGAGTGCCCAGGCAGATGTTATTGACTTTCACTCTCTCTTTCTCATTATATATAAATATTTTGGAAATACGTTTCGGGGAAGATGTCAGTCATAAACATTAAATTCACATAGATGATATGAATATATATATGCAATGGCTTAGTTTATAGCGTAACTTAGAGAGGTAATGTATGTGTGTAATATAGCTAAAATAGAGATAAGTATATACTTCATTGTCATATGTTCAAAGGGGTTTCTTGTTTGTAAAACATAAACTAATTAATCTATAGGGCTACAGGGATGCTGATTCTAACTATTGTTTTGTAAAGTCTAATTGGAAAAAATCTAATAATTGCTTTAAATTATAAATCATGGATAACAAATGTAGTCTAAAACAATCAACTAGAATAAGGGTAATATATTATATGACAGGTGTTTCCTAGCGTTGATAAATAATGTTTTGATAAGATCGTAAAATGTATAATTATTATGAGAGGGTACAATATGTTCACAAAAGCCACCTAGATGTTAAAAGTATCATATAACACGACGCTGGCGCAATGTAGTTTATATATATAAAGAGTATCTGGAAATACTTAACACTAAATTACTAAAGAAAAGGATAGATAGAATTGTCATCTGAAATTAATACTAATAATTTGATTAATGTTCTCCAATCTGTTTTAGTATATATACAGGTAGACACCAAAAATAAAGTAGGTTATACTTACAAACCGTAGTACTATACAATTTATTAACCATTGACTCTTTTCCTAAATGTAAATACATAGTGGGTATAAGTGCTAAACAGGCCCAGATGGGGGTAGACATCTGTACAACAGACGATGAAGACTACACGGACGATGACGGTGTAAACAATCAGGATGGTCGTACGCTGTGCAAGATTTGCTGCAGGTTGCCCTTCTACCGTGCGGACATGTGTTTGCCTGTCTGGGGTGTGCATTGAACCTTCAAGAGTGTGGCATATGCAGAGTGCGGACAACCGCTACGATAAGAGTATATCTATCGTAGCTAAGCCTAATGTAAGTACTACTATGTGTTCCCTCAAGCGACTCTGTTTACATGTGTTTGTACTTATTGCAAACAATATAGGTAGAGGTCAACATGGGATAAGGTAATAAGTACTAGTGTCTTGATAATAGAGACGTATAGTTACATTAATAATAATATGATTTGAACAATAAACAAAATTAAACATTCAATCTTAAATCTAATTACAATTGCTCTGCTATCACTTTATACACATTTATACAAAAGCTTAGACATATTACTAGATATCTAGGTAATTAATATATCAACTCAGTCTCTAAAATAGACAAGTTTAACACTAGCTCTTAATATTAGACATATCTCTGTAAACTGTATAAATTCCAATCATCTGGTATAATTTAGGCTAAATTTAACTTCACAAAAACATGTAAACTCATGTCCTAGGTCTAATGCTAAATCTAACAAAAATATAAACTGTCGTTAAAGTGTGATTAGGGCAAAACACAGCAAAGTCATTGATAATATCGTTTGAGAACCTGTTGGTAGTATTCCCAGCTCCCATGTGTTTGCCCGTAAAGTATTCATCTAATATTATATATCTGTATGGTTTACATTATATGCAATATAACAGCTGCCTCAAACAAATGATTACAAGTATAAAATATATTTAAATAGGTAAATATACTGATCAAATCGCCATCTTGTCAAAAGCAATCAACTGAAGCCATGGCGTGTTTGAAAAGTAACACAAAGGTTATTGAAATAATGTTATCTATACCTTGTTCACACAAATATCCCCCAAAGGGGGAAAGGAGAGGCCCCACGCCCGCCAACTCCTCGTGACATCCTCCAAAATCAAACATGATGCCTCCGTATATCAACGACCCTCCTGCTTGACAAGTACATTCACCTTACGGACCATTACGGCCACTCCAGAGGGGATGCATACTCCTTACGGACTACGTAGAGCCGCGCCAGTGGGCTTTCATCCTTCTCATGCACACTAGGCCTACCCGTCAAGCAGGAGGGTCTAAAAAAATTACTTTTCAAAATCATTTGTGTGAAAAAATCAACATTCGCCGGTACATAGCTATTCATTTTGTTTACTCATTCGTGGAATTTTGTAGCCATAATTTGGTAATCATTGTGCATAAATATATTTCTGGTTAATCTGAATATTTATAGAAAACGATATATAGCTAATCATTGTGCTTAAATAATACTTATATATAATCTAGCATTTGTCAAGTTGAATTACAATACAGTGCATAGCTAATCATTATGTTTACCTAACCACAAGACAGTAATCAATGTACATATTTAATACTTATTAATCTAGCGTTTGTCAAGTTGAATTACAATACAGTACATAGCTATTGATTTTATTCGCTCATGCGAGGACGTTTGTAACCGTAAGGCAGTGTGTTGTACCCGTCGTCTTCCTCCAATTTCCTCTTTGCACCTGTTAACCTGAATATTTTACTTTCAGACATCGTGATGACGTCACGATCCTCTGTGCGACGAATCCTATCACTGGTGGTTACGATAGGATCGCTACCTTCCAAAACCATCAGTTTCATCGACTCAAAATTGACCGAGGCGGAAGTACTGAGATTCAGGGTCAAGCCTTTGACTTTGCATACGGTCACGTGTTTGTTTTTATTTGTAGACCAGACTTTGTAGGCATAGACGTTAGGACCTCCAGAGACGAATTCGGTGATGTAAGACCCCTGGCCGTATTCCAAGAGCTCGTCAGTCATCTGGCCTAAATAATCTCCAGTCACTACTCTTGGCAAACCCTCCCTATGAAGGTATACCACGCTGTCGGTATCCTTGTAGATAAGTTGAGGGCCTAGAGCGTCCATATATTCGTACAACTTTAGCCGGGCGTGGGCGGTGGTGTAGACGGCCAGCACAACGTTGACAGTGGGTAGTATCTCGAAAACTTCATCCGAAAACTGCCAATTTACTACCAAAACGTCTTCGTTTACTTCCTGTATGTGATTCACGTCAATGGAAGGGCTCTGCAGCATTTTAAACAACTCCTGAGGCTCCCTGATAATCGATGTTTTCGACTGATTCTCCCTCTGTCCGAATTTTCCCCAAAACGAATTCAACATCAATTTGGCCAACGAGCGGGATCCTTCGTTTTTGGCGATTTTTGACTGGTGCAAACGGACACCCTCGTTGATGAAATAATCTTCCACGTACTTTGCCTTGTCCTCTTCGGTCCGGCACCAGCCGGGGTAGCCTGACGCCTCCTGTTTCATCTTTAGAAATTTATTGATAAACTCTTTAAACAGGCCGTCGTTTCCTGAAGCCATCTCGTACTGCCACATTTCGTGCATTTCCACAACGACATAGCCCTTCTCTACCGCCTTGCGTATCTCGTCCATGGTCCATGTGCCTGTCAGAGCGCGCTCGTCCACCGTATGGCCGCATTCGTCGGGATTCAGAGTTTCGCCGCATGTCCAACAGAGTACAAACATCAACTTATTATTCATCTTTAGCGGCAATACGGGGTGGTAGAGCGCTGTAAGCGGCAGAATTGTGCACTTGAGCAACCCTTCGGCGCTCATCCCCAATTTCCTGCATTCGTCGTTGCCGACTGCCAACTTTGGGTGTCCAATCGGGTATTTTCCGTACTTGCATACCCACGGGTAGAGCGAACACATGTCGGCGTACTGGATTGTTTCGTCCTCTTTAGCGGCGCAGTAGGTCTTTATATTTTCCGTCCTGCCGCCGAAGAATGCGTCGCGGGGGTTAGGAGGCGCTGCGTTGAGGACGGGGTGGTGGTCGAGATAATCTAAGGACTTGTTGTTTTTCTTCTGCTGCCTGAATACACACTCCCACATCTCGACGACTTCGTAGCCGGCCCGTGAGGTTTTAGCGTTCTTGGCTTTTGTACTTTCGAAGCGTGCGTTGTGCGTGTCCGCCGGATCATCCTCCAGAGCAGCGTCACGTCCGTTGGGGAAGCACTTGGGACAGCCGTGGAACCAGTATCCTTGGAATTCGTACACGGTGTTTGTCTCCATGCACAGTCCGTCGAGCTTTAGGCCGTCGACCTTCATCTCTCGGCCGTTATCCGCATGACTTATTCGCAGGTTGCCCTCTGTTTCGAGCCACAGCAACCATTGCAGAGCGATAAACGATTGTTTATCGGCCAGACGGTAGCCGGCTTTCGGAAGTATGGCTATGGTGTTTGGTTTTAGAAAGTTTCTTCTAAACGCAAGGTTACAGGCGCTAGCGATGGTCACAGCCTCTAGAAATGGATCAACATTACACTCTTGTAGGAAACAGGCCCTGAATTTCAAGCACGCCTGTTCCAAGATCTCCACGTCCGATAGGCAGTATTCGAATATCTCCTTTTGAAAGTCAAAGACGTACTCGTTGCGCACCTGCTCGTCGTACCATCGTGAGAACTCTTCGTGATTCTTGTCAAACATAGAATCGGGGCAATAGTACTCTTTGGCAGGCATGGGGCCTACATACGATTGGTTTGCCAGCGTGTTGAAGAGGTGCGGAAAATATCCCTTTTTCTTTTCCGGAGGCAGATCCGAAGGCTTTAGGCAGTTTAGACAGGGCCATGGGCATGTAGTTTAGAGAGTCGATGAACTTTGTGTTGTCAATCTCCATCAGGATGACCTTGGTGCCTCGCATAATCAGGTCGGGTGTGAATTGAGTCTCTTCTATCACGTACTTTAGGATAAACTGAAAGTCAAAGGCCTGGCCGTTGTGAGCGATTACAATCACCTTTTTGTAAGCCTTTCGCACTTGCATAAGATACGCCATGAACCCGTTGATGGGATCCTCTCTGAACACTCTGGTTCTATCCGTGCACTGTAGGCAAGCGCCGCCGTTCATACACATCCAACAGTATTGCTGGGATACGCACAAGTTGACGCGATGCACACGAGCGTCGTTAATGACTTCGTCTTGTCGAGTTTCAAGATCAAAGAAGACGAAGATATAGTTATTTGATAGCGGGCGACGTGTATCACTTCTCATGTAGCACAGATGGCCTGCAGGCATGTAATCCTTACACACTTTACAATGGCTCTCGCCGCATACGTGAGGAGCTTTTCTTTCCTTTGTTAGAATGTATCTATTACATTCTGGACACTTTCTTATAGCACGGCATACGCTTTTGATGTGCGCCTTAAAACAAGCTCTATTTTGAAATTGTCTATTGCAGTCGCCGCACAGGATGCCGTCGTCTTCAAGCACACACGGCGGAGACCTCTTGCAAGAGTTGCACTGGGCTGGGCATCTATGTCGCAGGCGATTATCGTATGGAACATGACACAATTCGCAATAGTATTTACAAGCGAACGCACCTGTCAAATTTGTAACAACGTTGAAGTGGTTGGCGTGATATAACAAATTTAGCTTGTGCCTGGGGTTCTGAACGTCGCCTTCAAAGTAAATATCACGACCTTTGCTGCCGTAATTGTAGACGGTGATTTTATAATCGGAGAGTAAATCTTGAAACTGCTGCAATTCTCGAATCCCGGCACCAACATCTCCTATCTGCACCCCGGCGTCCGTCATTAGCTGGTTTGCTCTGTTGGTTTGACGCCCGCCGCCGTTCATTCTCACAAGCTTGTACTCGGGATCTCTAACGCATGCGCTATAGCTACAACCAGAGCACGGGATAAACAGAGGGTGTCCGTATTTTTAATCGTAACAATCCCCTTCCTACGGTACGATTCTTCTTTGAAGTTATTATACAGTCCGGGTCTTACAAGCCCACGCCCTATAGGTACTTTAACCTTTGTACAGGTCACTCTGAAGGTGTCGTCGGCTTTAAAGGTGGCTCCGTTGCTCTGGATAATGGAACCAAAGATGTTAAACAAAGCGTCCACAGTTATCGAAGGCGCCGCTCTAAAAGCAATATATCCAGGGGTGTGGTTTCGAAGATTTAAGCTCTGCATGGTGAAGCCTAATTGTATGTCTTCGGTAGCGTTGTTCTTCATAGTCTCTAAGATTTCCTCTAGTCCTCGTCTGACCCACATCAGCTCGTTTTCCGCCACGGGTACGGGGTTGAAGTTGAATGTCACTCTAGTACCGTGCAAACGGAATTTTCGTACATATGTCTGGTCCGTTGATACAATACGAACGGCCATTTTAAAGATACAATTCACTACAATAGATCTTAAATTAACACAGGTATATGCTATATATATATATTCAATTTGATTCTATGTGAAACAGTTTAAATTTTTTGAGATAATAACTAGAATAAAAATACTAAGATTGACAATGGTATATGTTAATCAAATATCAGTTATGTGATACAATTTAAACTTTTGAATGAATCGCTAAAATTAAATCTAGTTGTTTGATAATACTCGTACTAACAATTGTATTTGCTAGATATTTATTCAAATATATGTTATGATTAAATTGTTTTCATAAATATTCAGATCTACTATAATAATATCTTATACAAATTATTCAACTCTGATTCACAAAATGATTACAAGTCGCTCTAATTGACTGGGGCGATTGCGTTAATATAGGACTCTAGTATATAGACTACAAATTTCACACGAGAACAAGTACCACAAGATAGCTTACCATAATGTTTCTTCTTCCAAAGCTGGATAGCAAGTGGTGTTTTTCACGATGAGATTTATAAATCATAAACGCCTGCCCCTCCATACCTCTACAAATGGGATCGCCCACCGAGATGTAATGAAAAGACGTAATTATGGAACGGTCCAGCTCGGATGGACTCGTCCACCCCCTCTCGAATGGACTCTTCCACAGCTATGTATAGAGCTATTTGTTTACTATACCAGCCTACATAATAAATCGATACGGTAGTTGACACAATTACAATCGCCTTGTTTCACAACAACACAGCTGTGCGGGTTATAGACCTGTTATAACGGTCGCCAGCTGTCTTTGCGGTTCTAAGATTATGCGTTATCTCTGCATGCCTGCACATGTCTAACATACGGTTACCGGTTATGTAGGCCAAACGTGTTCCCTCAAGCGATAAGGCTTTGTTGCACTGTTTACTAGTTTGGCATTCATACACCTGTACCCCTCGTCACCCATATCATTTAGGGGTAGACCATTCATTTTAGGGTGGGCCTACTGCCTAGAATCGTTCGAGCGCGGATACGTCATCAGATATATTAAATCTTTCCACAGGATAACCCCCACGCCGGGAGCTACCTCCGGGGAGGGTCCTGAACGTAGCTGAGGACGTCCATGTACCTAGGGGTAGGTTGTTGCGTCATAGGCCTACTTGATTAGAGTTTTTTCCAAAAACTACCTCTAGACGTAGTCAAACCCGCCCCATAGTCTAGGATCAAGGCCATTCAGAGCCGCCGTCATTCGTAACGACCCCTATACTCTCCCGGGGATGGTCCAGAACGAGGCTGATGTCACCCCATCTACTAGGGGTTGGTTAGGTTGGATCCATTTTGGCTAGCTTAGGTTAGTTGGTTAGAATTTATTTTTTTCAAACTACCCCCCACCCCTCTAAACGTGGTCGAAACCACCCCCAAGGCTAGGATCAAGGCCGCATCAACCCCCTGCATCATCCAAAACAACCCCTATAGTCCTAGGTTACGTACAGACCGAGTTAGGGGTAGTTTTGCCAAGGTGGGGTCGTTTCTACTGGCAATAATTAGATAAGGGTGGAATTACCTTTTTATACCATAATACGATTGTGCAATAAAATTAGTGAATAAAAGCTTCTGCGATGCTCTAGTCACTATTTAGGACTACCATCTTCTGTGGAAATAAAAAGGTGAGAAAACGACCAAAAATGTGTTTTTAATTAATTTCTTAATGACATTAACTTCATTAAAACCTCTAAAAATGAATAATGCACCATCAATCACGCAAATAATATCCTTTAATGAAATAAGACGGACAAGCTTAAACTTCTTCGAGTTTAAAACGTCGGTCTCGAAACATACTATTGACAAGCATTTCATGGAAACATTAAAAATATATATATTTATATATAAGGTAATATAAATATATATATTAAATTAATAAATGAACAAATACAAATAGGATCTATATTTGATACTGTATTCAGTGTTTGTAAAAATGGGGCTGCAAAGTAATAGTTTGACAACATTGTAATAAATTTGGCAAGCTGTTTGTTGCATCTAGTTTGCAAATGTATGCTTGATGTTAAATTTCTAGTATTCCTGAGGATGTTGGTACTGTTTGCCAACGAAAAGCTATGTTTTCAAATTTTTAAAAGATTTCGTGTCGCGTATTGTTAAATGAATGCTAAATTAAAAATAAATTTTAACGCAAAATAATCTGTAATTAAGGCGTAAAGTAGATTCGTAACGCCGAAATAAATATCAAGAACAGTTAAATCTAGTTTAAAAGTTTGATTAAATTTTAGCCAAGTTCTCTTTCTAAATTTATTAGGGAAAAGTTAGGCTAGAATAACGAACTTTAAACAACAGACTTTTTCAAATTTTTATTAAAATACGTTGTAATTAAAACATAACCATCAAGACAAAGAAGACATCCTATACAAAGCGAGAGCGAGGAGCCGAGGAGGAGAGAGAGCGAGAGGGAGATTTTACCCTGGACCAAGGACAGACCGTATCTAGGACCAAAACACCGGACCGAGGGTTGATTTAAGGAAAGGAAGGATTTAAGTGGACTGGCAAAACAAGTTAGCACTGTCTTTAGATGTCATTAAACTTTAAAATTTTGGATAATTAAATTTATTTGATATTTTAAAATTTTTAAATGAAATTTCAGAAGAAAATGCTTTAAAATGTTAATTGATTTTAAAATTGGCATAATTACTTCAATAAGGTTAGATTTGAAATTTAAACATAATTGTCCAAAACGGCTTCAACTGAGATTATTAAAGGACATAAATTGAAATTTATAACATAAGAAAATTATTTCTCATTTGATATATTTATATGTTTAGTTTTATTAGTGTGGTAAAATGTTAAGTATGTACAAAAATGTTACTATTTTGTCTTTTTTAAATACAGTTTATTAGGTTTTTCATAAATGACTTTTGTTTATGTGTGATCTTTTGGTAACAAGATACAGTTATTAGAAATTAAATCAGGAAATTAAAATTGAACAAGAGATAAATTAGTAAAAAGAACTTGGGTAAAATTTATAAAACAATTAATTCTGAAGGAAATAAATATATTAAATAAAGATAAAAGTAGATTGATTATGGTTGGTTGATACAATATTAAATAATTAAGGAATGTTTAAAAATATTTTTCAATTAATTGTAAATTATTAAAATGTAAAATAGAGATAAACGATAAGAAAAAAATAATTTAAATTAAAATTATATGAAAGTAAATGGAAGATTCAATTATAAATTTAAAATTAAATATATGAATAACTAATGAAAATTAAGGACAAATAAATAGCATCACATAAGTAAAAAGAAGGTAATTTGTTCAATATGCATATGTTTAAAAGTTATTTATTATTTATTTATTTATTATTATTTATTTATTATTTATTTATATTAGAAGTTATTTTATTAAGATAAATCGTTACAGGTTAATTTATTGTTTTTTTAAATGAATTACAGGCTAGAAAATAATTAACGTTAAACATTAAAATTATTAGTAAATTGATTCAATAACTTGAGCATTTAAAATTCAAATTTTGAATTTTTTTTTTTTTATAGTTAATAAGAAGTAAAAATCCTGTACTAGTAATATTTTATATAAATAAAAATCTATATTATAGATCTATAAAATCTAATATAAAAGTTGTTTACTAACTTACGAATAAGAGTTAAATTTATTTTTCACTAAACTAATTTCTTAAATAATTCTACGACTTGGCCATTAAGATGTGTGATGCCTATAAATAGAATATTCCTTAAGATATAATAACTCAAAGGTTTAAATATCAATAAGCTAGGTTTTTAAAATAAAATTCCAGTGACTGGTTCCCTGGCGGAATGTGGCGAGCAGCGGTACAGGTTGTGGCTTGTGTCAGATTTGGTTGTTTCAAATTTTACCTGCTTCAGCTGTCTACTAGTAAGTGTGGATCCAGAGGAAAACAAAGGCCAAGAGGAGAAGTCTGTGTGTGTGTGTGTGTGTGTGTGTATGTGTGTGTGTGTGTGTGTGTGTGCGTGTGTGTGTGTGTGTGTGTGTGTGCGCCTCTGTGTAAATCTACGTACATTTTCATAGATGATCTAACTCATCAATTACATTCTACTTCACAACATATCCAGAACATCCATGAGAATCAAATAATCAATTACAGATGTAATATTTATGCAGCCACAATCATGGAAAATATAAACTAAATGGTCGGTCATATTATGTGAAAACATAATAATTCTGATATTGGTAAATTGAATTTAAATCCAGATGAATTTTTCTGTAATTATAAAACATTTCTTAACCATTTAAAATTCCATAAATTTCGTTTGAATGAAATTCAACCCCTCAAATAAAACTCTTTCTCTCTCACCCTCTCTCTTTCAAACCCAGTCTCTCTCTCTTTAAAGCTCTCGCTCTCTCTCTTTCACTCTCTCTCTCTCTCTCTCTCTCTCTCTCTCTCTCTCTCACACACACACACACACAAACACATACACACACATACACACACCCAGTTTCATAAATTTACAAGTAACTCAAATTAAAATTGTTCAATAGCAGGTATGAAAGTATCCTATGTCTAGTATACAAACTGTAACCTTCTACGTTGGCCATAGGATTATGAGATCTCTACAGATTTCTCAACAAAAAGTCTTTTGTACAAATTTAATATACAAATAAAACAAAAATAGTATCATTGTAAAAGAACCTTGTAACGTATGTATTTAACCTCTAAACTATTTTGCAAAGGCTGTAATAAAAATGTGTAATAACGCATTCATAGGAATAAACGTAATTATAATTCAAAGTAATTTATATTATAATCTCTTTCTCTTAGCTGTGGTTCCTGCAATATTACTATTCTATATTCTATATATTCTATATTACTACTAATTTTCTAATACTTAGTATATGATTAAATATTTCTAAAACGCATCTCGTGCCAATTCATAAAACAGAATAAAAGTTTCTTATCTCGTCTAATTCGTCATTTTCTTCCAATAATATTTTTTTTTACCTATACAATAAATTTGTATATGGACAATTTGATAGTTATGAAATATGTACGTCCATTCCTCGTTTTCGACATTATCATGTAATTGTTTACAGTCGTTCATTTGTATCTACAGATTTACAACGAAGTAATGAGAAAATAGTATGAAAACTAAAAAATTTACATTTTCAAACGTCATTGGATGCATTCAGTCAATGTAATTTTTCAACTTAAAGTAAAGTGCAAGGTCCCACCCGTGATGAATGGCACAGTGCTTGACAAGAACAAGTCTTTTCAAAACTGATCAGAACCTAAAGTAACCCGTTCATATTCTAGAAAGTTCTACAAGTAAGGGGATAGAGATTACGCCAAGCGCAAAGTTACGCTTGAGCGGACACAAGCGTATACCGTCTCGTAAAATTTATAACCCTCTATAAATAAGCGAATGTTTATGTTTTAGAAGCGGGAAGTCAATAAAATGTCATTAATTGACCGTTTATATTTTGTAAAATGTGAATAGAATTTTATCACACTTTATTAGACATAATTAAAACTTTATTTTGACTATTTTATACATTTTAAATGTGTAGATAATATTAACCTTTAAAGTGTAGAATTAATAAATAACTGTTTAGTCCTCTCAGGTAAGCGTTAAGAATATTAGGACAATATTGAAATAAACGTATGTCGAAGCTAATACGTTCGGGAAGAACTTTCACCGCATCAGGGATTACGATAGAATCGTAGAAAAGATAAAGCTAACACTGAAAGACTTTTACGTACCGTCGGGTGTAAAAAAGAGTAATCTAAAAGCAAATTCATCACAGTCTATCTCTGGACCTTCACTTCAACAACCAGGTAACACTTGTAACAATAATTATGAATCTATCAGCTTGCGAATTAGATTTTCAATGTGTTAAAGGTTAGTGGAATCCGCTTATCATAAAATAACTGGTGTTGGAAGGGTCAAACAAGATTTAAAAACACTTTTGTTCAGAATCTTCTTTTTAGTACACTTGCTTGAAGAAATCTTGCAAGAGACAAACGAGTAGATTATTAGGAACTATCATCATCTAAATTGTGTAGGAAAAAATGACGGATTACAGAGATAAACGACATTTTGTTTCACTATGTAGAACACTTTGAACTAATATTCACTAGGGGTGGTGCAAACGTTTATCCTAAAAGACATTTTACTACCGGCGAAGTCATTCGCGAGGATTTGGAGCTTCAACAAGTGCAAAAGAAATCTATGAAAAAGTGATAGAAATACACGACATAAAGAAGCTGGAACATGAGAAACATAAAAATATAAGAAAATTATCGAAATAGGAAAATCGTTACTGTGTTACACCTGTAGTAATAGCATACAGGGATAGTTTTAAGGGAATAAAAGTGTAGGCCTGCATAGACCACGATCGCGTTAGAGATTCATCATTTCTTTTAAGGTTCTTGTAGAAGCTAGATCTTTCTCTTTATCGTAAGGTGTACGTCACGGTATCCCCAGCAGATTATGCAGTTTCTGTTGGAATAATTCATCTTGAAGCAAAAGATTATGGACTAGTTACAATATCTTCCAAGTTAAAAAAAAAGTACACAATTTGAACAAATCGTCAGGAGTTTTGTTAAGCAGTAATTGCGCTCGTACATTAGCCTTACAAAGAGAGTGTGAATCGAACCTGCAGAGACTCCTTCCTAGTGTTTTGTTAAATTATATTTATGAAAATTGAACAGGACGAGGTGATTGCAAGAGAATCTGTCATTATTACATGTGGCCTTTCCGGAGGGGGATCTACAGGACTCACTTTGCACCAGTAATTTGTTTTGATAAGTTGTAAAAATGGTTTGTTTTAATAGAAAGACTTTTTTAATAATTTTCAATACCTGCGTAGTTACGAATTTTTAAAAATACTCTGTATGACCTTCATAATTTGTTAAAACAAATCTTACCCACTTCCAAAACAAATTACATCACTTTTCATTTTTATTCTAAAAATAAGATAACGTCATCCCATCTACAGTTTCTTAAGAACGTCAGTAAATGTTTGTGCAAAGCTGTTTTGCCTCTCTATTCCTATGGTTAGGAGAATATAAACCAGAAGATTTGACCTAGGGATCGCCCCTAAGGTTTTGTTAACATTTTAATTTAAGGATGATTTGGTTTCGGCTTACACAACTTCTAAGAAATAGTTTTAGAAATAACGTAATAGGTCTATTTATGTCATTCAGTACTCATTAAAAATAACTAAAAAAACGAGAAAATAAAATGTATAGTGGGATATATTTTAGGAAAATCAAAACACTTTGAATACGTTCAGGTATTGTAGCTTGGAAAGTAATAAAGGTTAGTGAATATATCGAGGATTAGCATAGAGGCATTAAATCTCCTTATACAGTGTATTAGTAAGATCATTACCTGATGTGTGCAAGGTCGAGAACACCCCTCTAAGGGTTTCATAAAGAAATGTCTATCCATTACACCCTTTTTCACTAATAAGGGTTATTGCACTGAATGAGGTGAGTTAAGACTAAAAATAGAACATAAGGAGCCATTAATACAAGGTAGAGAATAAAGTTTGCCATGATATCGCGCTGAGATGGTAGCTTCACTAAAGTATGACCAGGAGACTATAAGCTGCCCGACTCAATATAATCGAGAACTGACCAATTGAAAATGAATGATTATTATATTAAAGAAATATTGCCTAAAGTTACCATGTTACCCTTTTAAAATATTATATAAAACTATTTCCTTATAAGTAACGACGTAGTTTTACCTAGTTTAATTTAGAAATTTGTTATCTATTACTGACTACTCAAAGAAAACACGAGAAGTCCCACCTCTTAAAATACTGTAAGAACCTTCTATGATGAAATTCCGTTGAATGGTTTTATAAACGTCATATCTGGGTTCTGTAATTTTGTATAAGTACTTCAACAATATTTTAAGAGTATTATAAATATTTAATTACAAATATAAAGGAGATTATGTATTACTATATATCGGTAATTAGAGGCTTCCAGCATTTTACTAGATAATATATTTTACTTATAAATTTTTATTTAGATCACCCGGTGAACAATATATCATTGAAGGATAAGACAGGAATAGGTATAGAGGTAATAAAGTGTGGAACATCAAACTTCCTGGAAATGATAACAAATCCAGGTCATGTACCTGAGCTATATCTTCTCCCTAAATGGCCTATAAAGAAGTAATATCTCTTTGTATGGAGAATAGTGAACTTAGTGGAATTAGGTAGGGGTTATGAATAAGGTCATATTTAGTGAAATTATGACATCACGTAAGCCGAAATGCTTATCTGAGTTAGCACGGACCTCTACCAGGGGGGCAGACATTTATGTATTTTACTATATAGTTTCAGTAGAATCACACTATTTATTTATTGACTAATTTACAATTAATTATTTGCTTAAAATAGTTTACATATTTTTTGGGAACGAACAACTACCTTATACGTTCGAATCATACCATCTAGACGTGAATTTTCGTAACTTGACTTCTCTGTTCTGGAATAGCAATAAGGAACGACATATTACACGAGTATATTCAGTTTATTAAACCTACGTGACAAAATGCAATATCTTTTACCCACCTGTTAAAGCCTGGGATCAATGTCTGAGCGGCAATAAAGTATCTTCTCGACTCTACGCAGTTTATTTGTGTGACAATCTGTCGGTGGATATTTATTCCAAGTGTAAATTCTTTCACGGCAAAATACACAATTGGCTAATTTGTGTCTTAAAATGGCTGGAATACTGTATTTTTAAATTGTTCTTATTGTGTGTCTGATATTGTTTTATGAAAAAGTGATTAATAGTATTCTTTTGTCGTGCCATTAAAATTAAAAATTTTGTAAAATGTATATTCTTCAAAACAATAATAATACCCATTGATTCTCTTTTTAGTTTACTAATAAAATCTATTTGCTCTTCAACAATACTTTTACAGAATAATATTACTAGCAACTTTCATAGAGAAATTAAATATTTATTTACACAGTAAGTATTCTCAAACGTAAATTTTATATATACGTTTTAAATATTATTACAAAACGTATTTTTAAAAATCTTAAAGTTTATAAATGTTTAATATTGTATCCTGAAAACAGAGGAAAAAATAAGTGGGCGTAATATGTTATAAATATAATATGAAAATTGTACTGTTATCAATAATTATATCCAAATCTTTTCATTCTCTGCAGCAACAAAATTAAATTCAAATAAATCAATTTTCTCTAATTTTTTTCTCACGTTAATATCAACGGTATATTGAATTTTAATATTAAATAGTATAGTCTATTTATCTACCCATAAATAAATTTTGTTTTTTGAGTAAAATAGTAATAAGTTTTTATAACCTGATATTAGTTTTAAAATAATAAGTATTGGGTACAAACGTAACTAATTCTATGATTAACCCTCTTTTATACATGTTTCTAATAAGTAGGTAAATTGTAACACATAATTAGTTTCTGATAAACAAATTAAAACAATTTGATAAAAAAAGCGAAAGCAGAGGAAATGGATTTGTGGAACATGTTACTTTTACTTGAAAACACAAAATCTGACGTTTACGCGGAAATTAAAGGTATCCAGTTTCGACAAATTCCTTAAATCGTTCGGCCTCATATTTCCTACAATAATAAAACTTAAACCATTTCCTTTCTCATATTAGAAAACTTCCAGTTCCGGTGACTTAGTTACGTTCTACAATTTCGTTTGGTTTTGCTCTCTCTCTCTCTCTCTCTCTCTCTCTTACGATCCTCTCTTTTTAAATAAACCTTTCTTTAATTTATTTTGTAAATTGAGGGCTGTCCAGTACAAATGCTTTAAATGATTATATAGTTATATGATGAGGAAATTTAAAATAATTTTAAACATGACATATTAAGAATATAGAGCTTTTAATAAACTATATAAATATAATCAAATAATAATTAATTACTTCATAACAACACCAATGCGCAAACATTTATATTCTCCAACAGAAATATAACTTATCATTAAGTTATAAGTATTGCTCATTCTGGTAATGATGTTAACGCCATCATTCAAACCTATATTAGGACGTAATTTATTGATTGTGAGTTTGTGTTTCATATTATTATTGCGTTTACTCACTCTCTAGGCTTCGCTACGTAAGGCGTAAACTTTTGTTATAAATTAAAAATGTTATATAAATTATATTCACATCAAAGCGGAAAAGTTTTTGAAATAAAGCGATCGATCAAATCTAATTATAACATATTTTATCAGATTTAAGCTATTTATTTCCAGATAATTATTAACCTCTTTGGAAATTTAATCCGAGACAACAAAACTAATCCGTCTTTAATTATATTTTTACATATTAATTAAAATTATAATCAATATATTGCTTGTTATTAAAACGAATTATATAAAGTATTATTGTAATAATGTAATGTATTTATAAGTATGTCTTACAGTTACAAACACACACGTATATTAGTTTAAACTGAAATTTCCCGACAAGAGAATAAACTTAAATGGTACGTGTATTATTTACAGAAAATATTACTTCTATTTAAAAAAATATAAAAATTAATGTAATGATTTTCACGGTTTTTATTTGTGAACTTGCCGAGAAACCGCTTCTTAAAATGTTTACAAACCGAATACAATCAAGAGCATTGAATTAATACAAACATCGTACTACGTACAAGCCAACAGTTGACAGTTTTAAAGTATTTAATTAAACTTGTTTCTAAGAAAGCATTGACTGGAATATTTTCTTATATATTATATTAATAATTTTCTATACCTTATGTATACGATTTGTAGAAATTTTTACTAAATTACTTAAGATTGATTTTTCAACAAACAATTATTATTGTATGTCATTTTAACCTGATAATATATAAGACAGAGCGTTACATAATCAACAATAATGTATTCAGATATTATATCACTTGTTATCTCTTATCTTAAAATATATATATATATATATAAAACTAATTCTATCCCCAATTATAATGACGCTAACCAAGAGTGTATCCGTACCAAAAAGTGTCAAACACGACTAAAGACGTTTACATTTCAAGAAGCCTTTGTTTTGTAAACATAAGGAATTCATCACAACAGTTACAGAAATGATACTGTGTTGTGAATAAACGTCAGTACAGAAGAGTTAAATAGAAAATAGTTATTTTTTGAAGAGAAATTTGCAGATTCTTAAATGAACTTGGTGATTGGAGAACATAACGTTTCCCAATTAGGTAGAGTGATGTTTTTATTTCTTGATAGTACATCCTGAAAACATAAACTTATATAAGAAAATTGTTTTATAATTCCATTTAATAACAATAAACTAGACTTTAAACTTATTCGTGCTGCAAATCTTAAAATAAAAAATAGGAGTTATTTTAAAAAATTAACTGAGCTAGTAAACATATTGAATATTTCTGTTTTTAGAAATATTTGAAAAAATAAATATTAATTTTTCAAAGATCAGTCTGATTTGCCGTTTATGTGTTTCTAAATCATCCCCTGTACGCTTATAGTGTATTGAATTAAAAGGAATAAGAGAAGAACATTTTGATCCTTGTTATTAATCTTGATTAATGATTAATCTTGAGATTTGAATCATTATTTAAGTTCCGTCTTATAAACGGACACTCCCAAATACGGACAATACATTTGCTATTTTCAGACATTATAAATTAGAAATAAAGTGTACATGCGTAGGTAATAATAATTATTGATAATAAAAAAGTCCACTGTTTATGGACGGAATTCATTGCCCCTCATTATGTATGAATCACCATAATCCCGTGTTCACGGAGCTGTAGAATAACTAACCTCTGATTGCGCTATACAATTTGAAAACAACCGATGGCGCAGAACTCTGAATAAATTGGCTTACTTTTATCTTTATTTTGTTTTCATTTTGAAGAATACGGCAATCATAAATTTTGACGTGAGTTTATTTTACGAGCCTGGGGTCACCCAAATTAATTGTAGTGTTAGAATAAAAAGAACTTGTAAAATTTAAAAAATAGTTTTAATAGCTAGGAAGAAATATTTTTCCCAAAGAGGGATAATTAACTTTAATTTTGCAAGAAGGAGTGTGTAATGCTGAAAAGAATGTAACAAAGTTATATTAAAAGCTGTTTAAAACACGTAAAATGCCGTTAGACCAGCGCCGGTCGTTTCCCTTATCCGTGAAACGTTGCAAGTGTGTTTAAAGTGTAACCTAACTTTACGGTGATAAGTACGTCGAATCAGTTTTTAAGCCAGTACTCATGACGCTTTCAATGATGATTTCTAGCTGTGCTGTGGATCAAATGTAAGAAGAATACAAATTTTATGTCAGCTTCTTCTGTTAGCTTAGGTTTATCGACGCGACTGTTTAAATTCAAAAGTTTTGTATATTTAGTTAAACTTACAAATTTTATTTCAATAAATGTCCCAAGTGTTTCGCATACAATAAATGTGTTTAATTTCAATAAAGTATAAGCATATTATGTACATGTCTAGTACAGCCTTGTACAGTTTTTTACAACTAATTTAAAGCTGTAATTTACTCGTTATTTATTGAAAGCTAGTCAAAGGGATACTACTAAACAATGGTTGGGGGTTTAGTTGTGTTATAATGTTGGATGGAAAAATATACTTATTCCCGTGATTCGTTATTCTCGACTTGATAATTATGTAAAAGGCTTGATAATTTGTTTTCTGATTTACAAATTACAATGTAAATATATATTTAAATATATATATATATATATATATATATATATATATATATATATATATATATATATAAAATATATATATATATATATATATATATACATATGTTATGAAAAACTAATACCTTGAGGAAATATTCATAAGAAATTACAAATTACTATTTAAAAAACGACCCTTTTAAAAATAATATTGTAAGGTTTATATAAATTATAAATTCTTTATATATTTATCAATAAACCACTAATAAGAACAATAGTATTTGCCTTTCCCACATATAATAATACATACCTTACTAGTGTTTTAATAAAGTGTTCTCTATCTAAAAATCAATTTAATACAGTGACTTTATATCGCCTGCAAGTACGCGCAAGAATTCAGTAACCCCATCTTGGAACTAGCCTTTAGGTCGACTGAGCTTTGAGCAGGTAGCCGTTCCATCCCTACGACGAGGTGGATCAAGTCCAGAGTAGCCTAGTGTGGAGAATCAAAGAAAATCAGAAGATCCGCAATAATAACTTTATAAAATGAACTCATTTTACTAAAATTCAATGATAATAAGACTTTCCAGTCACAATGACTCTGTAACAATATTGTTCAGTATAAATTAGGTAAAAATGTAAAAAAAATACCTGTTGCAAAAACTATAAAGTATAACTAAATAGGGAAAATTTCAACTAATATAAATGATTCAAAAGTTTTAGTAACTTATAAACATAAAGATTTCTCATAATTATATTATAAAATATAGAAATTTATTCTCTATGAACATATTTAAGTGAACCAGTATAAAATATGTCATCAAACTAATTGAGTAAATTAATATATGTTGTTTTGTATGGACAAGAATACTAAGGCCAATATTATAAGTTATTAAAATAGATTATATATAGAAATAGAAAATATAATAAAGTAAATAATATAGGATATAACGTTGAAAAATATTTAACCTTTTGTGAAAGTCTATAGCATAACACATTCTTTAACAAGAAAATTATTGAAGAACAGTAAAATCGTAACTAACCAACAATAATGATATTTAAGTTAATAAAATTTTTACAAATCATAATTATTGGTTAAAGGAATTTTTATTAATAAATTACGCTTTTGAAATATAAAATGTATTTTTGATATAAATAATTTCATAGTCTGGGAATGAATAACAGTATCATTAATAGAATGGGAAAATGTATCTTATAGTAATTATTCTTAAATAGTTGTAATTTTACAAATATAAAAATGCCCGATAATGAGATACATCCATTAATAAATACCTGATTTAATAAATAGGCCCTACTGTATGCTAGGTATAAAGATGTATATAGCCAAGAGACACTTTTTTAGAAATTGTTTATTACATGTATGATGCAAAATATGGGCAATAGTATGTTATAATTTTTGGAGAGGTATTTAATTTGGACAAGGTTATTATAATTTTCGTTACAGAAAGGTTAATATTGTTATTTTATATTAAAGGTTTGTCGTCTAAAAGTAGTAAATCATTTGAACGATTGAGGAAAAGTTTTAAAACAAATGAAGCTGTAAATTTTGTGTATGATAGACAGAGCCCATAAATAAACATAAGTTCTATACGTGGTGTGGATAACAATTGGCTATACAAACCCTTTAATTAAAGTATCAAGAATTAACACCTCCAAAAAAATATAATAACCTCCTCACCTTTAGTACAAATTGACCGAGGCCATGCTCATGCTAATTGGTTTTTCGATAGGAAATTATCCTTGAAGGCTTAAGGGAAATTACAGGTTTTGTTAATAGAATTGAAATCCTTATTAGACATTTACTGTGCAAGGCCGATAAGGTAAGTCAGATTTTGGTGAATAGTGCGTTATAGAAAGACTGAGCACAGGGAATTAAGGTATAAAAACGGTAGTAAATAAACATTGTTAAATACTTACCTTATGATAACTCTACCGATGTCAAAATGTTAAATGTATACACAAATTAAAATGTTGTGTAGGTAAGTTAAGCTTTAGATAGGCCGTGGCAGTGTGTGTGTGTGTGTGTGTGTGTGTGTGTGTGTGTGTGTGTGTGTGTTTGTGTGTATGTGTGTGTGTGTAGTGGCTGTGTGTGTGTTTGTGGCAGTGTGTGTGTGTCTGTGTGTGTGTGTGTGTGTGTGTGTGTGTGTGTATGTGTGTGTGGCTGTGAGTGTGTCTGTTTGTGGCTGTGAGTGTGTTTGTGAGTGTGTGTGTGTTTGTGTGTGTGTATGTGTGTGTGTGTGTGTGTGTGTGTGTGTGTGTGTGTGTGTGTGTGTGTGTGTGTGTGTGTGTGTGGTTGTGTGGGTGTGTTTGTGTGTGTGTGTGTTTGTGTGTGGCTGTGTGTGTGTGTTTGTGTGTGTGTGTGTTTGTGTGTGTCTGTGTGTCTGTGTGTGTTTGTGTGTGTGTGTGTGTGTGTGTGTGAAATTTCGTATTTATTTCCATTTCCCAAGTGTTCGATTGTAGCGAAAAATATTATACCGGGCGACGAAGAAAGTTATCTGAGATACGAAAAACTTTATGAAAACTTTCGTCAATGCCCCAAAAAATTACAATTTTGGAAAAATGTAATTCCTCTAATCGTGGTGCTAATAGTGCAGGTAAAATGCACATTGCCCACCCCTAATACAATGCATATAAAATGAATCAAAAACATGTCCTGAAGCTATATTGACAATTATTGTTTGTTATTGCCATGGAAGGTTAATTTTATTTACCTATGAAGTATCCAGTCAGGATAGATTTGGTTGTAATTTTTATAGGTTTAACCAAATGTAGCAAATATATGTAAGGCTAGAATAGCGTTCAAGCGAAGAAGTAATACTCCGCGGAAGTAGACTTTTAATTAGGTAATTTTGTATAAAATTACAACTAAATATCCTGACTGGACACTTCACAGGTATATTTTAATATACTATAGGTAAATAGTATTGTATACAATACAACCAAATCGATTGTAACTGGATATTTTATAGGTTGACCTATATTACTACTTCTTACTACTCCGCAATAAATTTCTTACCCAGTTTTAATTTGATGAAAATTTTATTTATTTCCCTGAGCAAGAGTTTTCATTATTTTTTCGTTTCCGTGATGACTTTCTTCGTCGCCCAGTATAATGTTTTCCCTTATCGAACATTTGGAAAGAGGAAATAAAATCTGAAATGTTACATGGACATTCTTAGGTTCCCTGGTTTTCACATATACCTATTTTTATTTAGAAATTCCGCCATTGCACCGCTCCACTGACCTTGGAATCTCAATTAAAGATAAGTTTATAAACTATAGTTTGATATATTTATTGGGATTTAATTTCAGTATATTAAAATCAAGCTAACTACTACCCCAAATCAAATCAATACAATTATTCGTCAACTACGTACGAAGGACGGGTACTCTGCTAGTAAATTAGACATGTAAAACTTTACATTCAATGGAATAAGCTAAAGTAAATTTATAAAAATTCTAAATAAAAGGTTTTCGAAAAAATTAATTATCAATTCTAAGCAATCATTCATAAAATACACAAACCTAATATTATTTTAAGGTTTTCAATATTCATATTCAAAATGAATAATTTCTTTTGTTTGCTTCATTAATACTGAAATTATTTGCATTCAATTATAGCTTCCTGTTTTGTTGAAACAATTTACAAACTCCTTAAAAGTATTAAATAAGAGGTATATTTGTGGTATTTTCATTAATTGTAAACAAAAAAAAAGATTAAATAAATTCAACAATATTAAATAAAGTTTCTAAATAAACAAGGTTTTAAAGGCATTTTTGGTATAAAGGTTTCATTAAATTAAACATTACTCCACAGTTGTTTTATATAGTAATACAGTTGTTAGGATTATATGTGATAAATAAATTCACAAGAAAAAATTATTAAATTTATAGGTAATAAGTAAATATAGTATAGTATATATATTATAATGAGTATATATATTATAATGAGCATACATATATAAAGAACTATGTCAAAATACAAATACAAGAATTATAATTGAATTTACAATTCAAAGCTTTTCGTTGGCTAACAGTACCAACATCATCAGGAATATTAAACTTCTGGAATATTTTAATATTCCTGATGATGTTGGTACTGTTAGCCAACGTAAAGCTTTGAATTGTAAATTCAATTATAATTCTTGTATTTGTATTTTGACTTAGTTCTGTATTAATACACAAGAATACATATTGCGATATATATATATATATATATATATATATATATATATATATATATATAAGTATAACAGCAATACGTATATTGAATGTGAATAAGGAGAAAATGCAAATAAAAACAATAAATTTTGTATTTTTCACTTTCCTTCGTAAAAGACCGAATCAAGTTTCTAATTACACAAAATGTTACTAAGTATCTAGAAATAGATCTTAAAATCTAATATCCCTTTGGTCACAATTATTTATTGTCTATATACACTTTCTCATATTTGGCTACGTCTATTCATATATTTAATTTAATTATTGGTATTAACAATGAGTTTCTTAATGTTCCTTTTTATTACCAAATTATTATAAAATTATAGTTGTATATTTCTTACGAGCTTATAAATAGCTTGGAAAAATATATATAATACTTGTATAACTCCAATATATATTTTTCTATCTAAGAGATGTCGCAATACAGTAATTAGAAAAATGAGGAGAAACGTTGTTCAAATAAATATGAATTATTTTATGTGTTCTGGCTCTGTTTTGTAGAACTAATTATAAGTGACGTCACGATCACGTCCTACTGTTTTTATAAACCAAAAAATAAATTTACATTTGTTCTAGTAATAAACTATCAGTACTAACACAAGCCCAATTTGCAACGTAATTTTCCAGTTGAATAAAAAGGAATGGCGATTCTGTTCCGGCATAATAAATAAAATTTGAATTTACAAAATTTGGTAACCATTTGTAACAAGTCACTAAACATCAAATTTTATTAAACTTGATGCATTCCAGTTTATTTGAAACAATCTAAAAGTACCTTTAACTTACTCTCATATACTTCAGGTCTGAGCTCAGAAGAGATTATTCAGTGTAACCTTACTACGTTTCTCTAAATTTAGATTTGATTTTTTAAAATATAAATGAAAACCACAGCAAAACAGTGTACGTAATATAGTTTTAATTAACATGTCTTTTTCACTAGAATCTATTACAATTTCGTATCTGTTGTAGGCCATATTTTTATTCCATCTACAGCCAGTAATATGACGTAGTTTACCAGATGGCAAATAGGCTCCCAATGACATTGACGCACATGTGTTGCAACTGTACCAAAGAGTGCGCAATAGACTCCAACCATTTGTATTCTAATAATTACAATACTACACAACAAAGTGGAATAAATTATATGCAGTAAAAACATGTTTAAAAAAAATTCGTTCATCCCATTTTTATTTTGAAAAATATTTTTAAGGACGGTTAAATATTTGTAAAATAACCACACCTGTGGAGTGTAAATTTATGTGAACTTTCTGCTCAAACTGCTTAATATCTTTAAACTTAAAACGTATAGCTATAAGTTTATTACCTGAGTAGCAGCTAACGAACCCAGGTGGCGGGAATACTAGGTAGCGGATTACTAATATCATCCCAGTTAAAATTGCAGCAGGTCAATTCAACGAGCGTTCAATTCGAACTATTTCCTATACTAATGGAACATATTTTGTTTTTGTTATTACATATATTATTTTTTTTCCATATTTCTAATCCTACAGTCCTTCCTACCTTCTTCTTACAAAAAGATATAATAAGGGGCAACTTCTTTATAGGCCTATTAAACAGTAGCTCTATATCAGGCACTGAACACGTTATGTGGGTGGTTTTATGTCTCCATCCTAATAATATCTGTATTCGCAAATGGTAAGAAAGAAGCACTAATACCTGGTTTAACCACTACTTGTCTCTTTATACTATACAAAATATTTTCAAAAACATTTTGAATTTTCATCATAATATTTTTTTGACGAAGAATGTATCAAGGGAAACAAACAATATTAGTTTTCATTACTCTGTTTTAAAATGTAAGGTTAAAACCTCAAATAATTATCACTGTCGAATGTTGCCCAAATCTTGAAAGACTTTCCTAAATATTACCAAACATTTCATTATATTATAAATCTATATTGAATCAGATATAAACAAATATTGAAAATAGAGGAAAGGAAATAAACTCTCAAAATAGAACTATTAACTAATAACAACCAATAAAAAGTCACATACAATAAAATGTTCACCAATAGGTTTTAATTTTAGATCAGAAATAGTTGGTTACTATAATTACAAGGTTAAATTCCAATATAAGATGATGTGCAGTTACTACGGAGAGTGAAATATATACAGTAATTCTGCTGTGGAAGGTAGCAGACACGCTATTGTGAGCTATTATTTGGTTTATTAGGAATGGTATGGACAGGTTAGTAACAAGTAATGACCTTTTCTGTCGTCAATACAACCATGATTTGGAGATACAACACTGTCGAATTTGTTCGGGGATCTACCAACCTATTTCCCCCAATTAATCAGTTGTCAATAACGCGTTGTGAGGACTGGTTTTGTCATCAGTATTATTATGTCTCTAATGTTATAACTCTTCTGTTGATTCAATTGACATTTTTTCCCAACACTAGCAACTATCGTTAGTAGGCTGCGTTCATTGTTCCTTAATCGTGAAATCATCAATGTAAAACTCCCCTGTTTCAATTAAATAAAAGAAAGAAATTTATTTGAAGATTTTTTTTCGTCATCTTCGATTCGGGAGTGTAACAATAAACCAATGACTGACCATCTAATCACATGTGAGAGACCGTTCAAAAATCTTAACCTTCCAGTTGAAATCGATTCTGAATTATCTCATTTATCCCCAACCTGACTTGTTTTTTTGATTTTTGATCTCGGAACCTATTGGTCAATAATCTCTCTGAAGCCAAGGTGGTCTAAGTGAATCTCTCCCTGTCTGATACCAATATTGGACAAAACGAGTTGAAAATTTCATAGGCGATCACCTTTAATAGGTTCGTGACCCTTGTGTTGTCGTACGTGACACTTGTTCTTGCCCGTCGGCAGTGGTTTTCGTTTTGGACACCTTGTCACCCACCCCTTAATCTCTTTGCCCAGGTATACACTTGATTCTGACACAGTGTTGTCCCCCAAACTGTGCCTGCAAACATAAAGATTTCTGAAGGTTTAACTATTTAATTATTTTGAGCATACATATAACGATGCGTTGTGCAACAAACAAATCTCATGGTTGTACAGACGACGAAACCCTTTCTGGTATACTGTAATAATGGCGGTGTATTTGGACCTTTGGGTCTCGTCCTCATCGCCCTTATAGACTTCCTGAGTGATATCTTAACGAGATAGCCTAACGATGAGGGCTGTTATAATCACTTTCTCACTTGAAGGAATTGGGTTTGATTTCCCATCTACCAAGCTATGGAAATCAGGATTCAGTGCAATGAAATGCTAAGTGTTGCGCTAAGAGCAGGATGAAAAATCCTAGAGAGAAGCAGTCCGAGACAAATTACAAAATTTTGTGATAAAATTACAAAATATATAGAGGCTAGAACAATCTTATGACAATAGATAAAGAGGGACAATACCTCAAAAATACCTTAGTGAGGATATGATGGAAATGATATGGACATTTTCTGCTGCCTATTCGAAATTAAAATTGGGATTTAAATTAAACTTTTGTTACAGCTAAGCTACGTCCCTTAGGATGTGCTATTGCGTCACATGAAACACGACTGCAATACAGGTTGTTAATAATATATATTTACAACTTTCGGATTAAAGCTAGACGGTCAGTTGGGACAGCGGCCGTCTGTGTTTGTCGTGGGAGTAGTAACTACCCAGAGAGGAAATGAGTGTGTATGTGCGTGGGCTTGTTTATAGAGCCTAAGTCCCGGACGAGTTGATTGATGAAACGACGAAGGATCAGGGCGCAGTGGCGAACAAACATGTTCCCTCCACCCCTAATAAACTGATCAACAATCGTTCACAGCTGTACCCGTATTTCGATTTGCTTCACTTCGTGTTCAGACTTGTTTTCACCGTAAACAGAATATTGAATTATCTTTTATATTTGTTTCGCCCTCTTATTGTTCAGTTGCTAAATTTACTCACAAACTAAGAATAAATTTTATCTATAAGCTATAATATTTTAGTAACAAAACTGTATGTTTTTTTCTTAAATACGTAAACATTAAGCTAACGATTCTATCAAACTCTAATTTAAAACCCTTGGCGTTCCTTCGAAGGGGTTTGTATCGTAATATTCTTTGAATTAACAGCGATTCTACAATTTAGTTTAACTTTATTTCTATAACTACCTAAAATTCATTTGATAATCTACACAATCATAATTAGTGTCTGTTTTTTTAAAAATATTCTATAGATTGTACTGTAGCTTGCGTAGTTTAAATATGTTTATAAAACTATTTTTCACAGTTTTAAATATAAAGGTTTGTTAGTCAAACCTTTTTCCCAACTAAAACATTTATTTCAAATATTATTTAAATATAATTCAGGACAATTAATTTTACACCTGAAAGAGTTTCGAAATATTTTTACACATAATATTAAACAAGAAATTATTATATTACTAATAAATATTACTATGTATTCATTGACTAATAATATTTAGGACCCTAAATATCGTATATTAGAATGATATTGTGTTGGTGATATTAGTTGAACTGAGCGAGAAATTACCATTTTCAACCCACTTCAATAATGGAAAAGGTTCTGTACTAGAACCTAATGTTTTTCTGTTTTTTTTTTCAAAATAAGTCTGAAGTATTTAGCCGATCTATGTGATTTTGATTCCAAATGAAAGAGGAAACCTTCCCGATGCTTCCATTATTGTTACATCCCCATTTGTCTGATTTGTAAATAATAATACGCTATTTTAGATTATTATAAAACATTTCTGGAGTGAAATCTTTTTTTATAAGGAATATGAATTGGGTCTCGTCCTCATAGCCCTTATAGACTTTCTGAGAGCCATCTTAACGAGGCATCTTAACGATGAGGGCTGTTTTAATCACTTTCTCACATGAAGGAATTTGGTTTGATTTCCTATTTACCAAGCTATGGAAATCAGGATTCAGTGCAATTAAATGTCAAGCGTTGCGCTAAGAGTAGGATGAAAAATCCTAGTGAGAAGGAATCCGTGATATATTACAAAATCTCGTGATAACATTACAAAATATATAGAGGCTAGAACAATCTTATGACAATAGATAAAGAGGGGCAATACCTCTAAAATATCTTAGTGAGGCTATGGTGGAAATGATATGGACTTTTTCTGTCCAAGTGATTTTGATTCCAAATGAAAGAGGAAACCTTCCCGATGCTTCCATTGTTGTTACATCCCAATTTGTCTGATTTGTAAATAATAATACGCTATTTTAAATTTTTATAAAACATTTCTGGAGTGAAATCTGTTTTTATGAGGAATATGAATTATAAGATGAATAATAATCAAAACAAGCAATTACAGAATTCATTTTTTGTAGTGTGCTACCACATATATAATAACCTTAAAATACAAGTATAAAACGAATAGACTTTTTTTGCTTCTATTAATGAATGCATTCTCATGAAAACGGTTTTCTCGATGCTCTACCCATAATAATACATAACTCGAATAAGTTAGGGCAAATAAATAGCCTGAAACGACAATTTATTTTATTTACCATGGGTAAGATATTCAATTATACTGTGGTGAAATCGTCATTACTTTACTAAAAATCAAGAGATAAATTCACTAAATGTAAATTTACTACCAATTTTCCCATTATTTTTTATTAATATTTTATGTGTACAAAATGTTTTCCCAATAATAATGAAAGGTAACATTATTGTGTATCTGCCTGAGATATTACATTCCATGATTAATAACACGTTTTTAAACGGAAATGAAAGAGCATAGTTGAAAGATAACAAATTATATGTAGGATTTTAGGAAAATTCATTAAGGGAATTACAAACACAAATTACTCAATGTGTTTATCTGACAAACTGATATGTTTATGGTATTCTTCAAATGCATGCCAATTATTTAAACAACGATCAAACATCAAGGTTAGAATATATTTACATTGGATATCTGTGCATAAATTGTGGGCTTTTTGCCAACTTAATCAACTCCAAGAAATGTAGCTCGATAAAAATGTAAATAAAAATTAAAGATCATACCTATAAAAATAAAAATATCAAATTAAAAAAAAACGAATCTGCTATTAAAAAATAACCCGAATAATATATAAAATTAATATATAATTTTTAGTAACTAAAAAGTAATAAATAATTTTTCAAACAGAATTTATCATAAGCTTATTAACCACAACATTTTGAAGTCGGTCGCTCAATCACTTCTTATGCTTGCTAATCCATCATATTTATTACAATCAATTTCTAAACAATCAACTTTTTGATTGCTTGATTTTCCGTGAATAGTTATAGCGAACCATAAATTCATTCACGAAACTAAATATTTCATGTGTTCGCTATTATGAGAGTATGCGGAACGATAGTCGATATTTTTTCTCGACAAATACTATACAATATTAGATTTTGTCCGATAAAAAACATATGATTGCAAATTTGTCGTACAGGTGTACAGATTGAGGACAATTCCGCGTTCTTTGAATGATTTATAAACAATATGATTACTAAGGATGCCTATATAAATATAAAAGTTAATATCTCGTTTAACTTTTGTATCATAAATTTAAAAAATTCTTATATCAATAAAATCGGTTTATGAATGAAATGATTGAATAACCTCTCTCTATGTCATAATCTATGGGTCATAATATGTCCCAAGGAAGTCCAACATCATGTAAAATATTTTTATTTGTCCGTTCAGTTTGTTAAATATGAGTCCAAGTATAAAATTCGGCGTTCACTTCAACATTTTGAAGGCAATAAGCTTATGATAAATTATTTTTTCATTATTGTAAAATAGATTTTTGCTTTTTAGTTAGAAAAGTTTATATATTCGGATTCTTTTTCTGCAGTAGGTTTTGTTTTATTTTTGTTTCTTAAATATTTATTCTATGTTAAGATTGATATTTCCGAACTTCATTTTCCATTAGGTTGCACACATTTTACATCAGACCTGTGTACATATATACATAAGTCAGAGAGGTTTGGTGGTCCCTGAGGCTTTGCAGCTGACACTTTTACAATGGATCTGGGCAGGAATTTGAGAGCGGGGCGTTTTTATTAGGGCTGGCATTAAAGAAGAGCATTTACACAATTGAAATAAAAAAGTTTTTGTAGAGAGGAGAAAAGTTAAAGTTTTGTGCTGTTGGAAAGGTTTTTGGATTCCACTGATTTTATAGACTCTTTTTTCTTACGATGATTTACAAAATATAGTGTGAGTGTGTGTGGGTAGCTGAGTGAGTTAGGACTAGTTTTTCAAACTTGTGGTAAAAAACGATGAACCCCATTATTTACTAATTTACTACCCTAACGACACAGTTGTAACAAAAGAGAGTAAAGCAGGATGTTCGCTCCATGAGCAACAGTTAATAATGTCCTGAACTTGGGGTGGGCTTCAAGGTCAGTGACTGAATAACCAATCCAAGGTGGAAGGCATCGTGTCGATGGATGAATGGCTACAGGGTATAAAATGCAGTAGCACACGATCCCCATGAGGAACCAGACAAAACCTCATTGTATGTTGTCTTGCCAGGGCAGTGGGGGCTCTGCTCTGGTTGACCGTTCTTTCCCCCATACTCGTGGGAAGCTAATGGACCATACAAACACAAAAACTTATGTTGAGACTGCACAGAGAGCGGGAGCCAATGAGACGGCAAACCGTGAGTCTGAAGCAGAAGTGTCATCGGCAACCACCACTGGGGGTGCGGGGTCGGCTATCAAGCTGCCGACTGCAGAAACCAGTGAAATGGCTGTAGAGTTGAACACGCTTTCTCTACGGAGAAAGCGTATGAGTGTAGCGGCCAAAAGGAGGCTCCGAAGAGATCAGGCGAGAGCAGCGGGAGGGCCAATAATGAAGAGTACAAAACGAAGGGTGGCCAAAACCGAGCCGAGCTTGTTAAAGTCCCGGGCTTGGATGTTGTGAGGGGTGAGGTGCAACAGGTGGGAAGCAATCAACCAAGAGCACCAATCCCCAGCACGCCCAAAAGGCATAGGAGATCGACTTCCAATCCCTCTCCAGTGGAGGGAGGAAAGAAGAAAGCGAAACTGCGAGAAGAGGGGGATGCTGCAGGGTCTTCGCTCACAGAAGAAAAGACTGGGATTTCTACAGGAGGGACCTGGGTGTTAGGATTGAGGAGGCTGGATTGGAGTATGGTGGGAGGGGAGAGCTAGAAGACTCTGTCACATTGGTTGGCGAGGCTATAGTAGAGTCCTTTACTGATAACTGCCCTCTCAGTGAGGGGAGAAAAGTAGGGGATCCGTCATGGTGGAACAAGAAGCCACCCAAACTTAGGAAGACCACCAGGAGACTCTTTAATAGAGCAAAAAAGTACGGAGAGTGGGACCAGTATAGGAAAACACTAACTGAATACAATAGGGCAATTAGAGAAGCACGCAGGAAGTCCTGGTATGAGTTTTGTCAAAAGATTGATGAAACTCGGGAAGGGGCACGACTGCATAAAATGCTCTCTAACGACCCAGTTAACCCAGTGGGGATGCTAAGAACCCCTTTGGGAAATATAACAAAAACTGCAGGGGAAACTGTGGAAGAATTAATCAGAACACATTTCCCTTGCAGCACTCTGAGGAAACTAGGGGGACCTCAACTGAGCTCTATCCAGAGATTGGCCTGTCTGTGCACACTGGGAGCTATGTCAACTACACCTGGTGCACCAATGGAAGTAATGCTTAACCCCCCTCCCCTTGAGCTTGTCCTTAGGGGAGAGGCGAGGCTGGCGGCATGGAGATTGCGTAACTCGAACAACTGGGCTAATATCCCAGTTGTTTCGGAACATATGTGTATCGAGTGCGTGGTCAAAGAACCTGTCTTGGAAATGGGCAGTAACCACATTACTCGAACGTTTGCACCTGACCAGGCCCACCAAACTCTGATGGAATGGTCAGGGTCAGTAACATCGGGAGCTCAGATCTGGTACACAGATGGCTCCAAGATGGACTTAGGCACTGGAGCGGGGCTGTATTGTAAAAACCCAAGGGTAAAACTAGTTTTTTACCTCTGTAAACCCCTTCTTCAGGGGCTCTAAAGCCAGGCGGCAATTGAGGCACTAAACGGACGTGTGGTCACCTCGGCCATAGTCAGGGAGTGCCTAAATAACCTAGACGCCCTGGCAAGGAACAATCAAATCAAGATAGGTTGGGAGCCAGGGCATAGGGGAATATTTCGAAATGAAGCCGCAGATGCACTGGCCAGAGAGGGGTCTTCGACTCCCCTGATTGGACCGGAGCCGGCGGTAGGTATTTCCAAATCCATGGTCAAGATTGCAGTGCGAAGGTGGATGGCTGAAAGACACTGTGAGCACTGGGTCAGGGCTGAAGGAATGAGATACAGTAAGGTAACCCTTAAGAAACCGTCCTTGAGTCTCATCTATCTGTCTAGGCAGGAATTGAGGATAGCCACAGGTCTACTCAAGGGAGACTGTGGACTAAGGAAACATCTGCATAATATGGGTGCATAATAAAGATAAACCATTGTGCAGATTATGCGAGCAAGAACTGGAGACTGCCACACACATCATTTATAGATGTGAAGCACTTGCCGAGAGGCGCTTCAACCTCTTTGGTAATAGCACTGTTCTGGAAGTGGATGCTGAAGGTAAAACACTAGTCAGGAAACTCCTAAACCTGGTAAGAGGGAAGGGGCTCTTTGACTAGATCAGGGAGGTAAGTACAATATACCTAAGGTAGCGGTGCTTCGGGCAGCTTAAACCCGCTCCCAAGATTAAAAAAAAACCATATGACTTACAGATTTATTATCACTATAAATTGAAACAATGATATTTCACTTGAATGAATATGTGCAGAGCTAAATATTATAAACAATAAAAATGGGAGAATAATACTCTATAAAACAAATCATTTACTTAAAGACATAAATCGAACATTGCAATAGAGCAGAAGCAGTTTGTTTTAATTATGTGCGGCACTAATCGTAGTCCGGATATTTGTGTGTCTTGAAATAAAGATGAAAATCTTTCAGTAAGAAAGAGAAAACATGTTTGAATTTATGTTATTACATAATATATATTATTTTATATTAATACATAATCTTCACGAAGAAAGATTTAATTTTATATATTTATGTGTATTATATGAGTAATTATATATATATCCATTTTTCGGAGGTATTTTTTGCCGAAGATTAAAGTCTTTGCTACAGATCAAGACTATATATATATATATATTCATGTTTAGCAATTTAAAATAGTATAGGTTATTCAAATACAAGAATATTTATTAATTTATATTCAAAGATTTTCGTTGGTTAACAGTACCAACATCATCAGGAATGAAAAATACATCAGAAAAATACAATAATGCTAGATATAGGCCTATAAGCTATATACTATAGCTTGCATTATTGTATTTTTCATTCGTGATGATATTGGTACTGTTAACCAACTAAAAGCTTTGAATATAAATTAATAAATATTCTTGTATTTGAATAACCTAAGTTATTTAAAAATATATTTATTTATATATATATATATATATATATATACACGTATACATATATACACACACATTCACACACAATTGGGTTTATATCATGGGTACACCTTTTATGAAATTATATTTTAGTCTCAAATAAACCCTCCATAGGAAGCTTTTTTTTCTTTTATATATGCTATATATACATATTGTTATACCTAACTTGGTATAGTATATATATTTGGCGCTTAGCCTATAAATATATTAAACATTTCATAAATCAATCCTGGTATCAATTTTTAAAATGCTTGGAACAAAAAAAAACAAACTATAATGACACATTTCAAAAGTCTAGTATAAATTTTAAGCTCAAATTAAAATATTTCAAGCTAAGAAAATTTAACAATTAAGATAGAGCTCTCAATAAAACTATTATCTTATTATAACAACAATAAATATTAGTCTTCTATAAATACACTCATCAAATAAAGATGAAAAGTTTATTACTTTTTTTATTCTATATCTATTTCTTTATTTGAGGAATGTATATATTTACGACTATTGTTATTGTAGTTAATAATAAAGTATTGCTGGTAACAAAATACATTTATTAGATTCTAACAGAATAAAAACATATTCTTTAAAATGTATAAGACAGGCCTAGAAATATTATCCATTAAAAAATTAAGTTAAACATATATTATTATCGTTATATTGAATTATTTGTGTTGAGATTTGTCAAATTTTAAATAATTTAATATTATTAATACCTGATCAAATGTATTTATTAAATAAATAATCAACATTTATAATAAATTATAATCTACATGTAAAACGGCTGATCTACAACACAAAATCAGCTGTTACATGAAATAATATGTTGTAGGTATATGCTGTAAGGTATGCGATTCAGAAATTGTGCGACGCGAAAACAATGATTTAATCCCATACTTTATCAGCGTGAAGAAGACATAGCTTGGACGGTGGAATAGAGCAGTAGCAGTTTGCTAACAACGTATTCAGCGATCGTGAATCTTTCACGATACGTCTAGCAAGGAAAATCTACGCTATTATTCCGTACCGGGTAAATAAAAGAACTAAATTCTAAAAGTCTTACATTATTTCATTTTAGGTTTATATATATATATTATAATTTATTAAGTAATATGTAATATGGGTATTATGTATTCTTGTAAAAGTAAGGGATATTTTTAAGACAGGATAATTTTTTTAAAAATGTAATGTAATATTAAGAAAAAACTCCAATTAGCAGATTCTGTTTAAATGAATATTTTTTATTTATTGAAAATGTATTTATTGTGGTGTTCTGTAGATAAATAATGTAGACGTTTTTTTCATAGGCTTACTAAATTGTAAATTTTTCTTCATTTCTAATTTTGTAATAGATTTTTTTTTTAATTATCTGGTTACATATTGTTTTTAATTATAACTGTATTTTAATTTATATATATATTATTTCCAGAGCCTAAACCGAAATTCCATATAGACTGGGCAGACATATAAGAGGTTTGCTATAGAAAAAATATAAGAGGAAAGAACCGGCATATATTGGAACGATCCCAACGAATGATGCCAGAGATTGATATTGAGATTATGTAAGATATTGACTGTACTACGTCACAGTCGGCAGGTAACCAAGTACATAATAACGAGTTTATTTTCGTATTTGAAGAATTAAAGGAAGCCGGAGTTATAGTAAAATTATTGTAATACTTTCTTTAAGAAATAAATTGTTTTCTATTTTCTATAATTTGACATTGGTTTCCTTATAACCAGCTCACCTGTAAACATCTCAATTAAAAAAAAATTAATGTTGATAAATTTGGACGTCATTCACACGCCGCTTCTTTTCCACGTAACAGAATTCCCGAACCTCATGGTGAGTTTCAAAATTACCAACATTGTAAACTATGATATGCAAAATATAAGGATTATGCATTTACACTAACCGGAAGACGATAGAAACGCCGTCAGTTTTAAAATATTCAATTAAAAATGTGTATTGAGAAAGGTATATTGGTGTGCACAGATCTCGTATTAGTAATGAAGTGGATAAATTACGAAAGCAACATGAATCAATATAAAAAAAACATACTAATTCGGATGCGAGAGTTATGAGTGAAATCGACAGTGACATATTTTCAGATAACAATTTGGCTCCGAAAACTGAAAAAAAAACACTATTCGTATCCCCACCGATCACGATAAGATGTGGAAGAAGGAAACGATGTCCAAAACATTGGTTAGTGCTTATCGTGTTTAGTAAGTTATCTGTCAAGTTTGCCGGTAAAGGTTATATATCGAGCTATAGGTTTGTTGCCAATTGAATTTCGGTTCTAGGTTATCAGTAATGCGGAACGGGGACAATATTACAGAAAAGATTAAGTATTGCGACGCCGGTATTAATAAATTGTGTATTAAAAATATTCGGATTTGAGCCATCGAGCCGTCACTGTTCAACAATTATCGACTGCCTATGACTGCTATTAAACTGCAGTCTCAAATACAATGAAAGTCAAAAGTAATGTGGATGTGGGGCTAGAAGAAAGATTGTTATTAACAGATTGTAGTCGTAGTCTTCGTCGAAAATAGGAAGAAAAAATCATGTAAAACTAAGATGTATCTAACAAAAGTTTTAAAAAGATGCAATAATAAAAAAGCGGGCAAAAGATATCATCTAAAGCTATACAAAAGAAGCGGTAAATGTAAAAAATTTATAATAAATATAAAATTACAAAAAAAGCGTAAACGAATATCGATATATATAACTATGTGAGAAAAATTAAAATTTCAGAGAAGTCCTCATGAGCGATAATTTGACTCCAAAAATGTGGCTGACTGAAACGGGTGTTAAAACGTTGGATATTGCGCAAGAAACAAGGTAAGCATTTGGTGTCCTATCAAAAACTTAGAAATAAAATCTTCTATTTCGATAGTTTCGGTAATCGGCCTCCATCTCCGGAAATATTTCAAAACAGCACCCGACAATACAATACAACCATTTTCTACAATTATAGCAATAAACAAAATCTAAATATGAACAGCTACGGTCATTTGTGTTTATAGTTTTTAACGAACAATACATAACCGAAAATAGATTGGTTTAAGTGCTTAATGATCAAACATCTCGCGATATATATCCGCCCATAGATTGGGGCATTAAAACATTTGAAATTATTTTACCAAACTTTCAAAACGAAGTGAATGATAAATTTCGTTTTGACAATGGTCATATTAACATAGCAGCAATAACAGACAGGCTATTGAATTTTGAAACATTTATTGCAAAAACACCAATATTTGTTATTGACTGTTCAAGACAAAATGAATCACTGAAAACTGGAAACATCTATGTTCGATTTGAAATCGAAACTAAGACAAACCTGTCAGGGAAGACACCCGCATATTGTCTCATTACCCAGGACGCTCTCGTAGAAAACACAACTCTTTCTGGCCGAGTGCTTGTAATACTTAATTTTTTTGTGTTACCAAATAATTTGTACTTTTTTCAATATAAATTGAAGAAAAAAAAATGTGAAAACACAATAAGTTAATTCGTTTCCTATTTACAAAATTACTTAATTTTAACAAGGGGAACATCTTACTAAGAAAACTTAACGTTTCTATATAAAACTGAGTATTTTGTAATACAGCAATACAATACTTTTAGCTACGAAATTTTCTTGTTACATTAGGTTTATTTTCCAAAATAATGGCCAAGTTTAATAGCGCGATCTATCCTGTTTATGCATAAAGTAAAAAGGGGGTCTACGTATTGTACGTTGCAATGCAACATCGTAATAGTATTAAGGTAAAGACACACATATTTTATTTAATTTTTGTTTATAACATGTATCGTTTATTACAGTATCGCAATTATATTTATATACGCAGCTACAAAGTGTGAGGCAAATTAAAAACCGGAGCTTGTGCCTATACTCATTTTTATAGAGACACACCTTCTTTGTTAAGAAAATTCAACGTTTTTATATAAAACTGAGCATTTTGTGGTACAGCAATACAATACTTATAGGCACGAAAATTTTCTGTACGTTTGTAGCTCTTGGAGCCAGGATGTAGATCTTGCAGAGTGTAGATCATACGGCTCTTGGAGCCGGCGTGCCACAAAGGTATTGGAGAATGCCACAGAGGCGACAAAGAATGCCACACAGTCTTTTGATAATGTGACAGAGCCGTTGTATAATGCCAAAGAGGCGATAGAGAATGCCACAGAGGGGTTGGAGTATCCAACAGAGGTGACATAGAATGCCACAGAGGCGTTGGATCATTCCACAGAAGTATTATAGAATGCCACAGCGGAGTTGGAGCATGTCAAACGCAATTAGTTAGTATTGGAATAGAAAAATTGAACCGCATAGTAGAAGATATGACAGAAAATTATAGCATCCACAGAGATGGTAGAGAATGCCACAGATGTTATAGAGAATGCCACAGAGGCGTTGGAGCTTGTCAAATGCAATTAGTTAGTATTGGGATTGAAACATTGAACCGTTTGGTGTAAGATGTGACAGTAAATTATAGCAACCATAGAGATGGTAGAGTATGCAACAGAGGTGTTTACTTGAAATTTTGTACAATTGTTTTCTAATGCCTTCATTTATATCTCTCCAACATAATTTTACATGTGACATGAAAGTCAATGTCCACACTAGCAACTATTAGACAAACCATATGCATTTAAATAAAAAAAGATTAACATTTGATTTGTAAACCAAATGTAAATGTATCACATAATTGAGATAATATGTAGCCCTAGCACTATTAAATTAATTATAGTTCTTATAATTATAGTTATTATTACGATTATATTTCTAAATAGATAACAAATCCATTCTTTCCAAAACGAAACGATTTGCTTGCCTGAGATAATTGAAACAGTATTTAGCTCTAGGCATACATCCATAAACGGCGGGATACAACAGCAGCCAGTGCGCATAGCATTAACTTGAACGCGACGAAAATTTGGCGCGGCTGGTGGGAAGTCATTGTGGTGCCAAATAAATTGTGTATAAAAAATTCAACGGCTATTATTTGAGTTTTTGTTATAAGGAAGTAGTAAATGTTCGCCATTACATCAAACTAATCTCAATCAAGCTGTTGCTATTTATTGCAATACGCGCCGCACCGTAAAAGTCGTCGCCAGTTGACTTCGCATAATAGGTATTGTTTCAAATTCAATGAGTTTCAATACTATTTGAACAGGCCTAATCATATTACATTCATCAGACTTGTACAGGTATTTTGAATTAAAACTCTTTCAGTTTGTGTTTGTGACAAGAAATAGCAGGTAAATATTTAGTTTTAAATTACGCTAGATAATAATTATTGAAATTCGTAGAAACTAATTGCCAAAATGATGTCTTCTTTCAATGAAACTAATGGGAACTCATGTATTGATAGATTAAAAGAAAAAAAAATATTGTGATGCGGTGAGTTTATTTGAAAATCATAATACTAATTAAAATAAAATATTAAGTTGTATATATATATATATATATATATATATATATATAGACTATATATATATATATATATATATATATATATATATATATATATATATATATATGAATGCACGAGGAAACAACTGTACAAAACTTTAAGTAAATGTCTCTGTGGATGCTATAATTCAATATCATATCTTCCACAATACGGTTCAATGTTTGTAGTTCATTTCAAACTAATTGCATTTCTCGTTTCTTAAATTTAATGGGTACATGTATTTATCACTCAGGTACTTAGAAGGTCTAATCTAGGTCGACAACAAAAGGAATGAATATTGTTTATAAATATTAATGTTAATTTACTATAAAAAAATTAATAATAAATTCGGATGGAATACGCCTCTTCCTAATCTTCCGCTTCTGTATGGGTGGGGACTGTGTGTGTGTGTGTGTGTGTGTGTGTGAGTGAGAGACAGAGAGAGAAAAAGGATGTGTGTTTGTGTGTGAGAGAGAGAGAGAGAGAATTTGTGTGTGTGTGTGTGTGAGAGAGAGAGAGAGAGAGGATGTGTGTGTGTGTGTGTGTTGCAACGGACCGGGCCACCACCGCTTACGCCGCGCCGTCAACCCAACCGTTGACCAGCACGCGCGCGCAAGCCCGCCCACCAAACGCCCATTGCAGAGCAAGAATTTTGAAACGAGCCGCTCGCAGCCAAAACCACGAACGCTGTGCAATGCTCGCCAAAATCTGCCAGAGAACAAGTCGCTGGACTTAAAAAGGAAAAAACCTAACTTGCTGCGGATTCTACCCTTAGCGGTAAGTCATCCCGGGGGATGGGTTCTTTTGAAAGACATCTAAACGGCGAAATGACCATATCAGCTGTAGGAGAGTGTAAGAAACTTGTTTAAAAGAATACTCAGTTTGTTTGCAAGTTAGTTAAAAAATATTTATTTTTTAATTTTAAAAAATTTAAAATTTAATTTTACAATGCACAGTCTGCAATTTATTTGACTTAAAAATATCCTTTGTGTTGGTTCTTACACAGTTAAGAAACCATACTCTGCTTATTTTAGTTGACATTAAAATTTAAATTAAGAATTTACGATTTTATTTTTCTTTCAATCGGAGTATACCAAAGCGTAAAACTTTGCTCTACTTAACGGTCAATCTTACTTGTCGAAAATATAACCCTTTACTACCTGAAATTCTTGTTCTTATCTTCAAATTAAAATTTCTCTTTTCCCTTAAGTGACGTTTTAACAACCCTTTACTGCTTGTCCTAATTTTATTTCAGTATCCCAGGTTCTCAACCTTGCAATTTTAATTGTCAATATTTGGTTTTGCTTACTTAAATTATTTCTGAAAATTTAATTGTTACAATTTACAAATTTTCGCTTTAACCTTTTGGATTCAAGCAAAGCCTTACTCTTCAATACACTCCGAAAGATCCCTACTTTTCACATTTTGTTCAATTAGTTAAACTTTCTAAACACACTACTTTATTTATGGCCATATTTTACATAGCCATGTAAATGATAAAATTTTTTCTATATCTTTATCAATTTTAAATGACCTTTTTAAAATTCAATTTCTATTTACTTTAGCAGGTAAAGTTTCAATCAATTTTACCAAACAACCTAAAAACAATTTCATAAATTATATCAGATTATATAAAAACCAATTATCAAGTCCATACTGAATCAAAAATTACATATAAAACATAGCTATATCTCCTACAAGATTATCAAAATATTTACTGAACAACAAATCATAATTTATAAAAATTGTTAAAACATCTGCTGAATAAATTCAAACACCTTCCCAATTGAAATTATAATATTTATATACATATTTTAATTAAAAGTTTTACTGAAACATATTTAAAACCTTTTTCAAACATATCTTCAATCATTTACAAAACCTACAAATTTATTTAAATTCACTTAACCCTTTTACTAGAAAATATTTAACCCTTTGGTTACTATTTGATTAACCCTTTTGGCATGAAAATCCACATAATGAAATTTATTAATATTTATTAAAACCTAGTTACATCCTTTTTAAACTGATCCTTGATCATTCACAAAGAAATTTACAAATTTTAAAATTTATTTAACCCTTTTTATATAAAATAAAAAACCCTTTGGTTCTCATTTGAATTAACCCTTTCTTCATGAAAATTATAAATACTGAGGTTTGTTTACAACTTATTTAATCATAGTTAAACCCTTTTAATATAAAATATGTAACCCTTTGGTTATCATTTGGTTAACCCTTTCTTCATTTAAATTATACATACTGAAATTTAATTAAATTTTATTTAAAATTTATCAATGCAATTTCTGAAGGAAATTGATATTTAATAAATCTTGAGTAACCTTTAAATGGCTACTAACCCATTTGCCTTTATTATATACTTTATATTTAAACCAATTTGCAAAAATTTCATTTTTCTTTCTAAGTTTCCCAATCACCAACATATTATTTTACATACATATAAATCATGAAATAAACAATATATATACTTATAATTCAAAAAAGAAAACTTATATTAACATATTTTTATCAGCTAGCCCCACTCACAAATTTAAAATCTCTTGTTTAACTTAACCCTTTTGTTGCACTTTTTAAAATATTTAAAATCTACACATATCAAAATCATAACCCTTTATTTTTACTCAAACCTTGGTTTGATTCAATTTATTTAATACACATATATAATTTCACCCTTTTCTAAATAAAATCAAAAGTTTAAATTAAATAGCTTCAATTTGATATAACCCTTGTTTACTTTAAATGAGAACAATTTATGTCAATTTGTTTCATATGGAAAAATGTCGTAATGACTCCTTCTAAATAAAATAACAATTTAGTTTAATTTAATTATATGAAATAACACTCCTGTTTATAGGAGTACATGAAACTAAAGCATGGCTTTCCAATCAGCTGTTGTAAACAATGGCCTTTTGTCCGCCATCTTGGATATTTACTTTTAGCAAATTATATTTAACTTTATTACAACACATCTTTTATTTAATTTCTTTACACCTTCATAAGATTTTAACTCTTTAAATAATTTAAATCCCTTTATTTGATTTGTTTATTTAAAAACCCTTTACCCTTTACATAAGTTCTAACCTAAAATTTCTATTTCCCTTACATTCATGAAAGGCAACATAATTCTTGCTTTTCTGGCATCGCCATCTTGAAACCCCCCACTCTTTAAAACAAAGCCACCAGCATTTACTTATAAAATTCAAAGTTTACTGTTAATGGTTTGAAAATTTATTTAAATTTTATAACATTTTCCCAATTAAAAAAAAAATTCTTCAAATTAAAATTTTTAATTTGCAAAGGGAAGACAAAAATAGATCTGACCTGAAATCCACCACAAAGCACGGCTTGCCGTTTCTCCCTCTCTTCTCCGTCTCGCCCTTTGTTCTCCAGCGGGGGTGGGGGAGGTCCGGCTTGGATGTTGCATCTGTCCCACGCAGGTATACTTGGATGATTTCCCACGCGTAGCCGCCATCTTTGGAATCCTCCATCCCTTTGTGTTTCTGGCACGCCTCAGGTAGATCCCCTTGCTCAACCCTTTGTTTGAAACTCTCCCATCTTCTTTCTTCGATGACTTTCGCACCTCTTTTAAATTTTAACAGTTACTAATAAAATTTTAGCTTTAAGCCCTTCTTTTAACACAGTTCTTGGGCCTTTTATAACACCGAAAAGAAATAGAAAAAATTTTTTTAAAAACGTTTATCAAGTTAGTTAAATTATGTTTAAATTTGTTAGAAATTTAGAATCACTTTTTTAAAAGTGTTTGCTAGGTTACCACTGTTCACATCGCCTTGTCTTTCTAGTAAGGCTGCAACACACACATTTTAAGACGCTCGCACATTATTTGATGGAAATTTATGGGGAAACCTCTTTCGGCGCGATCTTGATATGCGAAAGGGCCCCATTTTCGGAACACAGCGTCACGACATCTCAACGAAACGAACTTTCCCTAGCCACTCATAGTTTTTGAACTATTAACGGTAACAAAACTACTATTCATTGTTTTACCGGAGCTACGCCCGACAACGTCCTTACCCTTCGAGAGTCCTGGTTTCGCTGGGGCTTAAGGACGCTTGGCTTTTGTTCTCACAGGGAAATTCTCCCACCTTGCAGTCCGTTCCCACGAGTTGACAACCAATAAGGATCTTTATCGATGTCGCCTGACCGGCGCGCGCATCTTCCTTTATACTATTTCTTAACGGCTCGCAGAATCTATATTCAGATCGATTCTATCCACTTTTTCAATCAAGCCGTATAACTCTTTAAGGGTGCTTCTGATGATATTTTATTATTCTTTATTATTGATTTTTCTCGTCTTGCTTTATCTCTGGAAATGTCGATGGTAACTCTAGGTCAATTTTGACCATCTTCCCCTTGCAAACGGCCTTAAATATAAGTTTCTAACCCTTCTTACGGTGGCTTGGTTTGTTTTACTTAAAGAAATTTAAACTCTTTATGTTTTAAATTTTATCTCTTTGCGGTATGTATTCCAAGAGAATACTGCCCGCCGCAGTGTGTGTGTGTGTATTAAGTATTTCTTTATTTTTTAATCCATCAATAATTGCAATAAATATGATAGTGTAGGTTTGTAGCAAGTATTAGGTTATATCTTATAAAAATGATATATTTTTGCCTTCAACGCACTCCAGCTTTAACGTGTTATACATTATACATTATATTCTATAACATACAACATATTTCAGAATATGTAGTTATTATTCATAAACAAATAACGTTCCATTCTAAAAACGTTTAAATAGAGTAGAACTATGATACAATATGCTAAACGAATTCTGTACTACTATAAATATATGTACATACAGGCCAAAAATATATATCACAGTAAATACATGAAAGAATGACGGCTAATAGCTATTACCTTTGGATATTTATATTCAGTTATTTCATATTATTTATGGAGGAATATAGTCCAACCATCTTTTTAGGGAATCATCTTGAGAAAAGAAGTAATTTTAATAAATGACACTTGATCGCATTTACGAATGAAAAATAATATTTTGTAACAAAAACAACATCGTCAATGAATTAATAAACACAAACACACACACTGCAGCGGAGCTCGCACGGGCCGAGCGCCGCCGCCTCCACCCTATGCCCCACCGCAAGCTCAGAATTTTGACAAGGCCTATCCTAGCCAGAACTAGGATACTGTGCAATGACCCGCCAAAATCTGCCAGAGAACACGTCACTGGACATTAATATAAAAAACCTAACTTGCTGAAATTTAACCCTTTGGGTACGTATTTCTTGGGAAATGAGCTCTTTGACGGCATCTTTATGGCGAAATGACCCTTTAGTTTTAGGAGTGTGTAAGAAATCTGTTTTAAATAATAACACTATTTGCTTTGTTGGCAAGTTAGTAAAAAATACGTTTTTTATTTACTTTTTAATTTATTACTACATCACAGTTTTTACCCATCTTACATCTACTAGTTCTGTAAATTTGGAATATTACATTTATTTTAATCTTTCTTTGTCTATTCTTTTTATATTACTAGTTCAGAGAAATTCTATCTTTAATTATTAGTTCAGATGGAAAATTTTACTTTAGCTAAGTTCCCTTTAATTTTTTAATACTTCAAATCAAAATTACATAATTCTTTAACTAAACCACAACAGTGGTTTTTAACCTTTATACTTACCTTTATACCTTTATAACTTTTTAACCTACTTATAATTCAATATTCGATACTTTAAAAACATAAGTGACATTTGTAAACAATTTACATCGTGTCAAAACCATTAATAATCTGAAAACATTTGTCATAGGAATTAAAAATTTACCCCTTTAACTATTTAATATATTTAAAAAAAAACGGCAATTATATTCAAAAACCATGTAACCCTTTAAGTTAAACAATCGTTACTTTTAATTTTAAAATAATGCAATGAGAAAATTTCCTCTATTCAAGAACAGTTAATAATATGAATTTATTTGTCATGGCAATTAGCCATTTAATCCTTTAACTAATTAATAGACTTAAAAAACAGCAATTATATTAAAAAACAATGTAACACTTTAAAATAAACAATCGTTACTTTTAATTTATAAATTAATGCAATTAGCGAATTTCCTCTATTCAAGAACAGTTAATAACATGAAATTTTTGTCATGGAAATTAGCCATTTAATCCTTTAAATAATTAATATACTCAAAAAACAGCAATTATATTAAAAAACAATGTAGCCCTTTACACTAAACAATGGATATTTTTAATTAAAAAGTTAATTCAATAAGCAATTTTTCTCTATTTATTTTGATAAATATTTTGAACACGTGATTTGCCATATTTATGCTTATGTAACTAATTAAACCAAAACCTTACATTTTATTTGAAATTCTTAACGTATCATATTATTCACTAAACACACAATTTTACAACCCTTTAATTCCTCTATGATTTAATTAAACTCCAAAATAATTTTGATTAATTTTCATTGAAATTTTATTCTAATTAATTTTCATCAAATAATTTTATTTAATTTCTACTGATATCTGAATTCCTTCAAATGAATAAAACACAACATTTTTCTTATCTAATAACAATTTTAATTTTATTTATTATATGTGATCTTGGTTAGAAAAGACCCCCATTTTGTAGAGGGGATTCCCCCCACTAACCGCTACCACCTCTAACTTACTACATAAACTAAGCCATTGTTTGACAATTCTTCAGCTTTAAGAAGAAATTTTATTTGAATTTAACTTAATCAAATGTCCACTTTCCTCAAAAATGTTCAATATAAAATTTTTAATTAAATGAAAAAGAGAGAAATTAACGTCTGACCTTAAACTCAGGATCACTCCTAAATCCAGGTAGATTATTCCTTTTTCTCCCTCGAGATCGTTTTTTCTGGGGTGGCCATCTTGGAATGAAAGCGTCCCTGATTTTGACTGTTGGCGTCTCTGCTGCGAAGTCTTTGTTTCCAACGCCCAGGATGTTCCTTTTGTGTTGTAATGGGAGAATGTTATGTCCTCACATCGAAACTCGGAACTTTGACCTTCCACTTTCCATTTATTTATTTGCATCATCCTATTTAAAATTTAATTAACATTTTTTCTTTCTTACGGTTCTACTTTATAGTTTGAATAACAAATTTTGAAGTCCACTTTTATTTAATTTTATTTTCACTGTTCATTACTAACAAGTTTTAATTTAAATTTAGAAACACCGTCCCTTAAAAATTTTTTACATTTGCTGTAATGTTCCCTTTTAGCACTTGACAAACTGCTGAGAACGCCACCGCGTTGATGTTAACTAAGGAAACCACTTTTAGAGAAATTCATTCTCCAAAAGGGTCCCCATCACACTTGCAGCTACATTTCGGTGACACACACTCTCGCTCTTAGCCCGACATTAGCACTTCGTCATTTACAGACCACAAAAATTTAAACAAAGGCTTGTGACCTGGAGCGCACTTATACCCTATTACCTCCACGACTTTCCAAGCAACACTACTCGCTCTACCCCTAGGCTTTCTTGTTCTCACGGAGGCTATCATCACGTCACGTATTTTCGCTGTACATTTTGAGACTGGGACATTTGGGATATTGAACATAAAAACAATACATGATCATAACTTTTGAAGTATAAACTGTACATGCTTAGGCCTGTTCCTGCTATATTTCAAATTATTTTTATTCCATAAACTTTCCCCTTTACTATTTCACATACTTTTACTTACCAGAAATACTTACACAAATAACTAATAGTTTTAAAAAACATAATTTATTTATATAACATTAACAGCATACATGAGGGAAAGTAAATACGTTTAGGTAAGTATTAACACATCTAACCAACATAAAATAACCACACCTAACCCAACGTACATACCATAACGTAACCTCATCTAATCTAATACTCACCTAATCTAAAGTAAACTAAATCTAACGTATCCTAGCCTAAACCTAGTTTAACCTAACCTAACATATCATAGCCGAACCTCGTTGAATATAACCTAACATACTCACATAGCCTGATCTACCATACACTAATCTAAATCTAATCTATCAAAACCTAGCCTAAAATTAACTTATCCTATCCTAACCTAAACCGAATCTAATATAACATAACCTAACATATAACACGTGGTAACCAAACCTAACCTACTTAACCAAACCTAATCCAAACATATCATACCTTATCTAACCTATCCTAGCCAAACCTAACATAACATAATTGCCCATAACCTAACCTGACCTCTTCACAACTAAATGCTAAAAGCTATGTTTTATTTAACGTAATAAGTAAAATTTGTCCTCAATAAGTCTCGATGGAAAATCCACTTGTTGCTAACCCCTTGAGTTGACACCACTGTGGCTATTCTTTTGCCTTCCGTAAGTTCAAACTTTTCCTGGTTTAGATTTTTTCTAGGGGTAAATAAGCAAGATAGTTTACGCTTACATTTCTTGATTTTAACTTAAAATCGTGAATACATTCAATAGTTTGTTAGTTACAGTCACTTGATAATTCGCCGTTATAATCGACTACCCTGAAGTATACCATGTTCCTATGATAATTAAAACCATTTTGAATCGCTGATTAAATTAAGAAATTGAATTACCAAAAGGTAATTAAATTCATAAATTGAGATGTTCGAAATTTAAATTATATATAACCTAATAATATCGAAATAATGTAGCCAATGTAAATGTGACTGAAGATGCAGCAATATTATACATTTAATACATTTAATTGGGCACGTCATATTATATATTTGTTGGAAATAAAAAACGTGGCAACTGTGGGACTTGCTACAGAAGGGAAGTCTGAATCTGAAAATGTCGTAGCAATGTTATATGGACGTTCAAAAATTTAACGAATAAACTGTTAGTTTATTGCTTTTATTTAAATGTGTGTCCGAAAAAGTGTGAAAAAACATTTAAAAACGTGTACTTTCCAAACAATCCGTATAAATATATTTTTCATTACCACTTTACTGGATTCTTTACATTAAGCTTTATTGGAATATATAATTACATTTTAATTATTGGTAAATGATGTATACTAATAATATATTCACTTGTTAGTGTGTGATAAATACCATAACCCAGAAGTAATTTTATATAAATCTTATCTTAACATATATTGTAATAAGACACAAGATAATTAAAAATATTGAAAATATTAAATAGTATTTATATAGTGTTTAAATCACATTTCAATGAATAATATGTGAAAAATATTATTGGATATTTTCATTATAATAATATTTAAACTTAAACTCAATTAAACCTCCAAGTAACGACGGAATCTGCTACCGGCCTCCATTAGAGCCGCAGCTTTCACAATTCTCCGTAACTTTCCGTCCATCTTCGGCAAATCTGACGGAGATTGTTTTCAAGATATGAAATTTATGTTTTTGTTTCATTCGGAAAAGTAGCAGGAGTGCCTAACGAAGACTACTACTAATTCATAACATCATGGTGACACTTTGACAAAGGCAAGATCAAGATTGTCTTTTATATTCAAATTCATAAAATAAGAAATATTACAGTTTTAAAAAGTAATTTGTGTGCTTTTGAAATTAGTATTCTCCCACAGTTTGGAGCATGGGAATTAATTTAATTAACATGAACAATATAACGCCCACATATCACATACATATTTACACTATAAAGAAGTTTTAATGTTGATTTCAATTAACCTATAATATAGATTGTAATCAGTACTAATTTAATATCACTGAATAAAATATATCGACGTCATGTACAGAATTCAAACCTGGTTGTAATTGAATGTTTAATTCAAAAACTCTCCATGAAATTTTCTCTGCCAAAGCCTGAAGTGACAAGGTAGTCTAAAACCATATATTTTCGCTGTCCCAATCAGATGTAAGAGTAAATGAATAATTATTTTCTCATCACCTTTAGAACCAAGTCAAATATAAACAAATAGGCGATAACTAAGTTGAGACAAAAACATCTGTTGGCTTTTTCAGTAATTATTTTAACCACTGTGTTTGATTTACAAATCTTCGGGACATTTTGTTCAAATTCGGCAATCTGACCTAAAATATAACGCCACCTGAATGTCCTTTCTCGAATAAAAAGTGCTGAACCGCATAAAGAAAATTCCACCTAATAATGTTCTTTTTCATTACACATTTATCCCTGCTAACTAAAAATTATTGCTAAAGAAACATCCATTTTTTTCTATTAATATTTCACTTTGACAGTTTTTACAGTTCAATTTGAAGCAACTTGGTGTCGGTGATTGTTTATAACGCTAAAACCACTCACGTTTCGAAAATATTCAAGGGAGAAGCAATGAAAGAGGTTGTGAGACGATATTAGAATATATGAAAGATATATAGATACAAACATTAACATGTATCGAACATAGATAACTACACTGACCTGTTAGTTTACCTCTACTTATTGATAACAGAAATATGTGAAATGTAAAATAAAAGAATATATCGACTGTATGTTAATTTAAACAGATGTATCAATTCTATTATCTACTACTGTAGTGAAACTTTAATGAACACACAAATAAGGAAAAAACTCCAACTTATTGAATAAACTACTACTAATATTTATTGAAGAAACTAGATTGAGTAATAATTGTATAAAAACAATCAGGAACTCATCAAATAAGTCACAAAGTCATCATCATCATCAAATACTGAGACAGAACGTTTTTGATCTCTATGTGGCGATCTTCATCAGTATCTCTTATGACTATCCGAATTTTAAATTTGGCAAATTTGTGAAAACTTACTGAGACAGAACATTTTCGTTCTCTATATGGCGATCTTCATCAGTATCTCACATAGACATTGATGAAAATCGCCAAATAGCAATCGAAAATGTTCTGTTTTAGTACGTTTTCAAAAATTTACAAAATTTAAAGTTCGGATAGTCATGAACAATTGTTAAATGATTAATGAGGGAAACGTTTCTGAAAAACTAATGAGAAACTATATTTTTTATTCTGAATGTATACACACACACACACACACTCATATATATATGTATATATATATATATATATATATATATATATATATATATATATCTTATATTGTACTCTTTTATAACATTCAATACTGTTATTTGTCATATATATATATATATATATATATATATATATATATATATATATATATATATACATATATTTATATATATCGCAAATTAAAGAACACGTGTATTTATATTTAGGAAACGTCTATTACATATTATACTTTTAAATATAGGCCTACAATATCATAATTTACTTGTAGTTTTATTATTGTTGAATAGTTTGTTACATAATGTTTTGAATTTATACTGCGTTGAATGTATTAAAATTATATGAAATATTAAACTCTGTTTATTTAGTTCATGTGTTTGCTCCAATTTATTTAGAAGTATTTTCTTTGTATAATGAACGGTTGTTTAGGTTTGAACTTTATCGCGCGCTTGACACGTTTGTAGCATTACTCTTCCAGGTTTATGCCTGTTCATATATTGGTAGCAAAATTGGTATCTTCACATATTCACGATCACTGAACACTTTGTCAGCAAAATGTTTCGACTTTATTGCATCATTCAAGTTATGTCTTTGAATAAATGATTTGCAACAAAAATTATTTACACCAAGACAAATTTTATTATGTGTATAATTTGTATTTGCATTTATTCACTAAATTGATAATTCATTCCTTAATTTACATAACACTAATAAACGTTTAAGAAAAAACATTAAAAATGTTGGCTTCTTCTACCCGTTTCTGTAACCTTAAAAGCTAAAGGTACGGTTTGAGTTTTACTGAGTTAGTTATAGACGTTAAATTCCTTATATTTAATATAAGTATTTCTTGAATAACAATATAGGAAAAGAAAATATATAAGTAAACTAGCTGTGGCCTGCCACGCTCTGATGTGGCAATTTGTTGTTTGAAGAATGATAAATGAGGAACAGAAAGAAGCATATGATTCTTAAAAGGAAATATTACAACACTTCGACGGCTGAGGGAATACAGAGCTAAGGATATTGTCTCCGTCACTCCCCCTACTTCGACCTTTATAATTGGAATTATGTGATCATAACTGCTCTAATGTTCACGCCATAACTTGGCAGCATCAAAACAAAGAGTCACAGCTCGGGTGGTTGCTGTCATTCCCGAATAACCTGTACTTACGATTTGCCTAACGACGCAGCTCCATAACTACATAATCAGAAAAAATATCACGATTAAAGTGAATAGGTAAGTAAGATTAAACAATAATCTGAATGGAATGCAAGTGGATACGTTTATTTTTATCAATAAAACAAAACAATGCATCAGAGAACAGGTTATGTGTTACATGTTGCAACGTCCCCCACTACCTCTTCTATTTTCTTACGTTCTGCTTATCGTAACGTTAATGGTGTTACGGAGTTGTTACTTTTTATTCGCGCCTGCTTATCTCCGTTCCGCTTTCGGGCTCATGTAGCATCGAGCGTTCTTAAAATTTGTCTCGTGTTCACCCGTTATTTGCCACGCCTAAACGCAAGCCACTACCCGCTGATTTCTACCTTAAAGCTTGTAAGACCCCCCTCCCCCGAAAATGGTTAACATATTTTGTCGGATCTTTAAATAGTCATACTTGTAAGTAAAGTAGTCAGCTGGAAAGAAAAAATATTAATTTGAACACACAAAATTTTCAAAGAATGTACCATCTTAGAACATCTGAAGGCACAGCAAGAGGACGTGCAAAATGTGATCATGTTTAAGATACCTTTTTTAAAGGCTCCTGTGTTCTTTAAACATGATCTGCCAGTAGATCTCGTCTCTGGACTTCATTACAAAAAACCAACTAAATTTTAGAATAGCTCAATAAATTTGTTCTCAGGAGAGAACTCGTTTGAAGAAACATTAGGCTCTGAATTGTATATATATATTTATTAATTAATGAAATTTAATTAAAATTGTGATTTGATTTCATAATCATTATTTATTAGTTGGGAAAAACTAAAAGTTTTATTTGTTGTTCAACACAGGATAAATTTAAATACCAAAAGTTTTTATAACACATTTAATTACTTGTTTTTAAAAATAAAACTAAATATATTTTTAACTAAAATACATTTGACTCTCTCTTTACTATTTTTTATTCTTCCTCATATTCACAAATAATTGCTCAACTTTTTCTTATATTTTATATATTAAATTTCTACATTTTATATATAATCCATTAAATACATTTACATATTGAAACACAACATCTTTCCTAATTTAACATAATAAAATTTTAATCCTTTTACTTTAAGATTGAATTGGTAAATTTTACATATTTTTGGTAACAAATAATTTTAAAATTTGTATACTTCTATAAATCGGGTCTTCTTGAAAATGAGTGGCTTATGGCCAAAACCAATTTGTGAATTTAATATTTATTATTCATTATTTAACCATTTTTATTATATAAATTAATTTTACTGCATTTAACATTTATTAAAAAATTCAACATAGAGTGAAGTCATTGTTTATTTTTTATGATAATTTTGAATTTAATATTTTCATCTTACTAAATTTGACGTAATTTAATATAATAGAGAAAATGACTTGCCAAGAATTTCCCTGCCGGTCCTAGAGTCTTCTCGTCTTGATTCCGGGTCCCTGGTCACTGGAAGTAGCCATCCCTAGTAGGAATGGGTTTAGAATAGCACAGCCACCCCTAACTCGGCCGCTACGTAACGTAGGACTATAGGGGTAGTTTTGGATGATGCTCAAGGTCACCCCGGCCTCGACCCTAGACCAAGGGGTGGTTTCGACCACATTCAGAGGGGTGGGGGGTAGTTTTTCGAAAAAAAAAAAAAATTCGGCCGCTACGTAACCTAGGACTATAGGGGTAGTTTTGGATGATGCTGAAGGTCATCGCGACCTGGACCGTAGCCCAAGGGGCGGTTTTGTCCACGTTTAGAGGGGTGGGGGGTAGTTTTTCGAAAAAAAAAATAAATTCCAACCAACCAACCTAAGCTAGCCAAAATGGATCTAACCTAACCTAACCTATGTATGGGGGGTGACCTCAGCTACGTTCAGGACCATCTCCGGGGGTGGATTGGGGGGTGAGGGGTAGTTTTCGGAAAAATTTTGGAAAAACGTATCTTGACCGATAGGGTGTGTCTAGAGTGTATTATCGCGTCGGTAGGGGTAGTTTCACCTAGGGGTAGTTTTTAAATAAAATATGAAATTGCCAAAAATCGATCGGCCGGCTCAACAGACAGTACGGTATATGTGTAGAGCGCAATATGGAATACTGCGGGAGCGGTTCACCTAGGGGTAGGTTTTAAATAAAATATGAAATTGCCAAAAATCGATCGGTATGATCGAAAGACCGTACGGGATATGTGTCCATTATGGTAGGCTGTGTGGGTGGGATCACCGGTTTTCAGATTGCCAAAAATGATCGAGGTCCTAGGTAAAAGCCACCTAGGAGTCATGCTCGAGGTAAAGCCATCTCGAGGCAGGCCCATAAGTAAGGCCGCTTAGGTAAAGTAACCCAGGAATAGCTCCGGTGGTGGGGGTAACTTTGGAAAGATTTAATGGTTATCTGATGACGTATCAGCGCCCGAGCGACTCCAGGTAAGTAGTAGGCTCACCCTAACTATAGTGGTCTACCCCTAAATGATTTGGGTGATGAGGGGCCCTGGGGTATATGATTGGCAAACTCAAAATTTGTCTATCCTACTAAATTAATAAACAATGCAGTCAGCCTATAAGTAAAGCTACATAAGAGCAGGGCTAGGACGGTTGCTATATCAACTACCAAGAGAAATACCTCCACCAAGTCTTAGGTAAAGCTATCTGTGGAGCAAGGCCACAGGTAAAACCATCCCTTAGGCCAAACCATAGGTAAAGCCATCCAAGTGTCGGACCTTCGGTAAAGTCACACCAGGAGTCGTGCTAGAGGTAAATCCCCCAGGAGCTAGGCCTTAGGTATAGCCAACCCGAAGCCAGCCCTTAAGTAAAGCCACCCGGGTGTCAGACCTCCGTTAAAGTAACCGCGGAGTCGGGCTTGAGGTAAAGCCGCCCAGGCCTTAGGTAAAGCTACCATTGAGGCAGACCATCGGTAAAGCTACCATGGAGTCGGGGCCTAGGTAAAGCTACCATGGAGTTAGACCATAGGTAAAGCAAACACGGAGCAAGGACTCAGGTAAAAGCCATCTCGAAGACAGCCGATAGGTAAAGTAACCCTGGATTCAGGCATCAAGTGGGGGTGGTTATCAAATAATATATGAAATTACCAAAAAATGATCGGTTAGATCAAACGACCAACGACCTACATAGAGTTCAAATAGTCAACAAGTTGAATCGACCAATCACAACGCAGGGGCATGGTAGGCCTACGTAAACGGTCAATGTAAGACGAGAAGGCCTATATAACGTGTTAAACCAATATATATGACAGCCCACATAATGTGTTAAACAAATATGCAAGCCTGCATACATACTATGCTAGGCCGACATACTATGTCGGTAAATCACCGGCCGAAGCCTATATGAACTGAGATAGTTTCACCTCATATATCAGGTAGAACCACGGGCAGGCAACCGTATAATATGGGGAGTACTATAAGGTATAGCTAAACCAATATATACGATAGCCCACATAATGTGTTAAACAAATACGCAAGCTTGCATACAAACTATGCTAGGCCTACATACATGAATCCCTAAATGCGCCTACTATGTCGGTAAATCACTGGCCACAGCCTATATGAACCGAGATAGTTTCACCTCATATATCAGGTAGAACCTGGCAATCGTATAATATGGGAAGTACTATAAGGTACATCTACCAATGCATAACCTATCAGGCCCACGTAAAGATTTAATATATCTGATGACGTACGAGCGACATGCGCACCTATAACCAGAGTGGCCTACCCCTAAATAAAATGGCTGATGCGGGGCAAAGGGTTATGATTGCAAGCCTAAAAGGGTTATGATCGAGCGGCCGTGTCGTTGTGAATCTAGGCGCATGTTTATGATCTAAATACTGTATCAAATTACTATGTAATATCGTCATACCACGGTATACATATATATATAATCAGAAATCAGTGTAAATAATCAAATAGCATCAATGGATATATCCTATAGCTGCAAATGTATCTAGATATAAAAGGTATATATGGAGAAACACTAATAAAGAGGCCCATCACAAAACGTGAATAAATATATGTTATAAAACGATCCTAAAACGATGGTAAACCAACATGCATGCTATCACACATATTCGTATATACCATGTTAGGCCCACATAATGTGTTAAACAAACATGTGTAAGCCACCATACATACTATGCTAGGCCGACTTACATGTGCCTACTATGTCGGTAAACCGCCGGCCAAAGCCTATATGATCTAAGCCTGACACACATTTACACCTCGTCTATCAGGTAGAACCTGGCAACCGTATAATAAGGGAAGTACTATATGGTATAGCTAACAATGAATAACCTATCACGCCCATCACGGTCAACAAATATTACAATATAATTAAAAAAAAGTCGCGCAACCTATATACATACAGTGCTAAGCCAACATTCAGGCATATATACTATGTTAAAACAGCGTGCAATATACTCTAAATAGCCAAATATACGTTGTTAAACCAATATGCAGGTTAACCTATATACATCCCGTTACCCACATATGCCTATATAATATGTTAAGCCTGTATAAGTGATTGCCCTTATAGTGTGTTCAATAAATATGCGTGTAAACCAAATAAATACTCTGGTAAGCCAACATGCATGCTATCATAGATAGGCGTATATACCATGTTAGGCCTACATATCGCGTTAAACAAACATGTGTAAGCCACCATACATATTATGCTAAGCCGACAAGGGCCTGAACACATTATATCCACTGCATAGTTTAGCTAAACGGCTATCACACACTATCCTACAGGTACCACATAATACCTGATCAATAACACATAGTATCCAATGCATAGCCTGACGAAGGTTTAATATATAGTATCCAGAGGCCTCGCTAACGATTAACACGTTGTATCCATAAATCCTACTATGTCGGTAAACCACAGGCCTAAACTTATGTGATCAGAGTCCGACACACATTTTTACCCCGTCTATCGGGTAGAACCTCAGGCAGGCGGCTGTATAATACGGGAAGTACTATATCGTATAGCTAACAATGCATAACCTATCACGCCCATGACGGTCAGCAAATACTACAATATAATTAAAAAAAAAGTCACGCAGCCTATATACATACAATACTAACCAATATAGGCATATATACTATGTTAAACCAACATGCAATATACTCTAAATAGCCATATATACGCTGTTAAACAAATATGCGTGTAAACCTACATAAATACTATGGTAAGCCAACATGCATGCTATCATACAGTGTTAAGCCTAAATACATAATAGAATACATAATGTGTTAAACATATATGTGTGTAAGTTTGCATAGGTATTATGCTAGGAAGACATGGGCCTGAACACATTATATCCTGTGTATAGTTTAACTAATTGATATCACACACTATCCCACAAGTTGCCCACAAATTACCACATAATACCTGATACATAGCCCGGTTAATCATTATCACATAGTATACGATGCAAATCACGACTAGGGCTAACACAATATATCCAAACCATAGCCTGACTAGGGGTAACACATAGTATCCGATGAGAAGTATGAATACAAAGTAACACATAATATCCGTTGCATAGCTCGGCTAAAGTTCGTCATATAGCACCCGAAGTATAGATTGACAAACACATAGCATCTCATGAGCGGCGTGATATAAGGTAACACATAGTATCCGATACACAACCTAGGATCGAATATGACGTCATCCAGGTGGAGAACAAGATGGCTGTAATGTTGATACCGAGTTCAAAAGGGCTATGGTGGCTAAGACCTGTGTAGGCTAGATCAAATAACCTACGTTTCAACTAAACTACTGTCTTACGCGTCGTTTAACCAACCAACATACGCGAAGTTCAAACGAACAGCATTGACACCAAGTCCAAATAGGCTATGGCGGCTATGCCCAGATCAGCGTTTCAGCTAATCAAAATGAAAAACTTACGCTAATCAACCAACATCTACACCGAAGTCAAATGGGTTATGGTTAGTGAAGGCACCGGCAAAAGCTTTAAGCCCTAGACATAATTATAGCTATCAACGCGTACCAAAATAGCTATGCAGAAACCGTCAAGGCCATTACACATATTGTCCAGGTATGTTCTCCATCAAACCGATACTTTAGACACCATCTCTGTAAAACAGCTACCAATTTATACTCTACCACAATAGGTATGTCAAAACTGTTACCGACTCCTAATCTAAGACAATGGTTACGTAACGCCCTTTATCAATTTAAGACCTTAAGCGATATCTTCGTAAAGACAGCCACAATAGTTACGTTAAAAAGAGCTACCGATGCTCACCCTACCATAATAGCTACGTACAGACGGTTAATATTGTATAACCTATCACAAGACTTATGTAAAAACAGCTATGCATAACCTGTCACCCAATAACTGCGTAAAGGCAGCTAACAATGCCTACCCCATTAAAATAGCTACGAAAAGATAACAACCAATACATAACTTATCATAATAGCTATGTAAAGACAGCTAAAGATGCATAACCTAACTCAGTAATGATTGCCATTAAATAATGAACCATTACACTAGCCACGTAAAGACAGCTACCAACATCACAATAGCTACGTAAAAACAGTTATCGATCCGTGACCAAGATAATACTTACGTAAGATCTATATCAGTGCTAAGACAATAGCTCCGTAAGGAAAACCTACCACTGCATGAACTACGACAACAGCAAGGTGTGGACGGCTACCAATACATTGCTTATCACAGCTACCAACACATAACTCGTCACACTAGCTAAGTAAATAGCGCTACGATTGAATAGCCTATCACACAGGCCAAATGAGGGTCACTAACTAAACCATCACAATATCTCTGTACATGGCAGATGGCGTGATGATCCTCATCTTTATCGCACACCTAACAGTAGGTTAGGTTAGAAGCACTCTGGCTAGCTTAGGTTAGTGGGTTGAAAATAATTTTTTCTAAAAACTACCCCTCTAGACGTGGTTGAACACCTAACAGTAGGTTAGGTTAGAAGCACTCTGGCTAGCTTAGGTTAGTGGGTTGAAAATAATTTTTCCTAAAAACTACCCCTCTAGACGTGGTTGAACCCTCCCCAAGGCTACGATCAAGGACACATCGACCGCCTGCATCATCCAAAACCACCCCTAACTTTCAAAGGTTGGTCGTATCTCCATCACGGGCATCACTGACCTGTGGTTGTAGAAGTTAGGGGTGGTTTTGGATGATGCAGGCGGTCGATGTGACCTTGATCGTAGCCTTGGGGAGGGTTCAACCACGTCTAGAGGGGTAGTTTTTAGGAAAAATTATTTTCAACCCACTAACCTAAGCTAGCCAGAGTGCTTCTAACCTAACCTACTGTTGGGTGTTCAACCACGTCTAGAGGGGTAGTTTTTAGAAAAAATTATTTTCAACCCACTAACCTAAGCTAGCCAGAGTGCTTCTAACCTAACCTACTGTTAGGTGTGCGATAAAGATGAGGATCATCACGCCATCTGCCATGTACAGAGATATTGTGATGGTTTAGTTAGTGACCCTCATTTGGCCTGTGTGATAGGCTATTCAATCGTAACGCTATTTACTTAGCTAGTGTGACGAGTTATGTGTTGGTAGCTGTGATAAGCAATGTATTGGTAGCCGTCCACACCTTGCTGTTGTCGTAGTTCATGAAGTGGTAGGTTTTCCTTACGGAGCTATTGTCTTAGCACTGATATAGGTCTTACGTAGGTATTATCTTGGTCACGGATCGATAACTGTTTTTACGTAGCTATTGTGGTGTTGGTAGCTGTCTTTACGTGGCTAGTGTAATGGTTCATTATTTAATAGCAATCATTACTGAGTTAGGTTATGCATCTTTAGCTGTCTTTACATAGCTATTATGATAAGTTATGAATTGGTTGTTATCTTTTCGTAGCTATTTTAATGGGGTAGGCATTGTTAGCTGCCTTTACGCATTTATTGTCTTTACATAGCTAATATGATAGGGTATGTATTGGATGTTATCTTTTCGTAGCTATTTTAATGGGGTAGGCCTTGTTAGCTGCCTTTACGCAGTTATTGTGTGACAGGTTATGCATAGCTGTTTTTACATAAGTCTTGTGATAGGTTATACAATATTAACCGTCTGTACGTAGCTATTATGGTAGGGTGAGCAGCGGTAGCTCTAACGTAACTATTGTGATATAGTACGGATTGGTAGCTGTCTTTACGAAGATATCTCTTAAGGTCTTAAATTGATAAAGGGCGTTACGTAGCCACTGTCTTAGATTATGAGCCGGTAACAGTTTTGACATACCTATTATGGTAGAGTATAATTTGTTAGCTGTTTTACAGAGATGGTGTCTAACGTCTCGGTTTGATGGAGAACATACCTGGACAATATGTGTAATGGCCTTGACGGTTTCTGCATAGCTATTTTGGTATGCGTTGATAGCTATAATTATGTCTAAGGCTTAAAGCTTTTGCCAGTGCCTTCGCTAACCATAACCCATTTGACCTCGGTGTAGATGTTGGTTGATTAGCGTAAGTTTTTCATTTTGATTAGCTGATACGTTGATCTGGGCATAGCCGCCATAGCCTATTTGGACTTGGTGTCAATGCTGTTCGTTTGAACTTCACGTATGTTGGTTGGTTAAACGACGCGTAAGACAGTAGTTTAGTTGAAACGTTGGTTATTTGATCTAGCCTACACAGGCCATAGCCCTTTTTGAAGTCGGTATCAACATTGCCACCATCTTGTTCTCCACCTGAATGACGTCATATTCGATCCTAGGTTGTGTGTCGGATACTATGTGTTACCTTATATCACGCCGCTCATGAAATGCTGTGTGTTTGTCAAGCTATACTCAGGGTGCTATATGACGAACTTTAGCCGAGCTATGCAACGGATATTATGTGTTACTTTGTATTCGTACTTCTAATCGGATTCTTTGTGTTAGCCGTAGTCAGGCTATGGTTTGAATATGTTGTGTTACCCCTAGTCATGACTTGCATCGGCCGCTATGCGTTAATGATTATCCGGGCTATGTATCAGGTATTATGTGGTAATTTGTGGGCAGCTTGTAGGTTAGTGTGTGATATCCATTAGCTAAACTATGCACCGAATATAATGTGTTATACTTTGTAGGTCCATGTCTTCTTAGAATAATATCTATGCTGGCTTACACACATATATGTTTAACACATTATGTATTCTATTATGTATTTGGGCTTAACATAGTATGATAGCATGCATGTTGGCTTACCATAGTATTTATGTAGGTTTACACGCATATTTGTTTAACAGCGTATATATATGGCTATTTAGAGTATATTGCATGTTGGTTTAACATAGTATATATGCCTATATTGGTTAGCACTGTATGTATATAGGTTGCGCGACTTTTTTTTGATTATATTGTAGTATTTGCTGACCGTCATGGGCGTGATAGGTTATGCATTGTTAGCTATACGATATAGTACTTCCCGTATTATACAGCCGCCTGCCTGAGGTTCTACCTGATAGACGGGTGAAAATGTGTGTCGGACTCTGATCATATAAGCTTGGGCCTGTGGTTTACCGACATAGTAGGCCTTATGGATACAACGTGTTAATCGTTAGCGGGGCCTCTGGATACTATATATTAAACCTTCGTCAGGCTATGCATTGGATACTATGTGTTATTGATCAGGTATTATGTGGTACCTGTAGGATAGTGTGTGATAGCCGTTTAGCTAACCTATGCAGTGGATATAATGTGTTACAATTTGTAGGCCCTTGTCGGCTTAGCATAATATGTATGGTGGCTTACACATGTTTGTTTAACGCGATATGTAGGCCTAACATAGTATATACGCCTATCTATGATAGCATGCATGTTGGCTTACCAGAGTATTTATTTGGTTTACACGCATATTTATTTAACACACTATATGGGGCAATCACGTATCCAGGCCTAACATAGTATATAAGCCTATGTAGGATAGCATCCATGTTGGTTAGCATTGTATTTATGTGAGTTTACACGCGTATCTGTTTAGCACAGTATGTAGGCTTAGCATATTATTTATGTGGGTTTACAAGCGTTTTTGTTTAACACACTATATAAGATATTATTCATCCAGGCTTAACATATTATATAGGCATATGTGGGTAACGGGAATATTGGCCTAATACAGGATGTATATGGGTTAACCTGCATATTGGTTTAACACCGTTATGGCTATTTAGAGTATATTGCATGCTGGTTTAACAAAGTATATATGCCTGAATGTTGGCTTAGCACTGTATGTATATATAGGTTGCGTAACTTTTTTTAATTATATTGTAATATTTGTTGACCGTCATGGGCTTGATAGGTTATGCATTGGTAGATGTACCTTATAGTACTTCCCATATTATACGATTGCCAGGTTCTACCTGATATATGAGGTGAAACTATCTCGGTTCATATAGGCTGTGGCCAGTGATTTACCGACATAGTAGGCGCATTTAGGGATTCATGTATGTAGGCCTAGCATAGTATGTATGCAAGCTTGCGTATTTGTTTAACACATTATGTGGGCTATCGTATATATTGGTTTAGCTATACCTTATAGTACTCCCCATATTATACGGTTGCCTGCCCGTGGTTCTGCCTGATATAAGAGGTGAAACTATCTCAGTTCATATAGGCTTTGGCCGGTGATTTACCGACATAGTATGTCGGCCTAGCATAGTATGTATGTAGGCTTGCATATTTGTTTAACACATTATGTGGGCTGTCATATATATTGGTTTAACACGTTATATAGGCCTTCTCGTCTTACATTGACCGTTTACGTAGGCCTACCAGGCCCCTGCGTTGTGATTGGTCGATTCAACTTGTTGACTATTTGAACTCTATGTAGGTCGTTGGTCGTTTGATCTAACCGATCATTTTTTGGTAATTTCATATATTATTTGATAACCACCCCCACTTGATGCCTGAATCCAGGGTTACTTTACCTATCGGCTGGCTTCGAGATGGCTTTTACCTGAGTCCTTGCTCCGTGTTTGCTTTACCTATGGTCTAACTCCATGGTAGCTTTACCTAGGCCCCGACTCCATGGTAGCTTTACCGATGGTCTGCCTCAATGGTAGCTTTACCTAAGGCCTGGGCGGCTTTACCTCAAGCCCGACTCCGCGGTTACTTTAACGGAGGTCTGACACCCGGGTGGCTTTACTTAAGGGCTGGCTTCGGGTTGGCTATACCTAAGGCCTAGCTCCTGGGGGCTTTACCTCTAGCACGACTCCTGGTGTGACTTTACCGAAGGTCCGACACCTGGATGGCTTTACCTATGGTTTGGCCTAAGGGATGGTTTTACCTGTGGCCTTGCTCCACAGATAGCTTTACCTAAGACTTGGTGGAGGTATTTCTCTTGGTAGTTGATATAGCAACCGTCCTAGCCCTGCTCTTATGTAGCTTTACTTATAGGCTGACTGCATTGTTTATTAATTTAGTAGGATAGACAAATTTTGAGTTTGCCAATCATATACTCCAGGGCCCCTCATCACCCAAATCATTTAGGGGTAGACCACTATAGTTAGGGTGAGCCTACTACTTACCTGGAGTCGCTCGGGCGCTGATACGTCATCAGATAACCATTAAATCTTTCCAAAGTTACCCCCACCACCGGAGCTATTCCTGGGTTACTTTACCTAAGCGGCCTTACTTATGGGCCTGCCTCGAGATGGCTTTACCTCGAGCATGACTCCAGGTGGCTTTTACCTAGGACCTCGATCATTTTTGGCAATCTGAAAACCGGTGATCCCACCCACACAGCCTACCATAATGGACACATATCCCGTACGGTCTTTCGATCATACCGATCGATTTTTGGCAATTTCATATTTTATTTAAAACCTACCCCTAGGTGAACCGCTCCCGCAGTATTCCATATTGGGCTCTACACATATACCGTACTGTCTGTTGAGCCGGCCGATCGATTTTTGGCAATTTCATATTTTATTTAAAAACTACCCCTAGGTGAAACTACCCCTACCGACGCGATAATACACTCTAGACACACCCTATCGGTCAAGATACGTTTTTCCAAAATTTTTTCGAAAACTACCCCTAACCCCTAATCCACCCCCGGAGATGGTCCTGAACGTAGCTGAGGTCACCCCCCATACATAGGTTAGGTTAGGTTAGATCCATTTTGGCTAGCTTAGGTTGGTTGGTTGGAATTTATTTTTTTTTTCGAAAAACTACCCCCCACCCCTCTAAACGTGGACAAAACCGCCCCTTGGGCTACGGTCCAGGTCGCGATGACCTTCAGCATCATACAAAACTACCCCTATAGTCCTAGGTTACGTAGCGGCCGAATTTTTTTTTTTTTTTCGAAAAACTACCCCCCACCCCTCTGAATGTGGTCGAAACCGCCCCTTGGTCTAGGGTCGAGGCCGGGGTGACCTTGAGCATCATCCAAAACTACCCCTATAGTCCTAGGTTACGTAGCGGCCGAGTTAGGGGTGGCTGTGCTATTCTAAACCCATTCCTACTATCCCTTGTTAGTCGATGGAAGTCCTTCTCTATTCTCCTGATCTTCACGTCCCGGAGGCTGAGTCTGAAGCCCTCGTGCGTGGATCGAATTAGACGGCAGAAACGTGACTATTTGGTTCCATCTGGCCTATGGTGGTTGTCCTAGGCGCTGACCGACATAGTGACCGTTAGCACCTCGTATTAAAAATTTTTACAGACTGCCTTACAGGTCCTTAAGTTCCTGTATTTATTGCGGCTATGTACCCCTTCCCCACCCTCTCTTAGCTCGTCGCTATATCCGTGTTTTTTTCTTGTACGGGCGGGTTGGACAACGTATTCGATTAAACCTGCATAATTCTGTTATCGGTTTTGGAATACTGAAAAATGTTTATTTCTTTAAAATGGCTGTAACTTTTTTGTTATTTAGGTTTTTTAAATTTAGTTTTCACTATTATTCATTTTGGATTTTGCTGGTCATTCAAAATGTCAGTGATAGTTCTACGTAACCTAGCTCTCAAGTTAGCATTTTTCGGCACTTAGAAATTTTTCACAGCACTCCCGTTTGTCAAATTTAGTTAGTTATTACAGTTTTATTTTATTTTAATTTTTAAGTTGTCTAATAATATTAGTCAAGATTTTACTGGATTCTTCACTCTTTACAACGTTTCATTATACAATAAATTAAAACCTCTTTATTTCATTATTAAATTTGTTATTGAAAATTTTGAAATTATGAATTTCTCAGTTGGAACGGCCATTTTGACCGTTACAATGTGTCTATGTGTCGTTAGCTAGTATAATAAGGGATATACTCGCCTGCAGTATATGGGGCGGTTGTTGTTAACATGTGTTCGTTGTTTTTAATGAGACGAGGAAATACTAACACGAAAATACATAAATCCCTATCTTGAAGTGGGCTGTATGCCGTGTCAAACCTTAAGATCAATTATTGGAGATATAATTTTTAAGTAACCAAACAAAATCGAGGCAGCATTGATCACTTTTCCTATATGATCATCTGTGTGAAATCGCGCCTAGCATTCTGCGATAACCCATGGTTTAGTGTAGCATTGCGTACTGCGGCTTCACTTTTGAAGGCGTCAATTTGTTCTAGAATCGTGTTTAGACTTCGACCGTTGTTACGTTAGTAGCAAGACTAGGACATTGCTTTCTATGCACATTACAGGTGGACATTCTTGAAAGGAGATTCAAAACTGTCTCATCGATATTCCCTTTCTAAATGTGGAACTCATCATTTATATCATACACATAGCGACCGCTGAAACGGGTTACGTGCTGTGTGATTGGTTACAGCAACGAATGGACCCTTTTGAGACTATAATATGCTTATACCTAATTCAAAATATAGTATTGTCGGTATAAGTTAGGAGTTTAATGCTCATGTGTTTTATACACTTAATAGGTTATAGCCTGTTACCACCGATAATTCTAGTCCCAATTCATAGCATATTTGTTATGCTTTCAAGAATAGTCTACACAAAACAAAAATATCAATCTCGTTAAGAGTTGAATATCCTTATTTTAACCAGTTTGGGATTAGCATTCTGCCTTTAACGGGGAACCTCAGAAAGGGCTCGTTATTGCCCTTGAAGATACCTGTAAAGGGTATCCATCCTTAAGAAATATGTAACAGCAAAGTGACAGAGTGATGCAGAGAATGTTGGGGTTTGTAGGGGTTTAAGTTGATTAAACCCACTCCCTTCTCCGTTGGTTAAAGGGTTAAATTGAGACCATTATAGAGCTCACAGGGATGCATAATTTCAATATATATATATATATATAAAGGCTAATTATGTGGAGTGTGTCCCTCCCTTCCAGCATTTTGCTTTGACTCTGATACTTAGTTCACCGTTAAAAAACTTTTTCTCACAGCGTAGAGTATGCTACTAAGGCGAACAATTCAAAATAACGTATGTAGTGGGTTGTAAGTCAAGCTAAATTTTAAAATCAATCTCTGCAGAACGTTTTGAGCTTTTGAGCGCACACAAACCAACGAAACATTTTGTATTGTATAAACATTTAAATTTATTTTACTGTTAGCAAGCTTTCACGTCTTTGGCTTATTTTCAGAATTTGTATGATGAGAAAATACGTGAATAAATGATAAGGTACTTACGTTACAGTGTAACATAACGAGTCGTCATACTTTCAATCTTAGGAAATACATTAAACCCGTATTAGGAGGAAACGTTTTCATTCTGAGGAACAGATCTTCCGCAGTGATTCTACAGTTATCTTCCTGAAGAAGATCGTCTAGTGAAAATAAAATAGTTTTGTCTACATGTGTGTTTTCATACAATTACGTTATATGTATGCAAAATTTACAACTTTCTGAAACCAAGTGTAAAGTTTTTCCCATCGTCAAGGGCAGTAAAATTAACGAGTTATTTTCCATATTTTATGATATCTTTTAATAGTGTTTAAAATGTAAAGGTAAATAGCGAAAACTCAAACTGAAACATAGGCAAATTTAACCCCCTAATGAAAACTAGAAAGTTTAAAACATATGCCAGTTATTTATTTTTTAAATTTGTTTTAAATTTCGTTAATTTCCAAGTTTCATGTTACAACATTGATAACATAATATGCTGATTGTTACATTTTGTATGCAATGTCTAAGTAAAAGAGGTAATGGCACTATTAATATCTGACGATGTAGTACACGGCCGCATCAGAAGATAATTTCATCCAGGTTTTAACCTCGAGGCTTATTTATATTACATTGTCACATTGATGTTGGGGTTTTATGCAGTTTTTGCAAATGTTTTCCTTTACTTTCACAAATAAATTTTGTACTGTCATTTTTTACAACCTTTACTGTTTGGTACAGCATAGGATAGTAAAATTTTAATAGTACAGAAAGTCGTGAATTTGTAGATTTCTGTCGCCTTTTAATTTTGTTCTAATGCATTCAGGTCCCTAATTAAACAAAATTTATTAATTATTTCCCTAATTAATTATTTCTTTTAAATTTGAAATGGTTTTCGTATCCATTTAAAATTGCGTAAAACATTAAAAAATAATTCTTACTCACAAACACGTTTAGTATTGTGTTTTCAATAGGAAAAAACATAATTTCTTTAAAACAAAGTTATTAAATTGATAAACACAATCCTAATAGTTGTCACAATAAATATTAAACCCACCCTCAATGGGACCGTACTTGGAGACAATTTTTAGATAATTGTACGATTGTTATTGCCCTTTTCAACCACTGAGCTTTTTTAATAAATGGTTTCAGAAAATATTGGGTTTTTTTTCAAAATAATTTGTCAAAATACCTATGATATACATAATAATTTGTAATAGTACACTATCATCTATCTTTATGAAATAATAAAAGTGTAGTGGCCTCTATCAGTAAGGTATCTGATAATTAGATGTCTGGTAGCCCGAGGGATTTATTAATATAATGTTCTAATGCTTTTTGTTAGAAAATGGGTTAAGTCTGAATATAAATAATGGTTCCTTCCAATTTGTAAAAATGTTTGTCGTTTGGGGAAGTTAGTTTTTTTATGGTAAAAGTTTAACCCATGAAAAGGCTGCCTAATATTTTGCACTACTATTTTACTAAACATTTTTTACCAAAATTCATTAGGAGTAATTTAACTAAACTTTAATACTACCATTCCGTCATAAACTATGTACAACAGCGTACATTTATTTACAATTGAACTTACTACCACGCCAAACTTATAGGTGAGGTAGGTATGTAGGGGATGAGAAAGGGATCTATACGGACTGTGTTGATTTCAATTTTTAGTCACTTTGAAGGACCACATCTGTTACAGTGGTTCTCCTTTACGTGTTTAGCCGGCCCACGGAATGTCATGATAATCCCATAGAAGGAAATGATTAGCCTCTACCATGAGGGAGAGTTAAAAGCGGTGAAAGAAATAATCTTTCATTCGTTGAAATTTCTTAGAAGTTACCGCTAATGAAAACATTTCACCTAAATTAAATTTAAAAAGACGTTTTTCAAATAATATCACCCCAAATAGGTTTTACTTAAAATTACTTGACAGTGAACGGAGAGCTTCGGATACATGTCAGTTTTATGAGTTTATAGTTTTATTAAATTTGTGCGGTTTATAAATCTTATTTTTAAGAATTACAAAATCTCTGCAAAACTTTATTCTATGTAACATCGTTCAACTATTGCAGTATATTTGAGATAAAACTTCTAAAGAGCACCAACATGGCTCACCTAATGCTTAGATTATTATTAAATTCGCTATAACATATTGATAAAACTTTTTTATAGGCAGAAATATTAGAAGAATTTAGAGTAAGACTAAAGATTAGAGCTAGTTCAGATGGCTACGATAGAGCGCAGCACCTCGCGGGATAACTAATTCAGTCCAAACTAGAGATATAAGAGTCACAAACACACAGAACATTCCGAAGTACTGAACGAGCAGGATGTGAGCCAAATACTCAGCTGTCCAGATATTTAGATACAAACATTAACATGTATCGAACATAGATAATATACACCAACCTGTTACTTTTTCTCTATTGATTGATAGCAGAAATCTGTGGAATATAAAATAAAAGAATCTATCGACTGTATGTTAATTTAAACAGATGTAGCTATTCCAGTACTGCTGTAGTGAAACCTTATAAACATACAATTAAGGAACAAAACTCCGCCTTATTGAATAAACTACTACTAATATTTATTGAAGAAACTAGTTTGAGTGATAATTGTACAAAAACAAATAGAAACTCATCAAATCTGTCACAAAGTCATCATCAAATAACATGAGGGAAATACTTGAATTTTGTAGTACTTTACGTTCGGTGAATTTTAATTCATCATTTTCATCCTAATCAGGAGATTGAGCCAGTCCTTGATGTGACTAGGCATGTCCGCCGTCTACAAAGAACTAGACCACATGATTTGGCCACTTTTGAACAAAGAGAAACTTGAGTTTTCCGACACCATCTATTTTTTTTCTATAAATGAAAGTCATTAGTCAGTTGCTTCTCATCGTTTTGCAGATTTTCACCTACCCATTAGTAAAAAAAAAAAATATCAATATTTTATGACCATCCGAACTTTAAATTTTGTAAATTTGTAAAAACCTACTGAAACAGAACGTTTTCGATCGCTATGTGGCGATTTTCGTCAGTGTCTCACATAGACATTGATGAAGATCACCACATAGCGAACAAAAACTTTCGGTCTTGGTACTTTTTCACAAATTTATAAAATTTAATTTCCGGATAGTCATAAACTTATGTTAAAATGATTAATGAGGAAAATACGTATCCTAACCCTTTTCTGGAAAACAAATGAGAAACTAAATTTTTATTTTGTACATACATATTTTATATTATACCCTTTTATAACATTGGAGACTGTAATTGTTTATAAACCTACAAGCCCCCTAAATATTCTCAGTTAGCTACGCGTTAATATGTATATTGCCTTGCCAGTATATATATGTATGTATGCCAATAACAAACTAAATAACATGAGTCTTTTTCTTTAGGAAACGTCTATTACATATTATACTTTGTAATAATTATAGGCCTACACTATCTTAATTTACTTGTAGTTTTATTATTGTTGTTCTGTTGAATATATTGTTACATTATGTCTTGAATTTATACTGCGTTGAACGTATAAAAATTATATGAAATAATAAACCCTGTTTATTTAGTTCATGTGTTTGCCCCAATTTATTTAGAAGTATTGAGTTTGTATTATGAACAGTTGTTAAATTTTGAACTTTATCGTGCGCTTCACACGTCTGTAGCATTACATTTCCAAGTTTATGCTTGTTCATAAATTGGTCGCAAAAATGGTATCTTCACATATTCACGATCACTCAATACTTTGTTAGCAAAATGCTTCGACTTTATTGCAGCATTCAAGTTATGTCTTTGAATAAATGATTTGCAACAAATATTATATACACCGAGATAATTTAAATCTGTGTATAATTTGTATTTGCATTTATTCAATTAATTGAAAATTCATTCCTCAATTTAAATAACGTTAATAAATTTTTAAGACGAAAGAGTAAAAATCAAGAAACTTCAGAATAAAAATGTTTGCTTCTTCTACTCATTTCTGTAACTTTAAAAGGTAAAAGGTACGGGTTGATTTCTACTTGGTTCGATATAGACGTTAAATTCCTTATATTTCATATAAGTGTTTCTTTTGTAACAATATCGGAAAAGAAAATATATAAGTAAACTAGCTGTGGCCTACCACGCTCTGGCTTGGCGAATTGTGGTTTCATAGATAATACTTGAGGAACAGAAAGTAGGAAATAAAAATTAAGAAGAAAGACAGAAAGAAGAAAGAAGGATACTTTTCTTTAGTTAATTTTAAGAAAGTTAATTTTACAATATTTAGAAGGCTGAGGCAATACAGAGCTAGATATATTGTCTGTATCATTGGAAGAATGTGATCATAAGTGCTGTAATGTTCTCGCCATACCTTGGGAGCATCAAAACAAGTAGTCGCATTCCCAAACAGCCTGTACTTACGATTAGGCTAACGCAGCTCCATAACGACAGAAAAAGTGAAAAGGTAATTAAGATCTAATAATAATCTGAATGGGATGCAAACGTTTGTTATTGTCAGTAAAACAAACAATGACACGGAGAAAAGGCTATGTTTTACATGTTTCTGTGGCAGTCATTAGCTAGTATAACAAGGGATATACCCGCTTGCAGGATATACTGGTTGCTGTTAATACGAAAATACATAAAAACCATTTTTCACGATGGTTGTATGCAGTGTCAAAATTTAAGATCAATCATTAGAGCTTTAATATTTAAGTAACCAAACAATATCGAGGCAAGACTGATCACTCTGCCTATAATATCCTCTGTGTGGAAGTGCGCCTATTGTGTACGTTAACCCATGATTTAGTCTAGTACTGCGAATTGCGGCTTTGTTACTGAAGGCGGCTATGTGTTCTGGTAACGTGTTTAGACTCCGACCGTTAGTAGCAGCAAGACTAGGACATTGCTTCCTACTCTCAATACAGGTGGGTAATCTTGAATGGAGATTCAAAGCTTTCTCAGCGTTATTCCTCTTCTAAATTTGGATCTGATCATATAAATCATACACAGAGAGACCGCTGAAACGGCTTACGTCCTGTGTGATTGACTACAGCTACGAAGGAACACTTCAGAGATAAAAAAGTTCTTATACCTAATTTAAAATATAGTATGTTAGTTTAGGAGCTTAATGAACATGTGTTTTATTCGCCTAATAAGTTATAGCTTGTAGCCACCGAAAATTCTAGTATTAATTCATAGTATACTTGTTACTATTTAGGTTGCTTTCAAGAATGGTCTACACAATTAAAACAAATTATTCTATCTTATTTAGAATTGGGTGTGCTTATTTTAACCAGTTAGAGTTTAGCGATCTGTCTATTACGGGGAACCTGAGAAAGGGCTAATTTCTCATTGTTTCCCTTACATATCCCCGTAAAGGGCTTTCGCCCTATAGGTATAGGTAACAACAAAGTGACACAGTGATGCAGCGACTGTTGAGGTTTTTAGTGGTTTTAGTTGATTAGACGTACTACCTTCTCCTCGGATTAAATTGAGACCCTTCTATAGTTGTATTATTTAAATACCTCTGAAGATGATTGCTGGGCAATCGAAATGTACATAAGGTTTAAATAAATGTTATTTGTGGTTTAGAGGTTTTATTTATTTAAAAATAAACATTACGCCACAGTTGCTTCATACAGTTACCCTTCTATAGCTCATAGGGTTGCACAATCAGTGCATATTTTGACTTTTTGAAGCGTACACAAACCAACATTATATATATGTATGTGTGTGTGTGTGTTTTGAAACGGGTAGTTTGTCCTCGCAATCTAAAAAAAAATAAATTTCTATAATATTGAATTTAAAAATTAAAATAATAACTTCACAATGATAAAATTTTTATAATAAACAAACATTAAAACAAAGCATATAATAACAGAGAGGTAGAAGCCAACATTGTATAGTAAATAATAAAAATTATACTTTACAAATAATTTTGACAAACCGGGAGTGTAGTACTGATAATTATGTGCAAAAAATTACTAGAAAATACTATCTAGTGACCCTGACCGCCAACAACCACCATTGACATTTATAAGGAACAAGTAAAGTGTGAACAAATCAATAGTTAATTCATAAACCAAAAAACTGTAGTCTAGTAAAAAAAAAAAAAACAGTAATTTAAATAAAACAGACATTTTAAGAACTGTATTTTGAGACCGCCTTTAAGCAAGCTGGTTCACGCAAGGGAGAAACTATCTAAAACACGTAAATAAGCTATCTTAGTTGTGAGTGCAAGCGGTTAGAAGGGGGATGTGCTGTGAGTCCAATATATATGGAAGCGCAAGAGTTCTGAGGAAGGTCCGAAAAAATTAAAATTCACAAGTGCAGAACGTTACTATGCCAGATTGGGGCTAGACAAGACAGTCTAGAGGCCAGATGGCGTCTACGGGAACGTTTCTTTGTCAAAATTATAACCCAAGCTATAAATCGTAAATCTGCAATCGGTACTTCAATTTCTTAGAACATTTAACTAAAATCGTAACGACTTATCATGGCTTTTCTGTCCGAACAATCTATAGATCGAGGGAAGAAGAAAGAAGAACCCAGCCTCAACAAGACCTATTTGCCAGGATCCGAGGATGGAAGGAAGTGAGTAATTTCGTCAATTCATTGTTTAAAGTAAAATTTATTTATAAAATTTAAATATACTTTTGATATAATTATAATTAAAAATTTTGATTCATAAATGAATAAACAATGGTTTCATTCAAAATAAAGTTTTAAATGGAAAAATTAAAAGATTTTTCATATATGTATTATAGAATTGTGTAAAATAATTAAAATCAAATGAAATAAGTCAGTTTTAAAAAAAAAAACGTTTTTGCATTTTAATTATTCAAATTTCTTGATAAAGTTTCTAAACCGGCTTAATAATGAAAAAAACAAACAAATGAATATTTATTTAAACTTATTACAATAATTTCGAATATAAACTTGGTAACTTTAAATAAAATTAAAAGAGAAAGAACTGTTGCAAAAGTTTAAATAAATTAAAATAAGTATATGAGTAATCATTTAATCTAATATTGGTGAATGATTTTGAAATTATTAAATAACTGTTGATATAAACAAATGTTATATTTAAAATATTACCACTTGAGAAAAATTGATTCAAATGTTAAACATTATTTATATAATTAGCGTATTATAAACTATGAAAATTCAAAATATTTTTTAATACTTTTCAAGTATCAATGATTAAATTCATAAGATAAATTAAATATATGTAAAAATTAAATTCAAATAAATATATGGTGTTAAAATATTTTCTGCACATTGACAAAGACAGTATAAATCATGAAGTTTATAATTAATTGTGTTAGTTTTTATTATTCTAACCAATATAATAATTATGCAAGATTCCTATAATTTATTTCCAAATAATAAATAAATAAAAACATTAAGTTTTATCCAACTATTAAATTGCTAGTTGCATACTTACATAACAAAAGTATTTAAATTTATGATATAATAAATGCAGTAAATTAAAAGTCTAAAGTTACAACAGAAGAGTTCTTCCTGACAGCAAATTATACTAAAATATTTCAGCTATATTGAACGAGAGATGGTTTTTATATTGAAGATTAGAAACGAGTTCCGACAGCAGGTTTTGCTTAAATGTAACACAGGAGCCTATAAAAACGAAAAATTATTCAGAATCATATTTTGCACGGCCCAACTTGGATCACCTATAAGTTAACAGTAGCAAGTAAAGTCAGCGTGTTATTGAATGCACTTCATTGTATTGTAAGCAGTGTTTGTGTGGTGTGTGTGTGTGTGTGTGTGTGTGTGTGTGTGTGTGTGTGTGTGTGTGTGTGTGTGTGTGTGTGTGAGTGTGTGTGTATGTGTATGTGTGTGTGCGTGTGTGTGTGTGTGTGTGTGTGTGTGTGTGTGTGTGTGCGTGCGTGTGTGTGTGTGTGTGTGTGTTGTGATTAATATATAAATAGTAATTGTCCTTTTTTATTCTGGTTTTCAATCACTATGAATATAAATGTTTAAGATTATAACTTGATTTTTGAGGACATCAATAATTTTTTACATCGATTGTTGTTAGAAATTTGATAAAGAATTTGTTTTCTTAATGCAATATTAATTTTAATTATATCTAGTGTTTATACTAAATAATGCAATACAGTCATTACTGTGACGGTGGGGGCTGGAATTATTTGGTACAGTTTTATATTCGTCTGTGTAGGTTTTTAGTTTGGCGTATCTCTAGAATTTAGATTAAAATTGAAAACTTGTAAATTTGTATAATTTCACTTATATTCAAGCTTGATCAGGTTCCTCTATAAACTAAACAAGAGCTGCCGTTATAAACTAGCACCTGAATTTAGCGTTATTGATATATGCATGTTTCTATAGTACCAAGCAGTGAGGGGGTTTGTATGTAAATGTAAGTATACAAATTAGAGAAATAACATATTAAAGTCCATAACTATTTACTGTATTTTCTTGTCAAGTTTTTTTATAACATTTACATTACCGTCCCCGCAAGGTGGTGGTTTTTTGACGAAGAGGTAAAATTGAGTGGAATAAAGAAACGTTTCTTGAAACTGGGTATTTTTACCCAGCTATTTGTGGCTTGTTTATACATCTGTACACTGTGACATGGTCTTAAAAGACATTTCTGTTACGTATGGACACGCCGCATACTTTTAATGTTTGACCTACTAGTTGTACTACATATTCGGCATTAGTTTTTTCTAAACGAGAAGTCTGACTTCTGGATGAACTAATATAAGTAGAATGCCTAAGCAACGAGAAAAATTCAAGGAGCAATAACCGCTAGCAGAGCGTTTTTTTAACAAACTCACTCAAATATTTAAAAAAGTAAACTTTGACTGTCTGAAATAACAAAGGGCGAATAAACTGCCTTTTACTCGAAAGGAATCGAGGAAACGATAGCTAAGTTTTGAGCTTAAATGCAGTTCTTACGTTTTTGAAGGGTAGAGCTTCAATCAAGACCCACGGTATTAATTATTTATAGAGATTTTTTTTATGTAAAAGGAATATTTAAAAACGCCAAAAAATAAATTGAGAAGGGTTGTAAACGTTATTCATATAAATAATTAATAAAACGTGCTACGAGTGACTAAGTAAAATTATTTAAGAGAAATATACAAGTGGCTTGGTAAAAAATTCACAAAAATAACATTGTGTAGAAGAGTTAGGCAAGTTAAGTGCTTGAGTTAACAACAAAATTCTCAAGGCGGAATCAAAGGACACTCCTAAACAAAAGAATACAATAAACTTTATTAGATTTAATTTTCAGTCATTACAAAGGTTAATAGTTTCGTCAATTACTTAAAACTTTAAACATTTTCTTTCCTCATATTTAGGCCTAATTCAATTTGTTTTATATTACACCACTTTACACTACAGAAAAATCCAAGTAACGACCTTTGGAATTTACAAGTAGCATAAATAGCACTGTATTTATTAAGTTATACTAGGAGAACAAAGGGCCTAAAGATTCCATCTTTGCATTCGAATTTTGCGGTATTCTAAATAATTAGTTAATATTTAAAAATTGTCCTCGAATCGTCATAAATGTGTATGAAAGCATAGGGTTGTAAATCACGTAATGTTCAACTAGAATAAATAAGATGTAAAATGTATTATGTTTGTTTGAGCTATTTAGAGTTGGGTTTTTTGGAGTTGAATAAAGTTATTATATTATTTTCGCTCAACAAATAATGTAAAAGAAATACAGTGTCTTAATATCAATAAATGGAAATGTTCGATTTATCAGTAAGAGAGTACCGACATTTAAATAGTCTACAAAACCACACATCGCCTAGTATGGCGAGATCGTTCGGTGGTAGAGTTTAGATCCAGAAATGCTTAGCTACATGATTCAAATCCTCGTTCAAACAAATTGTCTCTAACCTTGTATAACAAGTCACTAGGTATCCTTAAATGTACAGACACAACAAAACAAGGAGGGAACACGTTATCATAAAAACTGAAAGCCGAAGACGAAGAGCGTATCAAGACTACCATAGAAATCCTGAACACATGTAGATTCGTAAGGTCCTTAAAACATACCTAACCTCCAAACCTTTGTACCTTCGGTCAGTTCACTTTTAACTTCTCTTAGTCGTTGAATTTACACCTTGTTCGTAGGGAAGTATTTGTTTATTCCTAGATTCTGAATTCTGGTCCGAAACCAGTATTGCGATAATTAGATGAATAAACCTCTCAAAAGAACAAACTCCTAAATTTGGAAAAAACAATTAGCCACCTATAAGCCTTTTTAGGCTTTTAGCAGGGACACGGATTCTTTGTGAAACATTTATTACTTAAAGACTATAATTGGACTCCCAGTGAAACTTACATTATGTAAAAGGAAACTCAATGCTAATTTAAAAATAAAAATATTTAATGTAATATCTAATTTTGATTTTAGTTTCATATCGTCTTACTGTAATGTTTTTTTTCATATTTTTAAATTAATGTTATTTGTACTTAATATCACTGCTGTCTTTCAAATATTAAATTATAGAACAGTTAACTTGAACAGTTTAATATGGTAATTTATGTATATTTTAAATGTCACATATAATTTCTAAAATGTTTTATTCCTAACAAAAATGTAGAAAGATCAACCACTTGTTTTCTTTACAATTAGTGAAATATTTAATTTATTTAAAAAAAATCTGTGTTTAATTCTGAATATACCCTTGAAAACATATCTATTTATAACATAAACATTTGTTAATATAGTCTACCATAAGCAAGATACAACTAATGCTGAAAATAGGTTATTCCAATATACATGTATCTGCTGTACACTTAACATCGAAGTTAGGTTATAGTTTCTCTTTCAAGATTGTTATGCACTCAAAAGCATTATTATACCTTACATACGATCACTTTTTATAACACAGAATCAATAAAATGAAATGTATACATAATATTCCCTAAGTAAGGTTAAATTCAAAATGTGTAAGTCTGCGATATATTTACCGGAAAAGCTAAGTTAACTTCTCTGTTTTCCGTTTTTTATATAATAAAACACATTTATGAAAATACAAATAATATTATTCACTCTACACTATAACCAAAAAAACATTCTTTATAACTTTTCTAAGAAATAAACACATATTGAATCTTCCTAATCCGCAAATGACTTACTTTCCATTGTAAGCAAATGGTTGAATGGAGATCCAGTTTTAAAAAATTTAAATTTAATCTTGCTAGCCTATGTGGAATTAATTCTTCTAATCTATTTCTTTTTATTGAAATTTGAATTTTATTTGACACTGTTCGAAACAAAAGTTAATTACAAACAATCTTTTGTCTATATAAACTTGAGCATAGTTCCAGTTTGTACCCAGCGTATTGTCTTGACAGGAAACACACACTAGCTTCCTTTTCGGGGTGACTAATTGTAACAATTTTCACTTTTTCTCACTATGCTTCTAAGTTCCACTAATGGCGGCGACTACTATAAATTTACAAAGTCCGGCGTTTTCTATTCATTAATGTTTATTTGACGTAACCTTGGTATTTGAGCTTACAGCTCAAATATCTGAACATTTCTGTATCACATCTTCGCACTTCTGAGTTTCTTTACTCCGTATCTGAACACATTTTTTCAAGACTACAAGAACACGACCGACTAAGTTCATAGCTTCGATACAAGTATCCCTGCCCACTAACGATTTCTTCCAAAAAAAAACGCCTTTTCCATGGGTGACCTGTCGACCAAATTCCTCCAATCCTGGTCTTTAATCGTAGCAACTACTTTTATTTTTTATTTATTTTTTTATTTATTCTCGACTCTTTTTCCATGTCTTTATTTGAATTATTTTTTCTGGACTTTTATAATAACAATTTACTTTGCGGCATGTGTTTCTTTTTATTTAAAAGCTTGTTCCAATAATTTATTTGTTTATATTTGTCAACATTTATTTAATTCACTTTTCTAGTGACCGGTAGCTTCTCGATTACTGTGCTGTTGTTCTCCTGGCGTAAGATTTTATAAAGAAATTTGTTCTCGCGTATGTACACATTTCAATATAGGTTTATACCCGTAGATGCTGTTTTGAAATGTTAATACACATTCTACAAATGTTATTTTCTCAGTTAAAATATTTTGCCAATATTATTTCTTAAATACACGTAGAGTTTACTTTAATTTTAGTTACTTGATCTAATTTTGCTATATTTTATCATAATTAGTTCAAATATTTTACAGTATTATAAGCTTAGCCTAACTCCCTATTCTACACATTTAACGATTTTTGCGATGGTCATTTTGGCCGTTGCAAGGCGGAGAGACAAAATTTAAATAGAAGTCGACGAGTTTCGAGTGCACACTGTTCCCGCGCAACAAATACCTAACTAAACAAAAGAGTTTACATTCTAAATAGTCACAGTTACAGACTAATAATGTATTCGGAACAGCGGGAGAAAATGAAAGAAAACTGGGCCATGTAGCGTAACAGCGGAGAGACGAAATAAAACTACGTTAGATCAAGCGTAACCGGAGAAAATGCGTCTAAGACTGAGTCTGGCTTAGAATAAGATACTAAGTCACGTCAAGCATGACGGGAGAAATGTCTTGCAATCGACGTCTTAAAGGAACCTTGTAAGGAACAAAGATCGGCGAGATAAGAGTATCCCTCTCTGAAGCATTTACATTCTATTAGGACTGTGATTTTAATCTTAAGAATAGTAAGTAACCTAAAAGTGTACGACTTCTGTAAATTAAAATTTAAGTCTTTACAAAATATTATTTGGAACGCATAATGGTAACATTCTTATAATTACTGATGTAATTCTATCAAAACCTACTTAAAAAAATATTAATACATTTAGAACTTATCATGGCCTATTTACTAAATTGAAACATATCTCCTCTCTACTCTTTTATACATTTTGAAACTATAAATACTAAACTATTTAATAATTGTGCAAACACTTTTTTACTTGTTATTACATTTTGAATAGTACATTATTAAAAGTTCAAGTAAGCCAACTTACTAATATTTGGAACCCACGGCTGTCTTCTCTGAAGGCTAGACCTGAACAGGCAAAACACAACATTTCTCGCGTTTGGTTAACAGATCTCCACCCTTACACATTAAAAATATAGGCATTTGAATGGGTCTTAGAATCCCTACTCAATACTATGTAATGACATTTTTAGAAACAAAAATTTGCTGGTAAACTGGGTAAATTTTATTTAGCTAAAACCAACAGATATTTATCCAAAATGCTAATTTTGGCTGAAAAATGCTTATGTAATAATTCGTTTCTTTAAACTGAATCAACAAAATGCTTTTCTTTGTCTTAGTTGATGAATAAATAATATTTTTCAAAATAGAAAAATGCTAGAAAAATGATAAATCTTCGCAATAGAGAAATACTTATATTTTTCTCTTAAAACGGTCATAGATTATGTTGTAAAATATCTGTTTTAACACTGAGGTTATGTGTCTTTTTTATTTCTCATATTTATTATAATATGTTATTATCAATTATTTTAAGTAGCTAATTATTATACAAAAATATATTTCAAAAGAATTATATTATGACTATTTCAATAATATAATAATAAGTAATGTTTTGTATTATTTTTATTTTTAAATATATTTTATGTTGTTAGTGGGTTATATATAGATATAAAAATCATGTGAATATATTTTTGTTCGAATTTTACAATTTTCTAAATTACAAATTTTTAGACGACTTTCACACTTTTTATAACATACATTTGATTAAATTAGTTGGATAAAATTTATAGCCTTAAACATTTTAACATTTAATGAAGGTTTTCTACCAATTACATTCTTTCTAAAATAACTAAATTTACACCCCAATAACTACATTCTTGAAATGAAGCTCTATCAGTCAGACTCGCTGACCTTTATATTGTAATTTTTATTTTTATTACAGGAACAAGAGTGAATATTAGAGTAGTGAAAGCGCACATCGCACTTGTAGAAAGTACAACCATGCAGGCACTAAAATAGCCAACTAATAATAAGCTACTTTAGATACAATGTCACGTTCCTAAGAACTAACTATAGATTATTAACAGTTGCTCATGACAATTTTTATCATCAAGAAATAACTTGAAACTATATATATATACTCATCTTTATTTCAGTTAGAAATATTTCTATATGTTTGAGTACATTTGTCTACCACTCCTAACTTTTCAATATTCTCTTCTGTTGACGCATTTCGGATTAACTCTATTTTAAAAACCCAAACAAAAAGTACTAATGAAGTTATAAAAATGCAGTTAATCCGAAACGCGTCAACAGAAGAGAATATTGAAAAGTTAAGAATGGCTAAAACGTGTACTCAAACATAAAGAAATAACTTTTTTTTATCATCTCTAAGAGACATTTTCAAACATACGCAAACATCATATCCTTAGTCTAGTTACGTACTCTCAATGCATCAGTACCACAAATTAATAACAATACCAATATTGAAAAGAACCCCAATACGACATAAAAAATCAAAAATAACAAATAAAACAAGTTACTTAAGATTAAACCCTTAAGTACATTTCGATGACCATGTCATCATCATCAGAGGATCTTGTTACAACATCAACAACAATCTAGCACACAAGAAGTTACAAACTTATCATTCTAGTTTGTAACTTCTTGTGTGCTATATTGTATTTTGTAAAAAGACCCTCTGATGATGATGACATGGTCATCGAAATGTACATAAGGGTTTAATCTTAAGTAACTTGTTTTATTTGTTATTTTTGATTATTTCTGTGGTATTGGGGTTCTTTTCAATATTTTTATTGTAATATATTGTACCACTGTGCTCTTGATATTGTGTACCACAAAATAAGGTACAAGAGTGCATTTAATTAATTAATCTAGTCACTTTTAGACCCTCTTTCTTTAATATGTTAAAAAAACATTACAAACAAAAATAACGAACTAAAAGTGGCTGTTTTCAGAATTAAATTCTGAAAAAATAGAAGCGCAAATTCAGCAGCTGCCGAGTCGTAAATATTTTAGAATTTAAAGATAGAAAGGGGTGCTGTGTTCGTTGGACGATGGGAATCAAAGTATTTTATTAAATTGGAATGTGTCGTCCTTAAAACAGTTTTTTCTAATTTTGATCTTCCATAAAAACTTATTTTAATAGATTTGTTTTATTATGAATTTAAATTTAACCTTGTATCAATTTATTTTACATTTATTAGCTTAAACAATATAAACAATAAGTACTCAATTGGTCACGTAATGATCCAATTTGTGTTAAAAAAATTTAACAAGAATAATTGTTTAACATGTAACTAACGGAAGTCTAAGGACCACGATAATCGTATTTATATTTCGACCTTATAATCGATATTTATAAATTATCGAAATCTGTAACAACTTGTTCATATACAAGAAAAACTTACAATTCTCGTAGTCTTCGACGTCCATTGAAATGGTCGTCCATGTTGCAAATTATAGCCAATGAACCTGTATTTCTAGTCTTTTCTGTTTTCTTTATTTTATAATCACGCTCTTCAAAAACATTTGCGTTTCACCTGTTAATGTAATTTCGATGATTTGGTTAAATTGGTTATTTTTATTTGGTTTCCATTAACGCTGAGGTTAGCTTCAAATATTGCTTCTATGTTTGCGTAAACCCTTCTCATTTTCTTCGAGTCAGTAAACAGTCCTCTGAATACTTTGCTGTTCATGCACACCACTACAGTGCCCAGAGTGTCTTCGCGTTACTGTTGCATTCCATTAGCTTCATTCATCTAGTTTTTCTATCTCTTCAGCAGACACTCCTTTTTCTTCACTCTTCTCAATTCCTTATAAATGTCTTGTTTACACATCTACCTACTGTGATATTCTTATTAGTTATACAGACTTTTTGTCACTTGTTTCCCATCCTCGAGAAAACATTAATTGCTGGGAGACGTATTAAATACCTTAACAGGGAATGGCTGATTGCTGATTACCATCGGTGATGATACTAGTTAGTGAAAAAATAATGTTCACATGGCACCGAAAGAAAAAAACAATCTCCACGACTACTGATGCTGTTGTGAAAAACTGAATACCACTTCGCCGATAAATACTACCTAGATTTTGTTACCCTTTATCATACTACTGCGAAATCATCAGTTAAAGGCAATTTCTTAATGTTCCTCAAACGCAAATGTCCCATTTTTTATATAAATTTAAGTTCCGTATATTGGTGCATATTTAGCTGAGTCCAATGCTTTCCTTAAGTAAAATATTTGTCTCATTTTGAAATAAAACATCGAATGCTTCCAACTTCATCCTTTGGAGTATATTACACTTTGAATATTATTATGTGAAATATTTATATTAAATTTATTTGTATTAGTTTTATTAGTAGACTTCAACTTTTCAATAAAAATTATGTTATTTATATAAATTTTTGCTATGAATTTTCGATTATTATTAAACATAGTGGTTAATTTATTCTGCCGATCATTGTTATCTATGTAAAGCGAGAAACGTTGCTCTTCTTTGCAACGTGGGTATAGTGAGTTAGTTAAGGAAAGTAAGGCTACTGTTAGAGCAATAGTCGGCACAAAGACTTCTGATTACAGCTGATGCATTGATTGTTTTAAATTGCGGGTTTGTAAATAATCTCGTTTTACAGTTTCAACGAAACCAGCTAGGTATATTTTTGATGAGAAAAACTAATTGTCTCTTCAGTTTTACAATTGGTATTAGTTATCAACTACAGATTTTATTACATTACATTTTAAAATTATCCTAAAAAGTATTATCTTAAAAGCGAATATATGTATATATATATATATATATATATATATATATATATATATATATATATATATATTAATAAATAAATAAATATATATATATTTAACCCTTACTTAATATTTTCTACATGTTCTTTGACTCTGAGGGAATTAAACTAAGACACAGCTACTTATCTTTACAGTAACTGATTTAATGAAATTCTGAAATCAAAATTGTATCTTTAACAGTTAGTTATACACAATTATAATTTTGTCTAGCTCTAACTAACCGGTAGGCATTAAAACTCCTATAACTTATATATTGAAATAATATTTCTACTAAATCTCACTAATTACCTTAAGGCTTGTATAAGTTACGGTATTTGGTTTGATATACTCGTATTTTATATTGGTATTAATTTTTATTTCTTAAACAAATTATTGAAAAGAATAACACATTAGTAATATTTTTACTTTAAAGAGTTGTCTTTAAAGTTAGTATAAATTATTACATATAGTTGTTGACTCTTGTTGCTTGCATGGTTTCTTCTTCACTTCACTTGTATATATATATATATATATATATATATATATATATATACACATTTATATATAGTTGTGTGTGTGTGTGTGTGTGTGTGTGTGTGTGTGTGTGTGTGTGTGTGAACGTATGTATATGTTCACATACACACACACACACAAATATATATATATATATGTATGTGTGTGTGTGTGTGTGTGTGTGTGTGTGAACATATACATACGTTCACACACACACACACACACACACACACACACACATTGAGACGGCCAAAACAGTCTCAAAGGAAAGATTTTTTTTGTGGCAAAATCTTTTAAGAATATTAAATTATGAAAGTTTAGAATTGACATCGCTGCTATGAAACGTTGCGGACTAGCAGCGTTGTTATCTGTTTAAGTAAACAAAGCCGGCCCGCCCGACTTTGTTCACAAAACGGAGCAAATGCAGGAAATTAATTATTTCTTCTAGCTTGTAAGATTTTATATAAAATAAATTTTTGTTATTTGTAACAAACCAAAACAAAAATAAAATATGAAAATAAAAGTTGAAAATAAAATTATAAAACTAGAAGAGAATTGTTATATTATAAGAAGAAAGAAATTAATAAATAAACAAATTATTGTAAAGTAACAATTTAATTTAAAAAAGTCTTAAACAATGTAATTAATAAATGGTTAAATAAATGTTTAAGGAGTTTGAAAAGTGTTCAGTGCGGATATATAATATTTTCAAGTGATTTAATAGTACAACTTAAAAACGGAAAGGGCTAGAACTGTGATTCAAGTTTGTAACAACTTCTTGAATGGTGAAAAAGAATATGGTGTCAAAAAATATCAATGTATTACACCAAAAGTGACATATATAAAGCCTCAGCGAAAAAACGTACAAAAATCTAATTTAGAAAGTTAAATTTAGACACTATAATACAAGTCAAAACAGGTCCTGTAGGACCGATAAACCAGGTAGCGGGGAAGGGTTGATCCCGATAGCAAGGAGTATCGAGGATTCGGCAATCAGCTTTAGAAAACGACGGACGTGTTCTGTTCGAGATTCAGAAAGAAAATCCAGGATGCTGTGCCGTGGCTGACGACAACACCAAGCCCAGATGGACGTGAAAATGAACTACAAATTTTTAACAGCGCAAAATGTAATAATAAGTAATAATATGGCTATAAAATCGATCGGTGACGATGGCTGCAGAAAGAAGACTCCAGCAAAACCAGGAAAATCACAGCCATCCCAGTGAGAGTTTTGGGGCAAGACTAAATTTTAATATCATTAACCATTTATTAAATATAGTAATAGTTTTATAAATTCATGTAACAAAATTTCCAAATATGTAAAAAATTTATTCTCTTATTGAAAATTAATAACTTAAAGAATATATAAACAAATTACTAATTTTTGTGTGTGTAGAACACACAGTTCTACGGTATTACTCTATATCGTGCTATTACCTAACTAAGCACACACTTAACATAATGCAATGCTAGCACAGACGAAAGCGGTAACCGTCCTCTCGTGTTACAAGAAAGTACATCCTGCTGAGACTGGACCAGACGATTATATTTATACACTACGACAGGAGCGAGAGTGGTGCAGTAACAAAAATTATTTCGTAACGGGGAAATAAAATAGCTTTGAACCTTCAGTGTATTAATTATACCATTACGTGTACTGAAGAGTAAATAATACACGGGGCTGTATTAGTCTATAATTCACAAAGATATCGTAAAATTCAATATATTCATTTTAATTTCAAGTTTCAGATCGTATCTGATAGCTTACCTTTGATATGTTCCACGTACATACATATAATATATATATATATATATATATATATATATATATATATATTCTATATATATATATATATATATATATATATATATATATATATATAACTAATATGGTGATTTTTTTTGTTCTAGTAATATAGTTATTCAATAAAAAACATTTCAAAAACAAGAATACTTTTAATACATATAAGTTATATAAACATTTTATGTGAACATTTCATAATTAAATGCGTGCTAGGAAGATTCCTGCTTACGCAGCTTTAGTATTATATAGGTGTGAGAACAGAGCCCCGGCAGTGTGTAAGTCGCCTCTGTATCGCACAGACGTTTTCCACTCCGATTGAGTGCATATCAATTGTATTGTTTTATTAAGTAAAATTAATGTAACAGTTTTCTAAATTCATTGTTTATTAAATTCAAAGGTTTGTTAAAAATAAAAATCATTTTTAAAAACCTTTCTTGCTTAATATAAAACGTAACTGGCGCAGTCGGTAGGACATCTAGGGAAAATTAATGAACATAATTTTTTTCGATTTCAATCGATTAACCGAGATACTGCAAAAACGCGATTCGTTACAGAGCGCATATCTGTAACGACATCAAGAAAACGGTAGGACACCTCAAGGAAGTTAGCGAATATAACGTCCGTCGGTTTTAACCGTTAATTGAGGAAACTTTAAGTAGAGTGAATATCTACAACCACTTAATAGAGCGCATATCTATTAAGAACACGAGCGAATATCGTGTAAGTGAAAAGTGAAAAGTGAAAATTGTTCAAATGAGCAAAGTATTTTGGATCAACTTGTAAGTAGATCTTAAGATATAGAATTAAGAAAAAGTAGAGTAAATACTTTTTAATTTTATATAATTGATTTTTAATTTTATTATTTTAAAGAAAATAATATTTTAAAATGGCAACGCCAACATTAAAGAAGGAATATCTACAATAAAAATATTGAAAAGAACCCCAATACCACAAAAATAATCAAAAATAACAAATAAGACAAGTTACTTAAGATTAAACCCTTATGTACATTTCGATGACCATGTCATCATCATCAGAGGGTCTAGTTACAAAACACAATCTAGCACACAAGAAGTTACAAACTAGAATGATGAGTTACATCATTCTAGTTTGTAACTTCTTGTGTGCTAGATTGTGTTTTGTAACTAGACCCTCTGATGATGATGACATGGTCATCGAAATGTACATAAGGGTTTAATCTTACGTAACTTGTCTTATTTGTTATTTTTGATTATTTTTGTGGTATTGGGGTTCTTTTCAATATTTTTATTGTAATATATTGTACCACTGTGCTCTTGATATTGTGAAGGAATATCTAGATATGATTCCTGAGTATATTGGAGAGCCCACTATGCTCCACAGATTTATTTCTATATGTGACAAAGTAGTAAATAAGTTTTATGTAAGCGAAAATCCAGAGGATTTTCAAAATAAATATTTATTTTCTTCTATACTAGCTAAACTAAAAGGCCAAGCATTAGAAATGGTAGTAAACTCAAACTCATATAACTGGTATGAGATTAAAAAAGTATTATTAACCAGCTATTCAGACAAAAGAGATTGTTTTACTTTAAATTTAGAAATGGCTGAGTTAAAACAAGAGAATAACGAATCACCTTTTAAATTTTATGAAAGAATTCAAAAACTATTAAATTTACAAATTTCATTTTTTGTTAATAAAGAGCCACAAAGACAATTGGCCAAAGATGTTTTAATAGAATATGTACAGAAACTAGGGTTAAGAGTTCTCCTTAGAGGTTTACATGAACCTGTAGGATCGCTAACGCGAACCAAAAATCCAGATTCTCTTAGCGAAGCACTTAATATGCTTACTAACGATTTTCAATTTAAAAATAACAAATTATTTCAAAATATTAAACAGAACATTCCACCTAGGGCCCCACAATACCCGCCTATTCGCAAACCCCTTCCTAACAAGCAAACCTTCCAAAATTATAGGCCCAACTACCAAAATAATCCTAACCAATTTACTAAACCTAACTCATACGTACAGCAAAGTCAACAACCGAGACAGTCTAACAATTACACACCATTAAAAGTTCATCAAAAATTTGAACCAGAACCAATGAGCATTTCCACACGTCAAACAGGGAACACAATTAGACAAAATAGACTTTATCAGATGACAGGGAAACCAATAGAGGAGGAAAATTACGATCAAACTATGAATCGATTGACTGAACAAATGACTAACTCTTATCTGACTGAACAAACAGATTATGAACCGCAAGAGGACCCTGACAGCTACATAGACTTTGATGATTCCCCGCAAGAGGAAAACGCATGTGGATTCACTCAAGAGGACAATCATACCCAAAATCATTTTTTAGGACTAACCACATTAAAAAGACGTTTTCCATAATGCATATAGAAGACGACACAAACGAACTACCGTACATCCACGATCCCAAGACCAATTTAAAGATGCTGATTGACACTGGAAGCACGAGATCATTTATTAAAAAATCAATAGCTTTCCAATTTTTCAAAAACACTCTAAAACAAGAACCATTTGAAGTGAGTACAGCTCATGGAGTATCAAAAGAAAAATACAGTTGTACGCTACCACTTTTAGGAAAAGAAACAACCAAATTCTATTTATTTGATTTCCATAAAGATTTTGACTTACTCCTTGGATTAGATAACATAAAAGAATTAAAAATTAATTTAAATTTTGTGAATGATAAATTAATATTTCGCAATAAGCAAATGCAGATTAAATATTTTAACACAGAAGAACAAAATAATAATAATAATAATAATAATAATAATAATAAATGTCAGGAACAGAAAGCAAAAAAGGGAACAAGTTATGTTATACAAGCCCGCACTAGCCAAACGATTAAATTTAGAATACAAAATATTCAAGATGGAGAAGGACTCATACCATACAAAAACTTAAATGGATTAGAAATTCCGCAGTGTATAGTCTCAGTACACAAGGGAGAAGCCTACTGCCCTATAATAAACAACACAGAAGTAAATGTAGAATTAACAGTAAATGAACCATTAGAATTAAAATCTTTAGAAGAATACAATATCCTTAGACCTGATGCAATGTAAATGAACGCTAATTTCAATTTATTAGACTATAAACAAAAAAATTCGAGAAGGAAAAATTTAGATTTATCAAAATTTAGAATGGAACATATGAACTCGGAAGAAAAATCCGCTATAACAAGTTTAATAAAAGATTATGCAGATTTATTCCATATTGAGGGAAACGATTTAACTTTTACCAACCAAATAAAACATGTTATTAGGACTACTGATGAAATTCCCGTATACTCCAGAAATTATAGATATCCAGAGATTTACAAGAACGAAATTAATAAACAAACTGAGGACATGCTTGAACAAGGAATTATTAGACCTTCAAATTCTCCATGGAACTCTCCTGTCTGGATTGTACCCAAAAAACAAGACGCTTCTGGCAAAAGAAAATTTCGATTAGTAATAGATTTTAGAGGATTAAACAAGAAAACAATTGACGATAAATTTCCCTTGCCAAACATTACCGACATATTAGATAAATTAGGACGATCTCAGTATTTTACAACTTTAGATTTAGCCTCAGGATTTCACCAAGTAGAAATGGATAAAAATAGCATAGAAAAAACAGCGTTTTCAACAGAAACGGGACACTACGAATTTTTAAGAATGCCCTTTGGACTAAAGAATAGCCCCCTACATTTCAAAGAATTATGAATAATATTCTGAGAGGCATCCAAAATGAAACATGTTTAGTTTATTTAGACGACATTATAATTTACTCCACTAGCCTCCAAGAACATATACAAAGACTTAAAGAAGTATTCGACAGATTACGCAAAGCCAACTTTAAAGTACAGCTGGATAAAACAGAATTTTTAAGAAAAGAAGTAGCGTATCTAGGGCATGTTGTTACATCGGAAGGCGTAAAACCTAACCCAGCAAAGATTTTGGCAATCAAAAACTATCCAATACCCAAAACCACCAAACAAATTAAAGGATTTTTAGGACTAATAGGCTATTATCGAAAATTTATTAAAAACTTCGCCAAGATAACAAAACCGTTTACTAACTGTTTAAAGAAAAATGCAAAAATAAATATAGAAAATCCAGACTTTATAGAATGTTTTGAAACATGTAAAAATATATTGACTAACGAGCCCCTTCTACAATACCCAGATTTTGAAAAGGAGTTTACTCTAACGACAGACACGAGTAATTTTGCACTAGGAGCGATTTTAAGCCAGGACAAAAATGGAAAGGACCTTCCTATAGCGTATGCCAGCAGAACTTTAAACGACAGCGAAACTAATTACTCCGCGATTGAAAAGGAATTATTAGCGATCGTATGGTCTACCAAACACTTCAGGCCTTATTTATTTGGAAGAAAATTTAAAATTTATACAGACCATAAACCTTTGCAATGGTTATTTTCAGTTAAAGAGCCAAATTCCAAGCTTTTAAGATGGAGATTAAAATTAGAAGAATATAATTATGACATAAGATACAAAAAAGGCAAATTAAACCAAAATGCCGATGCTTTATCTAGAATACTATTGAACGTTACTGATAAAAGGTCAACAAACATCCAACACACTGTAGAACCAGACCTTGAATTATCTCCAGCGAACTTACTGAGTCGTTACTTCCCGGAATTGAATGAAGATAATGAGTCTATGGTCGTACAACTCGACGCAACAGATAATGCCAACTTAGAGTACGATCAAGAAAGTGACAGTCAAACCGTGCATTCCAACTTCGAAGGGAACACCCAAATTGAAATACCAATTTCCGACGAGCCTGTAAACTTTGGGAAAAATCAAGTATTTTTATCATTAGTAAAATATGAGCCGAAGAAAGTAAAAATTATAAAACTATTTGGAACTTCAAGAACCCGTTTAATAGTCGAAATATCAGAAAATAATTTTAAAGAGGACATAGTTAATTTTGTAAAATCATATTTGGTACCAAAAATAAAATATAATCTATATTTTAAAGACCATTTTTATGAGAGATTTGCATCATGCATAGCCAAAAATTTCAAACAAACTGAACTAAATTTGGTTAAGTGTAATAAAAAACTCTTAGACCTAACTTCGGAAGAGGATACCCTAGAAACAATAAGTAATTATCATGTTAGCAAAACCAATCACCGAGGGATACAGGAAACATACGAACAAATTAAGCGAAGATATTATTGGCCTAATTTAAAATCACTAATCCAAAATTTCATAAATCAGTGTGACATATGTCAAAGAACCAAATATGACAGAATTCCTTTACAACTAGAGATGAACTTGACACCTACAGCTGCAAGGCCTTTCCAGATAATTCACATCGACACTATCTCTTTAGAAAAGAATGCGTTTATCAGCATTGTCGACAGTTTCACAAAGTATGCTCAAGCTTATCGCTTGGGAAGCTCTCAAGCTACAGAGATTGCAGACAAGTTATTAGATTACTTTGCGCAGTTCTGCTTGCCAACAGTTATTATCTCAGACAATGGAACGGAGTTTAATAACAGAATTGTGAAGGAGATATTAGACCTGCATAAAATCAAAATCCATTTTATCAGTACACAAAACCCCCAATCAAACGGATTATGTGAAAGATTTCATTCCACCTTAATAGAACACATAAGGCTGTTAAATAATCAAATCGAATTTAAAAAAGACAGTATAATTAAGAAAGTCAAATATGCTATAATTGCCTATAACAATAGCATACATTCAGTCACAAAATTAACGCCGTGCGAAGTCTTATTTGGACACATAAATTCAAACTCTTTATTAGAAATAGATTTAGAAAAACAAATTGTAAATGACTACGTTTTAAACCATAAGGAAAAAACAAAAATACTTTACGAAAACATTAGGGATAGCAATCAAAGAATTAAAGAAAAAGTTTTAGAAAAAAGGAATGTAAACAAAGAACCACTTCCAGAAATACCATCTGAAGTTTATATAAAGTCAGTTCAGAAGCAAAGCAAAACGAAAAACAGATATAGCAAGGAAGAGATAGCTTCAATAAACAAGGAAAGAAAAACTGGTAAAATAAAGCCTCGACATCATAACACAAAAGACAAGATACATATGTCGAAAATTAAAAGGCCTAAGAAGATAAAAAATGTAATTAATGACCAAAATCCTTCTTGTTCATATTCGACACAATCAAATTAAAATCCCTACCATACCTTTGTCCACTAGTTCTATGCAAGAAACTTTATTAAACTTTTAAACAACATTGTTTTTAATAATTGTATGTGTTACAAACTTTTGTAATTATTTAAATGATATGTAACTAATTATGGTAATAAATATTGTTAATTATTTGAAATATGTTAATCACAAAAAGAAATGTAATTGAAGAAAATTAGAAACTATACTCTTAAAGAGATAACAAAACAAAAAGAATTCTTATAAACTGACTAGAATCCTTATCAAATCTATAACAGGCAAGTTGAATGTAAATGATGGTAAAAATTATGAAAAATTATATAAAACTTTTATTGTAATCAATGTAAATTTTGTAGAACAAAAATTAGATTCTGATAACAATTGTATATGTTATAAACATTTTGTATCTATCCTATGATAGAAAAGACTCATTATAAATTGTATTAATCAATTCCAAATACTTTTGCTCAGTTGAATTATAATGAACAGAAAATTAGACTGTAAAATGCCCATCATCAAAAACAATAACGCCTACAAACTACGAGAATACTGCGTTGGAAATCGCAGACAACCCATTTAACTGGATCTTGGAAATCAACCTTTGCCTGGTGACTTTCTCCAGTGAAGAGGACTTCAACCCATGCCGAAAATTGCCCTTTACGGAGGCGTATTCAGCAGCCTTATATACTTCGCCCTCATCAGGAAGAAGAAGAAGACTTCAACCAACGCCGAAACTTCGCCAACCCCCGAAGTTCTCTTTAGGGATGGAGGAGTTATATAAACATTTTATGTGAACATTTCATAATTAAATGCGTGCTAGGAAGATTCCTGCTTACGCAGCTTTAGTATTATATAGGTGTGAGAACAGAGCCCCGGCAGTGTGTAAGTCGCCTCTGTATCGCACAGACGTTTTCCACTCCGATTGAGTGCATATCAATTGTATTGTTTTATTAAGTAAAATCAATGTAACAGTTTTCTAAATTCATTGTTTATTAAATTCAAAGGTTTGTTAAAAATAAAAATCATTTTTAAAAACCTTTCTTGCTCAATATAAAACGTAACTTATATTAATCAAAGCTTTTCGCCGGCAAAACAGAACCAGCATCTTCAGGAAAAACAATTATATAACAAAATATTTTTACAAAAGTTAAAACATATACATTGCAATAAACCATTTGTTTATAAGTAATGCACTTTATGTAACTTTTTCTATAACATCAATGACCTTACAAATTAGTTTGTTGTCTTGATCTCACTTGAATTTGTTCATCAATTAATCTGTTATTGCTTTATGCTTATAAATTTCCAATGGTTCACATATATTCATCTTTAATCCTTTGTTTAATTCTTTTAATAATTACGTATCTTATATTTCAGGAAAATTGTGTCCATTATTTATTATACAATGAGTCACTAAATTTGATTTGTATATGTTTGGTTTAATATAAGTGTTTAAATGTTCTTTGAATCTTCCTTTTATTTTTATTTTTGTTCGTCCTACATATAATTTAATGCAGTCTTGACAATATATATTATATACACAATTTCTTTTGTGCATATTGTTATGATTATTGTTTTATTATCAGTTTTGTAAGTAATTTGTAAATTTGTTTCTTTAAATAATCTTGTAAATTTGTTTATTTCGTTAACAGTGAATGTCAAAGTTGTCCAAATATTTCCTTTTATATTATTTACAAAGTTATTGTCGATTCTCTATTTTCTTATTATGTTATTATTAAATTTATCTAATGTTTTTCTTTTATTTCCATTTTCTGATTCAATTTGATATATTATAGTTTTTTCTTTCATTTGTTCATTCAAGTTCATTGGTATTTTGTGCATTCTTTATATTAAATTATACAGCGATCCCATTTTTTGGTTGTATGGATGATTTGAATAATTTGGTATTATTTGATTTGTCTGCGTTGGTTTTCTATATGCATTATATTCAAAGGTTTCATTGTTTCTAGTAATTGTAATATCTAAATAATTTATTTTATTTTTTGATTCGAATTCATGGTCAATATTTAAACCATTATTATTTGATATGTATAATCCACCATCTACATATTGAAGCCAGTGTCCATTTTGATCATATGTTTTAATAATCTTATCTATTTCAATGTCTATATTTTGTAAAAATATTTCCTACAATATGCTTGACATTGGAGAGCCCATTGTTAATCCATAATTTTGTTTATAAATTTTATTATTATATAAAAAATAAGTTTGATTTAATATGATTTTTAATGTATTTATTATTTTATGTGTTATTGTTTTACCTTTTTCAAATGTAACAATTTTATTTTTTATTATTTCAAGTGTTTTCATTATAGGTATGTTGTTATACATGTTAGTAACATTTTTTTTTTTTTTTTTTTTTTTTTTCCTTTGGAGGTTGGAATGCATTTACGCACCATCAAGTCTGCCCTGACAGACCTGGTGTGTGGGACTCCTGGCGAATACCCACTAAACCCTTCCTCCTTTCCGGCCCTTTGTAGATCTGACCAGGGTATCACTGTATTAGCATTCTTCCTGGTCAGAGGGCCCTTTATTAACCCCAGTGGTTTCTATTTCTGAAACTGAGTGTATTTGGCCTGATCACTGATCTTGACCTCGACCATCTTCTTGTCTCATTTTACTCCGCAGTATGCTCTCGATATATGTCGCTATCTCCATCCAGTTGGATGCACTCCACAGCATCTTGCCCACAATGTTGTCCGGGTCTATTGGCCCGACGTTGCTCTCCAGCGTTGTTCTCTCAGATTGCCATCTTCTGCACACAAAGAAGGTGTGTTCGGGGTTATCGGGTGACCCTTCCCCACAATGGGAGCAATTTGGATTGTTCACCTTTCCCATTTTATATAAATAGGCCCGAAAGCAACCGTGTCCTGTCAAGAACTGTGTAGTGTAGAAGTTTACCTCTCCATGCTGCCTGTTAGTCCAACTGGATAGGTTTTTGATTAGTCTGGCTGTCCATCTTCCGGTGGGGTCTGCAGACCATCTTTCCTGCCACTTGGTCATCGTAGTTCTTCTCGCTTCCTTTTGGTTATCCCTATCGTCCGTATTTTTTCGTCGCTCCGCAATGGTCTTCTTTTCTAGTACCAGCAGATCAATAGGAATTATTCCCGCCACTACTAGAGCGGCCGATTCCGAGACCGTTCGATAAGAACACGCCACTCTTAGTGCCCCTTTTTCGCTGCACTGAGGCCATCCATCTTCTATTCCTCTCGGTTTTGAGGGCACCTGCCCAAATTTCCGCTCCGTACAGCATTATAGATTGCGCCACGGATATCAGAAGACGGCGTCTGCTCTGTGTAGGGCCCCTAACATTAGCCAGAAGCCTACTCATAGCTGTTGTGACTCTGATCGCTTTCTCAGCTGCGCATTTAACATGATTTTGAAAGCTCAGCTTCCTATCAATCATGATACCTAAGTACCTAATGGCATTTTTAACCGCTATTTTTTCCTCTCCCACAAGCATCTCAGGGCTAGGAGTAAGGTGTCTCTTGGATATCAGAAGAATCTCAGTTTTTTCCAGAGCCAAGCGTAGACCATGCTCCATCATCCAGCTGTTAACACGACGCATTACTTGGGCCAGTCGCAATTGGGCGAGCTCTTGGTTTCTCGCTATAATGATCGCAGCAATGTCGTCTGCGTATCCCACCAGGAAAGTTCCATCTGGCATTGTTATACGCAAAATGCTGTCGTAATTTGCATTCTAGAGGTCCGGGCCAAGAATGGAGCCTTGAGCTGCTCCTGCTGTTACTCTCTTCCTTCTAGGTCCCTCTGAAGTCTCGTATATCAGATACCGGTTGTTAAGGTAGTCTCGTACTATCCGTAGGAGGTACTCAGGCAGAGCGAATGTCTTCTCCAGGGCATACAGTATGTCTTTCCATCTCGCTGTGTTGAAGGCATTACGTACGTCTAGGGTAACCAGAAGGCACACAGGTCTTGAAAAGTGGTTTCACCTACCTCGACTATTTTAGCAGCATCAACTACGGTTCTAATAGCATCAATAGTTGACTTGACCTTCCTAAAGCCAAACTGTCTCTCAGAAAGATCCCCTGCATCGCGGAAGGCCGAAAGCAGCCGTGGCCTAATAAGTTTTTCTAGCAATTTTCCAGCCGCATCCAACATGCACAGCGGTCTGTATGAAGACGGAGAATCTAAGTTCCCCTTACCTTTGTTAATCAGGACCAATCTTGCTACCTTCCAACGGGCACTAAATACGCCAGTTTTCAGGCAGTGGTTGTACATGTTGAGTAATACGTGCGGGTGAGTTCTCACTACGGCTTTAAGGACCTCCGAAGGGATTCCATCCGGTCCCGGAGCCTTGTTATTTTGGAGGGAGTTGGCTGCTGTCCATAGTTCTTTCTCTGTGAAGAGCGGGAAATCTTTCCCTCCGGTTTTTCTCTTTAAAATCTGACCGACAGGGTGAGAAGGGAACAAACCATCTACTATAGTTTTCATCTGTGCCGCATTCAAAGGTCCTCCTGGAGTGAATGAATTTAGCTTTTTCATTACCAGCTTATATCCCAGGCCCCAGGGGTCGCTATTTAGATCTTCCCGAAGGTCCTCCCAGCATCGCCTTTGGCTCTCTCTAATTGCTCTACGGAGTTCACTCTTTGCCGTCTTGCATTCCAGTGTCTCTTCATAGGCCACACCCTGTCCCCTTCGCCTTGCCCGTTGAGCTAAGCGTCTCGTTCTAAGACACTTTCTCCTTAATATAGCTATCTCCTCAGTCCACCAATATACTGGATTTCTATTTCCTGTAGGGAGTCGCTTTTGTGGGATAGCCACCTTGCAGGCTCTTTGAATGATGTTCATTGTTGCGTCTACTACAGCTTCAGCGTGCCTGTGCCTTTTCGTTGTTTGACCCATTTCCATGGCATCCAATTGGGAACCCTGCAGGACCTCCGAGAATCTGTCCTGGTCCATACGGGCGACATTCCACCTGCTTCTTCTCAGTGTTTTCAGCCGTCTCTTTGATTTCTCAGGGTTGATGCTGATTGAGATGTACTGGTGATAGCTCGCCGTGTAGTCCTCCATAACTACCCAGTCCTGAATTCTAGGGACTAAAGTCTCTGAAGCTAAGGTAATATCGATAATACTACCTCTATATCCTGGTCGCCGGAAGGTAGTCGAGTTACCTGTGTTAAGGATGACGAGTCCCAGTCTTGATGCCATTTCGGTCACGCGTTTGCCTCTAGAGTTAGTTATATCTGCCCCCCATTCTGTAGCCCTCGCGTTGAAATCTCCTCCAACAATGATGTTACCTTCTATTGCCTGTAGTCCGTCCTCTAGCTGGTCCATCTTTTGGCGGAAGTCTCCGATGGACTCATTGGGAGTTAGGTACACGCTGACGTATGTAACATTGTTGCTTTTAACCCATACATAGCCGTTACCAGAGCCATGACTATCAATAGCAAGATTCCTTTCAGGTATCCAAATAGCTGCGGTTCCCAAGCTGTCCGAAAACCACGTAGGTGATGCCAAGTCCTTATACTGCTCACTTATTATTATAATGTCAGCCTTATGTTCCAATCGAAGTTGCGAAAGAAGATCATTAGCCAGTCTCCCTCTGCCCAGATTTCCTTGGATAATCCGTCTAGCCATTCTTTTTTAGTTTTTCGGCTTCCAACGCATGGCGAAACACTATACATTTCCCAGATCCGGAGACGTGTTTTGTCTTGTCCACATCCAGATTCATATCCGCGCACAGCATGCAATAAGGTTCCTGCTGACAGTCTTTGACCTGATGTTCGCTGTTGCCACATTTAAAACATAAACCTTGCCTATCAGGTCCGTTGCATTTTCCAGTCTTATGCCCATAGCCGAGACACTTCCAGCAACGTGTTACCTCAATCCTCAACCTGATTCTACAGCTGACATAGCCAATTTTAATCCTATTATTCTTTAAAAGAATGCCTGATTCTGCCTCGCTTAAAACAACAATAGCCATCTTCTGCCCTCTATCATTTGCTGCTGTTACGTAAATCTTGCGTTCGTCATTGCTATTTACGAGCGAGGGCTTCCTTTACGTCCTTCTCTTCTGTCATTGAGTCTAGGTCTCTAATCTCTATTGTTACCTTCGGGACTAGGTGTTGTATATTCCCTACTTCCCCAATTGCATCTGTTATAGTTTTGTTGAATTCATCGATATTTTCTGCCCTGCCAGACATCTCAAACAGGGCATCCCCTGCTCTCGTTTTCCTTATGGATTTTATGCCCGCATTTAAGTCCTCAGGCTTTACCTTGTCGTGGAAGACGCGTAAAACATCTGCAAAAGATTTCCCACTGACAGGCTTAATAAGTACTGCCTCTGAGCGTGGTTTATTTCTTACTTTCTTCCTTCTTATTTGACCTGGAGTCATTAGATTGGATTCCATGTCCAGTTCCAACTGATTCTGCCTTCTAGCTGCAACGTGATAGCGGGTTTGAACTACCGTCCACTGGCCGCCATTCTCATTCTCCTTATGAGAAGAAGGATTCTCATTAGTAGCCCTTGTGATGGGCGTGGACTCTGTAGAGTTCTTAGGCCTTGTGCCATCTACTCTCGAGGGGTCATCTTCTTGTCCTACTCCTTCTCTGTGTTTTTTCCCTAGGCCCTGTTGAAGGGGACTCGAAGCCACTCTTTTCTTTCCTTCCCCTGTGTGTGGAGAATTAGCATTTTGTGCCTCTTCTTCTTTTAGGAAGAATTCAGCCCTCTCCCGTGATCTCTTTAAGTAGCTTAGCCCGTCTACTAGATCTTCGAGCTCCATAATTCCGGATTTAATGTCAATGCTGACGTTTTTTTGTCTGCCTATAGCAGCCTTCATTTTGCTTAGTACGGCTCGGCATTTTTTGAAGTGCTCTGCTTCCTCTCGGGCAATTTTTTGCAGCTGCTTCTCTTGAGGAGATATCTGCTGAGAGCTTTCTGCTATTGCGTTACCCGGTGTTCCAGTTCCCGCACTTCCATTTTTTCTCCCTTGCGTAACCAATGGAGAGGCATCACTTTTTTTCCTGCCAATCTTTGGGTCGCTTCTCTTAATTTCAGGTGGTTTGGGAGCTAACGGTGGTGTGTAACGGTTAGTAACATTAAATGATAATAATTTGGTATTATTATCAATTTTAATACCTTTTAATTTTTGAATAAGTTCAATCGAATTGTTTATATTATGAGTATTATTAAATTGTACCTTATCTTTAAGTAATAAAGCCAAATATTTTGAAATTATTTAAGAAGGAGCAGTTGTAAAATTAACTAATGGCCTAATTGGTTTATCTTCTTTGTGCAATTTAAATAGTCCATTTATTCTTGGAATTTTACGATTTTCTTTACATAATTATTAGTATATTTTTGAATAAATAATTTATATGATGTATTTATTATATTTTTTTATTTCATTTTGATATTTGTGTGTGGGATCTTTGTTTATTTGTGAATATTGATTTTTAGATATATAATTTTAGTTTTCAGTTTCAGTTTTATTTATATGTTCTTGTTTATCATTAATAGCTACAACGTTACCTTTATCACCTTTTGTCATTATAAGATCATTAGTTTGTAATTTTAGTTTAATTTGATGAATTTACGAGTATTGTTACGAGTATGTACGAGTGTGTATGATTAGTTTTGTTATTTTTAATTAACTTTATTATTTCATGTGATGTTTTAATTCGCATATTCTCTTGTTCTTCTTCTTTTAATCTATTGATCGCCAGTTCAGTATCTATTATTATTGTATCGATATTTCTTTTCATACCTTTTTTTTGGTTGATTTTATTATTATTTTTTAAAATTTTTATTTCATTTTGGCTAATTATTGTATTTGTAAGATTAACAAAATTGGGGTGAAACTTATGATGTTGTATGATTACTTCAGTATCTTTGTCTTTGTTCATTTTTAATATATCTAGTTTTTTGGTTAAAGTGTTCGTTTGTCTTTGTCTATACTTAAACAAAAATATACTAATTTTATTAAATTTTTCTTCCCATATTGTTTTATCCATAAAAAATGCTAGTTTTAAATGTAATTTATAAAACTCAATAGTTATTTAATTTTTTTCTTATATAAAAATTTGATTTTATTTCCAACAAACAAAATATCTACCTGTTTACAAGTTTTTTATGCCACATTACTTTTATTTTTAATATTATTTGTGCATATTTAGGAACAATATTATTGACAATACTTTGTTTGTTAACAAATATATTACAATTAGTTTTCATTAATTGAATTTAACGTTTCTGATATAAATTTAAATCTTTTGTTAAAGATGAATTACTAGTAGAACTAACCTCTTAGAACACCATAATCACAACACCAAAAGCCTAGTAAGGCAATATAGTATATTAAATATGGGGATATGTTTTCTTGTAGTATAGTTATTAAATTTAAATTAGTTAAAAAACAAGAATACTTTTAATACATATTTTATTCAAGAACATATATATATATATATATATATATATATATATATATATATATATATATATATATATATATATATATATATATATATATATTATTAAATATGGAGATATGTTTTCTTGTAATATAGTTAATAAATTAAAAATATTTCAAAAACAAGAATACTTTTAATGAATATATTTATTCAAAGCTTTTCGCCGATAAAATAGTACCAGCATCTTCAGGAAAATATAATAAAGTACAATACTTATGAACATATGGTCGTTTGTAGCACATATGATTTAATTTTGTAAAAATATTTTATTAGATAATTATTTTACTGAAGATGCTGGTACTATTTTATCGGCGAAATATTGAGTAAATATATTCATTAAAAGTATTCTTGTTTTTGAAATATTTTTAATTTATTATATATATATATCAAGAATACAGACCTATTTAAAATAGATAATTTGTAAAGTAACAATTTATATCCTAATACACACTGCTAGTTACATCTAATACCACGAGTCACGAATAACTATGAAATAGCAACAAATCGTATAAAATAACATGTAGTTTTATTTATTTTATAATTTGCAAAACCTGTACTTTAATTTATAAGTTTATAATTTTCCTCTGTATTTCTAAATAAGTTATGTTATTGGTTCAATATTAATATCAAGAACCATAACAACATTTATCTGCGCTTATTAGACCAAGGAAATGAAGCCGTACTAGTTTATAACTGATGCAGGGATCGTAAAAGCACAATGTATTAATTTTAATTTCAAGTTTTATTTCGTATTTAATAATTTTCTTTACATATGTACGACGTATGTACATGTAATTAATGTGAAAAGCAATATATATCAAAAAATACAAACAAATTAAAAATAGATAATTATTATAAGCAAAATATTGATCTCAATAAAATACTGCTATTTACAATATATCTAATACTACAAATTATGAACAATGAAGTCGCAACAAATTGGATGAAATAAAATTTAGTTATTATATTTAATTTATAATTTGCAATAACTGTACATCTGCCACTCTGTTTCTGGAAAATTATAATGTTTTTTGTTCAATATTAATATCAAGAATAATAACAACTTTATGATACCTTCGCCTAAGCCATGTAGACGTTTAAGGGTTCATTACTTTACTTTTGCGTTCACATAAATGCAAAAGGTAGAACTTACTAACATAGAACGATGCTAATCATGATGTTTAACTGACGAAATCTAGTAACGGCTGATTTATATCAAAATAAGAGTTACCAGCGGCTACAGGTTCTCTATGATCGTCAAATAATAGACAAATGCTATAATAGATGAACTATCACATCAAAAGCAACAATACCCGGATATAAATAAATAAATTTATACAGTTATATTTATGTAATACAAATCGTACAGTACTATTTAAAGTCCTAATATATCAATTTAAAAATTTATAAAGCATAAAAATAAAATTATCCCCAAATACAAGTAATTGGTTTATTTAGCTAATCAGATTAAGGGCCTGAGGTTAAAAAAAATTCTTGAGTCCTCTTTTTGTAATCTAAGAGAATTAAAGGATTCTATTATTATTTTTATTTACGTTCATATATCTTACTATTTTTCTTGAAAAATATTTCTCTTTTAAGACCTTTTTCAACGTTTGAGTACTTTATTCCTTAATGGACTTAAAACATAGTGATTCCGTTTAAATCTCTTTGGATGTTATAACGCTGAAATACAGTGAGGTTATGCACAATGAAGTCTTTAATTCTTTTTAAGTACACGTATTGTATTGTACTGTCCCTTCTTTTTTATAAAATCAATCCTAAAATAAACATATTCATAATTATTTGTGAGAATTTGAAGATTTTTATAAATATTTTAATATATTTCCCCAAATCAGTAATTAAAAATCAAAAAGAAACTTTGTACTCCTTCTAGGGGAGATGATACATCCCGTTTAGCTCCAAAAACTCCTACCTCTGGTAAAAAAATTAAAATTTCAGAATATTTTCAAACTATTTAGCACAATAGAAATGCAACAGATATTCATTTTTCAAATAACTAGTTTTCAAATAATTCGAGAAAAGGGCTCAAAACCATTAAAACAATAATTTATTACATATTTTATAAAACGTATCTCGGAGAAGATTTTCGTTGCTTAGCCCTTGTTTGAAAATGTGAATGATTGAAATAGCGAAGGAATGCTATCTTGTGGCTTAAGTTATATTCAAAGAAAAAACCTGTGTAAAACATTCGGTAACATTTTAGTTATGAGTTCAAACAATTATTTTAGCTTAAACCTTTTAAAAATTCTGAAGAAGTAATACCGTATACTAAATAGTTCTCATCATTCGACCAGCCCAACAACGACTGACTAGTCCTTTAGAATGTAAAACGTTTTTTTAAATTTAAATATGAAAATGCTTGTCTTAAATTTTAGATTGGAACAAGTTCTTTAATTAAAACTTTAAACAGACAGTTACCTCAACCGGTGCTGCACTCTAAGTACCACGGCAATAGTAGAACCGGCCCCACTTTGGCAAAACTACCCCTAACTCGGCCTGTACGTAACCTAGGACTATAGGGGTAGTTTTGGATGATGCAGGGGGTTGATGCGGCCTTGATCCTAGCCTTGGGGGTGGTTTCGACCACGTTTAGAGGGGTGGGGGGTAGTTTTTCGAAAAAAATAAATTCTAACCAACTAACCTAAGCTAGCCAAAATGGATCCAACCTAACCAACCCCTAGTAGATGGGGTGACATCAGCCTCGTTCTGGACCATCCCCGGGAGAGTATAGGGGTCGTTACGAATGACGGCGGCTCTGAATGGCCTTGATCCTAGACTATGGAGTGGGTTTGACTACGTCTAGAGGTAGTTTTTGGAAAAAACTCTAATCAAGTAGGCCTATGACGTAAAAACCTACCCCTAGGTACATGGACGTCCTCAGCTACGTTCAGGACCCTCCCCGGAGGTAGCTCCCGGCGTGGGGTTATCTTGTGGAAAGATTTAACGGTTATTATATGACGTATCCGCGCTCGAACGACTCTAGGCAGTAGGCCCACCATAACTAGAGTGTTCTACCCCTAAATGATATGGGTGATGAGGGGTACAGGTGTATGAATGCCAGACTAGTAAACAATACAGTATTAGATGGGCTACTCACCCAAAGGCGATCCCTGACGAGCCAGCGCCCCACGGTATATACAGATATAAATTATCTAAAAACATACCCGAACACGGTGTCGCTACAGAGGTATCTAGTATGGCCCACCTCTAAAGGTGAAAAAAAAACTAGAAAGGCTATCATTGTATGAAATAATGTCATGAAAATATTATATATATATATATATATATATATATATATATATATATATATATATAAGCTCACCAAAGAAGATCCAATGTAGAGAAAACAGAACACTTGATTCATATACAAATCACACTTCAATCACTCCACTAGCCTAAATACATCAATAAATCGTCTAAAACGTCAATGTCCATTAGAGTCTCTGTCTGTATATCGGATAAATCAACCGGGCCGAAGTCATTAGGGAGCGTCTCCATATCCTCTGCAAGCGGCTGGGAAGATGTATCAGAGGACGAGGTAGGTGGCAGGGAGGAGGCTATAGGTGCAGCTGGTAGTTGTACAGGTACAATAAAAAACAGTCTGCGTCTACTTCTATACGAAGTCCCATCAGCAGGTATAACGATCTGAAAATCCAGGCCTAACTCTATCGTACCTCCGACGTATTTGTCCCGCAGTTGTTGTTGAATATCACTAAAAAACAAGATCGAAACAATATAGCAACAATAACAGATGATATAAATTAATGTATAATATTAACAGATAACGAATACAACACCGACCTCCTAACTATCGACATCAGGTTGTCCAAAAAGCTGTTGATCATGAGCCACTCACCATTATTTGGTCTGAACATGATGTATAGACTTTATGAAAACACTACAACGAAAACCTATTGGAATCGACAATTCACTCAACTACCAAGTCTGAACGAAAACAGATGTCTGAAAAGGAAATCCGGGTAGGAAAGGTTTCCAGGAAAATAACGGTAGGAAATCACTCGGTATACGGGATTGTGGTGGACATCCGTTGATAAAGAACAAATACACACATCCAGTGATAAAATTACCAAGCTACACCGAGCTGATAACACCTGCCTAGAAACCACCGACCGCATACAAACAGAAAAAGAGTTTCCGTAAACATACAACCCGCATCCTGTACTGGTCACTTTAAAAAAACACGTAATAAAAGCAACTCACAAAGTATGACACTAACATCTTTATAAAAGAAACTGTTGTTAGTGTAGCCGAGGTCAGTGCAGTTGTTAAATTATTATCGTAAAGATGTATAGTGTAATACATTTTAGTTATTTAGGGTGTTGTAGAGGACTAAAAGTGCGTAGATGTAAGTCAGACATAGTAATTAGTGGATATATATATTTAGATTTAATTTTGCTAGTTTTAAGATATTTACTATTTAGTGTTTTAGCCAGATTTAGTACTTACTTTATGAACACCAATCAAATAAATGAAACATTTCAGTTTATAAGATCCGGCGAGTGCCAAGATTTAGACACGTTTAGAAAAATACTAACCGGGTATCATAAATTGAAAAGATGCGAATTATTTGATAGATGTTCATTCTGTCATAAATATAAATATCAGAACAGATATATTAATTATAAACAAATCAACTCATCGGAAAACCAAGAATACTATTTTAAGTATATAAATTCTAAATTGAGGGAGGGGGTTATCTAAAAGACGTTTTTCTAGAAAATTGGGAGTATATAGTACATACCATTCTCGTAAAGATCGAATACGATTTGAGGTTGGAGTATTCAAAAATTTTCAAACTGGACGACTTACAACATCACTATTATAATATGAAACTGTTGAACGTTGTAAGGCCGTATATAAAAATATATATTGAAAACCCAATTCTATAACACGTATCTTTATAATTATATTCTATACAGCGATCCTGACGGTATGTTCTCTGATATAGATTATAAAAAAGATACGATTATAGAAAGGTATCAATTATTTTTTAGAAAATGTTGTCAATTCGATGAATACTCTAACCAGTCCTTTGACCCAGCTCCCCCCAACTGGTCTTGGGACAGTGATATCGAATCAGACGAGTATGGAATATCCTATACACTAGATGGGGAACATTTTAATAATAATATTGCTCATTACGATCTGAGGTTGACCCGTAGACAAGAAAGGATGGGTATAAATAATACGTATTCCGTATTGGGTAACGTCAGACTGTCAGCATATTAATGTGTCATAATATTATTAGGAGTATACCGTTATATTTATGACAAACACCAAATGAATAGATCGTTTGAGAAACAGTCCATTTCCAAATCAAAAGTTATTAAAGTCAATATCCAACGCTCTATTCCAAAAAATTAGTAACATGTCTGTACAGATGCAAGACAGACCCAAATCTATTAATCTATTCAAATTCACAATCAAATTTACATAATATAAAAATAATCCAGAGAAGTAGTGTATCTCAAACTATCTATTCACACGATATTTAGCATAGATTATATTGTATCATAGAATATTTCAATTTAACATAGTTATAACAGGGTTTAATGCATAGGTCGTGTGAGAAACAGTCCATGTCCGTAGAGAACCATCTTTATGGGGGAAAAGTGGTTAACGTCAATATCTAACGTCGTATTCCAAAATTATTAACATGTCTGTACAGTTGTAAGACAGACTCAATTCTATTATTCTATTCAAAATCACTATCACATTTACATACTAAAAATTATCCGGGGATGTGTTGGTTCTCAGACGGTCTATACACATGATATTTAGCATAGAATATATTGTAACATATGAATAATCATTAGGTAAAACATTAAATGAATTTAACATAGATATATCATTGTTTAAAAATGAGAAAAACCAAGCCATTAGCCGGGAAAGGGGTATTACTATAAAAATGAAAAGGAGAGAAAAAGACTAAATTACATCCGAGGCAGCCGCCGCCGTCGCAGAGATGTGAAGACAAATTGCCAATAACAATAGAGCCGTCGTATTAATTACACTGCTTGTAATTAGCAAATGAAGCCCATTATTAGTGAACAGTGTAAGCGAGACTAAATTTGACATCAAAATTTTAAAATCGCACTATATAGTGAAACAGTGAAATTGTGACTACAGAACTGTATTTCCATTATTAATGAACAGTGTAAGAGAGACTAAATTTGACATCAAAATTTTAAAATCATACTATATAGTGAAATTGTGACTACAGAACTGTATTTCCATTATTAATGAACAGTGTAAGCAAGACTAAATTTGACATCAAAATTGTAAAATCATACTATATAGTGAAATTGTGACTACAGAACTGTATTTACACTGCTTGTAATTAGCAAATGAAGACCAAATTTATCAGTGGTGTGAAGTACGGCCCATCTACCGGTACAACAGAACATCTTTAGCTATGAAGACAACAGAATGGAATTGAGTAAATCTACCTGTACCCAGGAACGATCCAGAGTGCCCAGGCAGATGTTATTGACTTTCTCTCTCTCTTTCTCATTATATATAAATATTTTGGAAATACGTTTCGGGGAAGATGTCAGTCATAAACATTAAATTCACATAGATGATATGAATATATATATGCAATGGCTTAGTTTATAGCGTAACTTAGAGAGGTAATGTATGTGTGTAATATAGCTAAAATAGAGATAAGTATATACTTCATTGTCATATGTTCAAAGGGGTTTCTTGTTTGTAAAACATAAACTAATTAATCTATAGGGCTACAGGGATGCTGATTCTAACTATTGTTTTGTAAAGTCTAATTGGAAAAAATCTAATAATTGCTTTAAATTATAAATCATGGATAACAATTGTAGTCTAAAACAATCAACTAGAATAAGGGTAATATATTATATGACAGGTGTTTCCTAGCGTTGATAAATAATGTTTTGATAAGATCGTAAAATGTTTAATTATTATGAGAGGGTACAATATGTTCACAAAAGCCACCTATATGTTAAAAGTATCATATAACACGACGCTGGCGCAATGTAGTTTATATATATAAAGAGTATCTGGAAATACTTAACACTAAATTACTAAAGAAAAGGATAGATAGAATTGTCATCTGAAATTAATACTAATAATTTGATTAATGTTCTCCAATCTGTTTTAGTATATATACAGGTAGACACCAAAAATAAAGTAGGTTATACTTACAAACCGTAGTACTATACAATTTATTAACCATTGACTCTTTTCCTAAATGTAAATACATAGTGGGTATAAGTGCTAAACAGGCCCAGATGGGGGTAGACATCTGTACAACAGACGATGAAGACTACACGGACGATGACGGTGTAAACAATCAGGATGGTCGTACGCTGTGCAAGATTTGCTGCAGGTTGCCCTTCTACCGTGCGGACATGTGTTTGCCTGTCTGGGGTGTGCATTGAACCTTCAAGAGTGTGGCATATGCAGAGTGCGGACAACCGCTACGATAAGAGTATATCTATCGTAGCTAAGCCTAATGTAAGTACTACTATGTGTTCCCTCAAGCGACTCTGTTTACATGTGTTTGTACCTATTGCAAACAATATAGGTAGAGGTCAACATGGGATAAGGTAATAAGTACTAGTGTCTTGATAATAGAGTTACATTAATAATAATATGATTTGAACAATAAACAAAATTAAACATTCAATCTTAAATCTAATTACAATTGCTCTGCTATCACTTTATACACATTTATACAAAAGCTTAGACATATTACTAGATATCTAGGTAATTAATATATCAACTCAGTCTCTAAAATAGACAAGTTTAACACTAGCTCTTAATATTAGACATATCTCTGTAAACTGTATAAATTCCAATCATCTGGTATAATTTAGGCTAAATTTAACTTCACAAAAACATGTAAACTCATGTCCTAGGTCTAATGCTAAATCTAACAAAAATATAAACTGTCGTTAAAGTGTGATTAGGGCAAAACACAGCAAAGTCATTGAAAATATCGTTTGAGAACCTGTTGGTAGTATTCCCAGCTCCCATGTGTTTGCCCGTAAAGTATTCATCTAATATTATATATCTGTATGGTTTACATTATATGCAATATAACAGCTGCCTCAAACAAATGATTACAAGTATAAAATATATTTAAATAGGTAAATATACTGATCAAATCGCCATCTTGTCAAAAGCAATCAACTGAAGCCATGGCGTGTTTGAAAAGTAACACAAAGGTTATTGAAATAATGTTATCTATACCTTGTTCACACAAATATCCCCCAAAGGGGGAAAGGAGAGGCCCCACACCCGCCAACTCCTCGTGACATCCTCCAAAATCAAAAATGATGCCTCCGTATATCAACGACCCTCCTGCTTGACAAGTACATTCACCTTACGGACCATTACGGCCACTCCAGAGGGGATGCATACTCCTTACGGACTACGTAGAGCCGCGCCAGTGGGCTTTCATCCTTCTCATGCACACTAGGCCTACCCGTCAAGCAGGAGGGTCTAAAAAAATTACTTTTCAAAAACATTTGTGTGAAAAAATCAACATTCGCCGGTACATAGCTATTCATTTTGTTTACTCATTCGTGGAATTTTGTAGCCATAATTTGGTAATCATTGTGCATAAATATATTTCTGGTTAATCTGAATATTTATAGAAAACGATACATAGCTAATCATTGTGCTTAAATAATACTTATATATAATCTAGCATTTGTCAAGTTGAATTACAATACAGTGCATAGCTAATCATTATGTTTACCTAACCACAAGACAGTAATCATTGTGCATAATTAATACTTATTAATCTAGCTTTTGTTAAGTTGAATAATTATACAATACATAGCTAATCATTATGTTTACCTAACCACAAGACAGTAATCAATGTATATATTTAATACTTATTAATCTAGCGTCTGTTAAGCAGACTATTTATACAATACATAGCTAATCATTATGTTTACCTAACCACAAGACAGTAATCATTGTGCATAATTAATACCTATATATAATCTAGCTTTTGTTAAGTTGAATAATTATACAATACATAGCTAATCAATATGTTTACCTAACCACAAGACAGTAATCAATGTACATATTTAATACTTATTAATCTAGCGTTTGTCAAGTTGAATTACAATACAGTACATAGCTATTGATTTTATTCGCTCATGCGAGGACGTTTGTAACCGTAAGGCAGTGTGTTGTACCCGTCGTCTTCCTCCAATTTCCTCTTTGCACCTGTTAACCTGAATATTTTACTTTCAGACATCGTGATGACGTCACGATCCTCTGTGCGACGAATCCTATCACTGGTGGTTACGATAGGATCGCTACCTTCCAAAACCATCCGTTTCATCGACTCAAAATTGACCGAGGCGGAAGTACTGAGATTCAGGGTCAAGCCTTTGACTTTGCATACGGTCACGTGTTTGTTTTTATTTGTAGACCAGACTTTGTAGGCATAGACGTTAGGACCTCCAGAGACGAATTCGGTGATGTAAGACCCCTGGCCGTATTCCAAGAGCTCGTCAGTCATCTGGCCTAAATAATCTCCAGTCACTACTCTTGGCAAACCCTCCCTATGAAGGTATACCACGCTGTCGGTATCCTTGTAGATAAGTTGAGGGTCTAGAGCGTCCATATATTCGTACAACTTTAGCCGGGCGTGGGCGGTGGTGTAGACGGCCAGCACAACGTTGACAGTGGGTAGTATCTCGAAAACGTCATCCGAAAACTGCCAATTTACTACCAAAACGTCTTCGTTTACTTCCTGTATGTGATTCACGTCAATGGAAGCGCTCTGCAGCATTTTAAACAACTCCTGAGGCTCCCTGATAATCGATGTTTTCGACTGATTCTCCCTCTGTCCGAATTTTCCCCAAAACGAATTCAACATCAATTTGGCCAACGAGCGGGATCCTTCGTTTTTGGCGATTTTTGACTGGTGCAAACGGACACCCTCGTTGATGAAATAATCTTCCACGTACTTTGCCTTGTCCTCTTCGGTCCGGCACCAGCCGGGGTAGCCTGACGCCTCCTGTTTCATCTTTAGAAATTTATTGATAAACTCTTTAAACAGGCCGTCGTTTCCTGAAGCCATCTCGTACTGCCACATTTCGTGCATTTCCACAACGACATAGCCCTTCTCTACCGCCTTGCGTATCTCGTCCATGGTCCATGTGCCTGTCAGAGCGCGCTCGTCCACCGTATGGCCGCATTCGTCGGGATTCAGAGTTTCGCCGCATGTCCAACAGAGTACAAACATCAACTTATTATTCATCTTTAGCGGCAATACGTGGTGGTAGAGCGCTGTAAGCGGCAGAATTGTGCACTTGAGCAACCCTTCGGCGCTCATCCCCAATTTCCTGCATTCGTCGTTGCCGACGGCCAACTTTGGGTGTCCAATCGGGTATTTGCCGTACTTGCATACCCACGGGTAGAGCGAACACATGTCGGCGTACTGGATTGTTTCGTCCTCTTTAGCGGCGCAGTAGGTCTTTATTTTTCCCGTCCTGCCGCCGAAGAATGCGTCGCGGGGGTTAGGAGGCGCTGCGTTGAGGACGGGGTGGTGGTCGAGATAATCTAAGGACTTGTTGTTTTTCTTCTGCTGCCTGAATACACACTCCCACATCTCGACGACTTCGTACCGGCCCGTGAGATTTTAGCGTTCTTGGCTTTTGTACTTTCGAAGCGTGCGTTGTGCGTGTCCGCCGGATCATCCTCCAGAGCAGCGTCACGTCCGTTGGGGAAGCACTTGGGACAGCCGTGGAACCAGCATCCTTGGAATTCGTACACGGTGTTTGTCTCCATGCACAGTCCGTCGAGCTTTAGGCCGTCGACCTTCATCTCTCGGCCGTTATCCGCATGACTTATTCGCAGGTTGCCCTCTGTTTCGAGCCACAGCAACCATTGCAGAGCGATAAACGATTGTTTATCGGCCAGACGGTAGCCGGCTTTCGGAAGTATGGCTATGGTGTTTGGTTTTAGAAAGTTTCTTCTAAACGCAAGGTTACAGGCGCTAGCGATGGTCACAGCCTCTAGAAATGGATCAACATTACACTCTTGTAGGAAACAGGCCCTGAATTTCAAGCACGCCTGTTCCAAGATCTCCACGTCCGATAGGCAGTATTCGAATATCTCCTTTTGAAAGTCAAAGACGTACTCGTTGCGCACCTGCTCGTCGTACCATCGTGAGAACTCTTCGTGATTCTTGTCAAACATAGAATCGGGGCAATAGTACTCTTTGGCAGGCATGGGGCCTACATACGATTGGTTTGCCAGCGTGTTGAAGATGTGCGGAAAATATCCCTTTTTCTTTTCCGGAGGCAGATCGAAGGCTTTAGGCAGTTATACAGGGCCATGGGCATGTAGTTTAGAGAGTCGATGAACTTTGTGTTGTCAATCTCCATCAGGATGACCTTGGTGCCTCGCATAATCAGGTCGGGTGTGAATTGAGTCTCTTCTATCACGTACTTTAGGATAAACTGAAAGTCAAAGGCCTGGCCGTTGTGAGCGATTACAATCACCTTTTTGTAAGCCTTTCGCACTTCCATAAGATACGCAATGAACCCGTTGATGGGATCCTCTCTGAACACTCTGGTTCTATCCGTGCACTGTAGGCAAGTGCCGCCGTTCATACACATCCAACAGTATTGCTGGGATACGCACAAGTTGACGCGATGCACACGAGCGTCGTTAATGACTTCGTCTTGTCGAGTTTCAAGATCAAAGAAGACGAAGATATAGTTATTTGATAGCGGGCGACGTGTATCACTTCTCATGTAGCACAGATGGCCTGCAGGCATGTAATCCTTACACACTTTACAATGGCTCTCGCCGCATACGTGAGGAGCTTTTCTTTCCTTTGTTAGAATGTATCTATTACATTCTGGACACTTTCTTATAGCACGGCATACGCTTTTGATGTGCGCCTTAAAACAAGCTCTATTTTGAAATTGTCTATTGCAGTCGCCGCACAGGATGCCGTCGTCTTCAAGCACACACGGCGGAGACCTCTTGCAAGAGTTGCACTGGGCTGGGCATCTATGTCGCAGGTGATTATCGTATGGAACATGACACAATTCGCAATAGTATTTACAAGCGAACGCACCTGTCAAATTTGTAACAACGTTGAAGTGGTTGGCGTGATATAACAAATTTAGCTTGTGCCTGGGGTTCTGAACGTCGCCTTCAAAGTAAATATCACGACCTTTGCTGCCGTAATTGTAGACGGTGATTTTATAATCGGAGAGTAAATCTTGAAACTGCTGCAATTCTCGAATCCCGGCACCACCATCTCCTATCTGCACCCCGGCGTCCGTCATTAGCTGGTTTGCTCTGTTGTTTTGACGCCCGCCGCCGTTCATTCTCACAAGCTTGTACTCGGGGTCTCTTAACGCATGCGCTATAGCTACAACCAGAGCACGGGATAAACAGAGGGTGTCCGTATTTTTAATCGTAACAATCCCCTTCCTACGGTACGATTCTTCTTTGAAGTTATTATACAGTCCGGGTCTTACAAGCCCACGCCCTATAGGTACTTTAACCTTTGTACAGGTCACTCTGAAGGTGTCGTCGGCTTTAAAGGTGGCTCCGTTTCTCTGGATAATGGAACCAAAGATGATAAACAAAGCGTCCACAGTTATCGAAGGCGCCGCTCTAAAAGCAATATATCCAGGGGCTTGGTTTCGGAGATTTAAGCTCTGCATGGTGAAGCCTAATTGTATGTCTTCGGTAGCGTTGTTCTTCATAGTCTCTAAGATTTCCTCTAGTCCTCGTCTGACCCACATCAGCTCGTTTTCCGCCACGGGTACGGGGTTGAAGTTGAATGTCACTCTAGTACCGTGCAAACGGAATTTTCGTACATATGTCTGGTCCGTTGATACAATACGAACGGCCATTTTAAAGATACAATTCACTACAATAGATCTTAAATTAACACAGGTATATGCTATATATATATATTCAATTTGATTCTATGTGAAACAGTTTAAATTTTTTGAGATAATAACTAGAATAAAAATATTAAGATTGACAATGGTATATGTTAATCAAATATCAGTTATGTGATACAATTTAAACTTTTGAATGAATCGCTAAAATTAAATCTAGTTGTTTGATAATACTCGTACTAACAATTGTATTTGCTAGATATTTATTCAAATATATGTTATGATTAAATTGTTTTCATAAATATTCAGATCTACTATAATAATATCTTATACAAATTATTCAACTCTGATTCACAAAATGATTACAAATCGCTCTGATTGACTGGGGCGATTGCGTTAATATAGGACTCTAGTATATAGACTACAAATTTCACACGAGAACAAGTACCACAAGATAGCTTACCAGAATGTTTCTTCTTCCAAAGCTGGATAGCAAGTGGTGTTTTTCACGATGAGATTTATAAATCATAAACGCCTGCCCCTCCATACCTCTACAAATGGGATCGCCCACCGAGATGTAATGAAAAGACGTAATTATGGAACGGTCCAGCTCGGATGGACTCGTCCACCCCCTCTCGAATGGACTCTTCCACAGCTATGTATAGAGCTATTTGTTTACTATACCAGCCTACATAATAAATCGATACGGTAGTTGACACAATTACAATCGCCTTGTTTCACAACAACACAGCTGTGCGGGTTATAGACCTGTTATAACGGTCGCCAGCTGTCTTTGCGGTTCTAAGATTATGCGTTATCTCTGCATGCCTGCACATGTCTAACATACGGTTACCGGTTATGTAGGCCAAACGTGTTCCCTCAAGCGATAAGGCTTTGTTGCACTGTTTACTAGTTTGGCATTCATACACCTGTACCCCTCGTCACCCATATCATTTAGGGGTAGACCATTCATTTTAGGGTGGGCCTACTGCCTAGAATCGTTCGAGCGCGGATACGTCATCAGATATATTAAATCTTTCCACAGGATAACCCCCACGCCGGGAGCTACCTCCGGGGTGGGTCCTGAACGTAGCTGAGGACGTCCAGGTACCTAGGGGTAGGTTGTTGCGTCATAGGCCTACTTGATTAGAGTTTTTTCCAAAAACTACCTCTAGACGTAGTCAAACCCGCCCCATAGTCTAGGATCAAGGCCATTCAGAGCCGCCGTCATTCGTAACGACCCCTATACTCTCCCGGGGATGGTCCAGAACGAGGCTGATGTCACCCCATCTACTAGGGGTTGGTTAGGTTGGATCCATTTTGGCTAGCTTAGGTTAGTTGGTTAGAATTTATTTTTTTCGAAAAACTACCCCCCACCCCTCTAAACGTGGTCGAAACCACCCCCAAGGCTAGGATCAAGGCCGCATCAACCCCCTGCATCATCCAAAACTACCCCTATAGTCCTAGGTTACGTACAGGCCGAGTTAGGGGTAGTTTTGCCAAGGTGGGGCCGTTTCTACTGGCAATAATTAGATAAAGGTGGAATTACCTTTTTATACCATAATACGATTGTGCAATAAAATTAGTGAATAAAAGCTTCTGCGATGCTCTAGTCACTATTTAGGACTACCATCTTCTGTGGAAATAAAAAGGTGAGAAAACGACCAAAAATGTGTTTTTAATTAATTTCTTAATGACATTAACTCCATTAAAACCTCTAAAAATGAATAATGCACCATCAATCACGCAAATAATATCCTTTAATGAAATAAGACGGACAAGCTTAAACTTCTTCGAGTTTAAAATGTCGGTCTCGAAACATACTATTGACAAGCATTTCATGGAAACATTAAAAATATATATATTTATATATAAGGTAATATAAATATATATATTAAATTAATAAATGAACAAATACAAATAGGATCTATATTTGATACTGTATTCAGTGTTTGTAATAATGGGGCTGCAAAGTAATAGATTGACAACATTGTAATAAATTTGGCAAGCTGTTTGTTGCATCTAGTTTGCAAATGTATGCTTGATGTTAAATTTCTAGTATTCCTGAGGATGTTGGTACTGTTTGCCAACGAAAAGCTTTGAATTGTAAATTCAATAAATTATTCTTGTATTTGTAAATTTTTTTATTTCTTCACACACACACACACACACACACACACACACACACACACACACACATATATATATAGACAAAAATTATTTCCAATACATAATTATTTAAAGTATAAATTTGTGTGTGCTTGCGCGCGTGTGTGTTATAACGATCCCAAAAAGTGGTAACGTATAATAAGAGAAATTAAATATTTTAAAAATGTTTTGCTAAAGGCTAGTGGTGACGCCGAAATGCGGAATATAGAACTCGTGTTCTCCCGTAGTAAGTTTTAGGGGCATTTCCCCTAAAACTGAACTTTTAACATCTGTTTTTAAGTGCTATGTTTTCAAATTTTTAAAAGATTTCGTGTCGCGTATTGTTAAATGAATGCTAAATTAAAAATAAATTTTAACGCAAAATAATCTGTAATTAAGGCGTAAAGTAGATTCGTAACGCCGAAATAAATATCAAGAACAGTTAAATCTAGTTTAAAAGTTTGATTAAATTTTAGCCAAGTTCTCTTTCTAAATTTATTAGGGAAAAGTTAGGCTAGAATAACGAACTTTAAACAACAGACTTTTTCAAATTTTTATTAAAATACGTTGTAATTAAAACATAACCATCAAGACAAAGAAGACATCCTATACAAAGCGAGAGCGAGGAGCCGAGGAGGAGAGAGAGCGAGAGGGAGATTTTACCCTGGACCAAGGACAGACCGTATCTAGGACCAAAACACCGGACCGAGGGTTGATTTAAGGAAAGGAAGGATTTAAGTGGACTGGCAAAACAAGTTAGCACTGTCTTTAGATGTCATTAAACTTTAAAATTTTGGATAATTAAATTTATTTGATATTTTAAAATTTTTAAATGAAATTTCAGAAGAAAATGCTTTAAAATGTTAATTGATTTTAAAATTGGCATAATTACTTCAATAAGGTTAGATTTGAAATTTAAACATAATTGTCCAAAACGGCTTCAACTGAGATTATTAAAGGACATAAATTGAAATTTATAACATAAGAAAATTATTTCTCATTTGATATATTTATATGTTTAGTTTTATTAGTGTGTTAAAATGTTAAGTATGTACAAAAATGTTACTATTTTGTCTTTTTTAAATACAGTTTATTAGGTTTTTCATAAATGACTTTTGTTTATGTGTGATCTTTTGGTAACAAGATACAGTTATTAGAAATTAAATCAGGAAATTAAAATTGAACAAGAGATAAATTAGTAAAAAAGAACTTGGGTAAAATTTATAAAACAATTAATTCTGAAGGAAATAAATATATTAAATAAAGATAAAAGTAGATTGATTATGGTTGGTTGATACAATATTAAATAATTAAGGAATGTTTAAAAATATTTTTCAATTAATTGTAAATTATTAAAATGTAAAATAGAGATAAACGATAAGAAAAAAATAATTTAAATTAAAATTATATGAAAGTAAATGGAAGATTCAATTATAAATTTAAAATTAAATATATGAATAACTAATGAAAATTAAGGACAAATAAATAGCATCACATAAGTAAAAAGAAGGTAATTTGTTCAATATGCATATGTTTAAAAGTTATTTAATATTTATTTATTTATTATTATTTATTTATTATTTATTTATATTAGAAGTTATTTTATTAAGATAAATCGTTACAGGTTAAATTATTGTTTTTTTAAATGAATTACAGGCTAGAAAATAATTAACGTTAAACATTAAAATTATTAGTAAATTGATTCAATAACTTGAGCATTTAAAATTCAAATTTTGAATTTTTTTTTTTTTTTATAGTTAATAAGAAGTAAAAATCCTGTACTAGTAATATTTTATATAAATAAAAATCTATATTATAGATCTATAAAATCTAATATAAAAGTTGTTTACTAACTTACGAATAAGAGTTAAATTTATTTTTCACTAAAATAATTTCTTAAATAATTCTACGACTTGGCCATTAAGATGTGTGATGCCTATAAATAGAATATTCCTTAAGATATAATAACTCAAAGGTTTAAATATCAATAAGCTAGGTTTTTAAAATAAAATTCCAGTGACTGGTTCCCTGGCGGAATGTGGCGAGCAGCGGTACAGGTTGTGGCTTGTGTCAGATTTGGTTGTTTCAAATTTTACCTGCTTCAGCTGTCTACTAGTAAGTGTGGATCCAGAGGAAAACAAAGGCCAAGAGGAGAAGTCTGTGTGTGTGTGTGTGTGTGTATGTGTGTGTGTGTGTGTGTGTGTGTGTGTGTGTGTGTGCGTGTGTGTGTGTGTGTGTGTGTGTGTGTGTGTGTGCCTCTGTGTAAATCTACGTACATTTTCATAGATGATCTAACTCATCAATTACATTCTACTTCACAACATATCCACAAGATCCATGAGAATCAAATAATCAATTACATATGTAATATTTATGCAGCCACAATCATGGAAAATATAAACTAAAAGGTCGGTCATATTATGTGAAAACATATTAATTCTGATATTGGTAAATTGAATTTAAATCCAGATGAATTTTTCTGTAATTATAAAACATTTCTTAACCATTTAAAATTCCATAAATTTCGTTTGAATGAAATTCAACCCCTCAAATAAAACTCTCTCTCTCTCACCCTCTCTCTTTCAAACCCAGTCTCTCTCTCTTTAAAGCTCTCGCTCTCTCTCTTTCACTCTCTCTCTCTCTCTCTCTCTCTCTCTCACACACACACACACAAACACATACACACACATACACACACCCAGTTTCATAAATTTACAAGTAACTCAAATTAAAATTGTTCAATAGCAGGTATGAAAGTATCCTATGTCTAGTATACAAACTGTAACCTTCTACGTTGGCCATAGGATTATGAGATCTCTACAGATTTCTCAACAAAAAGTCTTTTGTACAAATTTAATATACAAATAAAACAAAAATAGTATCATTGTAAAAGAACCTTGTAACGTATGTATTTAACCTCTAAACTATTTTGCAAAGGCTGTAATAAAAATGTGTAATAACGCATTCATAGGAATAAACGTAATTATAATTCAAAGTAATTTATATTATAATCTCTTTCTCTTAGCTGTGGTTCCTGCAATATTACTATTCTATATTCTATATATTCTATATTACTACTAATTTTCTAATACTTAGTATATGATTAATATAAAATATTTCTAAAACGCATCTCGTGCCAATTCATAAAACAGAATAAAAGTTTCTTATCTCCTCTAATTCGTCATTTTCTTCCAATAATATTTTTTTTTACCTATACAATAAATTTGTATATGGACAATTTGATAGTTATGAAATATGTACGTCCATTCCTCGTTTTCGACATTATCATGTAATTGTTTACAGTCGTTCATTTGTATCTACAGATTTACAACGAAGTAATGAGAAAATAGTATGAAAACTAAAAAATTTACATTTTCAAACGTCATTGGATGCATTCAGTCAATGTAATTTTTCAGCTCAAAGTAAAGTGCAAGGTCCCACCCGTGATGAATGGCACAGTGCTTGACAAGAACAAGTCTTTTCAAAACTGATCAGAACCTAAAGAAACCCGTTCATATTCTAGAAAGTTCTACAAGTAAGGGGATAGAGATTACGCCAAGCGCAAAGTTACGCTTGAGCGGACACAAGCGTATACCGTCTTGTAAAATTTAGAACCCTCTAGAAATAAGCGAATGTTTATGTTTTAGAAGCGGGAAGTCAATAAAATGTCAGTAATTGACCGTTTATATTTTGTAAAATGTGAATAGAATTTTATCACACTTTATTAGACATAATTAAAACTTTATTTTGACTATTTTATACATTTTAAATGTGTAGATAATATTAACCTTTAAAGTGTAGAATTAATAAATAACTGTTTAGTCCTCTCAGGTAAGCGTTAAGAATATTAGGACAATATTGAAATAAACGTATGTCGAAGCTAATACGTTCGGGAAGAACTTTCACCGCATCAGGGATTACGATAGAATCGTAGAAAAGATAAAGCTAACACTGAAAGACTTTTACGTACCGTCGGGTGTAAAAAAGAGTAATCTAAAAGCAAATTCATCACAGTCTATCTCTGAACATTCACTTCAACAACCAGGTAACACTTGTAACAATAATTATGAATCTATCAGCTTGCGAATTAGATTTTCAATGTGTTAAAGGTGAGTGGAATCCGCTTATCATAAAAGAACTGGTGTTGGAAGGGTCAAACAAGATTTAAAAACACTTTTGTTCAGAATCTTCTTTTTAGTACACTTGCTTGAAGAAATCTTGCAAGAGACAAACGAGTAGATTATTAGGAACTATCATCATCTAAATTGTGTAGGAAAAAATGACGGATTACAGAGATAAACGACATTTTGTTTCACTATGTAGAACACTTTGAACTAATATTCACTAGGGGTGGTGCAAACGTTTATCCTAAAAGATATTTTACTACCTGCGAAGTCATTCGCGAGGATTTGGAGCTTCAACAAGTGCAAAAGAAATCTATGAAAAAGTGATAGAAATACACGACATAAAGAAGCTGGAACATGAGAAACATAAAAATATAAGAAAATTATCGAAATAGGAAAATCGTTACTGTGTTACACCTGTAGTAATAGCATACAGGGATAGTTTTAAGGGAATAAAAGTGTAGGCCTGCATAGACCACGATCGCGTTAGAGATTCATCATTTCTTTTAAGGTTCTTGTAGAAGCTAGATCTTTCTCTTTATCGTAAGGTGTACGTCACGGTATCCCCAGCAGATTATGCAGTTTCTGTTGGAATAATTCATCTTGAAGCAAAAGATTATGGACTAGTTACAATATCTTCCAAGTTAAAAAAAAAGTACACAATTTGAACAAATCGTCAGGAGTTTTGTTAAGCAGTAATTGCGCGCTCGTACATTAGCCTTACAAAGAGAGTGTGAATCGAACCTGCAGAGACTCCTTCCTAGTGTTTTGTTAAATTATATTTATGAAAATTGAACAGGACGAGGTGATTGCAAGAGAATCTGTCATTATTACATGTGGCCTTTCCGGAGGGGGATCTACAGGACTCACTTTGCACCAGTAATTTGTTTTGATAAGTTGTAAAAATGGTTTGTTTTAATAGAAAGACTTTTTTTTAATAATTTTCAATACCTGCGTAGTTACTAATTTTTAAAAATACTCTGTATGACCTTCATAATTTGTTAAAATAAATCTTACCCACTTCCAAAACAAATTACATCACTTTTCATTTTTATTCTAAAAATAAGATAACGTCATCCCATCTACAGTTTCTTAAGAACGTTAGTAAATGTTTGTGCAAAGCTGTTTTGCCTCTCTATTCCTATGGTTAGGAGAATATAAACCAGAAGATTTGACCTAGGGATCGCCCCTAAGGTTTTGTTAACATTTTAATTTAAGGATGATTTGGTTTCGGCTTACACAACTTCTAAGAAATAGTTTTAGAAATAACGTAATAGGTCTATTTATGTCATTCAGTACTCATTAAAAATAACTAAAAAAACGAGAAAATAAAATGTATAATGGGATATATTTTAGGAAAATCAAAACACTTTGAATACGTTCAGGTATTGTAGCTTGGAAAGTAATAAAGGTTAGTGAATATATCGAGGATTAGCATAGAGGCATTAAATCTCCTTATACAGTGTATTAGTAAGATCATTACCTGATGTGTGCAAGGTCGAGAACACCCCTCTAAGGGTTTCATAAAGAAATGTCTATCCATTACACCCTTTTTCACTAATAAGGGTTATTGCACTGAATGAGGTGAGTTAAGACTAAAAATAGAACATAAGGAGCCATTAATACAAGGTAGAGAATAAAGTTTGCCATGATATCGCGCTGAGATGGTAGCTTCACTAAAGTATGACCAGGAGACTAAAAGCTGCCCGACTCAATATAATCGAGAACTGACCAATTGAAAATGAATGATTATTATATTAAAGAAATATTGCCTAAAGTTACCATGTTACCCTTTTAAAATATTATATAAAACTATTTCCTTATAAGTAACGACGTAGTTTTACCTAGTTTAATTTAGAAATTTGTTATCTATTACTGACTACTCAAAGAAAACACGAGAAGTCCTACCTCTTAAAATACTGTAAGATCCTTCTATGATGAAATTCCGTTGAATGGTTTTATAAACGTCATATCTGGGTTCTGTAATTTTGTATAAGTACTTCAACAATATTTTAAGAGTATTATAAATATTTAATTACAAATATAAAGGAGATTATGTATTACTATATATCGGTAATTAGAGGCTTCCAGCATTTTACTAGATAATATATTTTACTTATAAATTTTTATTTAGATCACCCGGTGAACAATATATCATTGAAGAATAAGACAGGAATAGGCATAGAGGTAATAAAGTGTGGAACATCAAACTTCCTGGAAATGATAACAAATCCAGGTCATGTACCTGAGCTATATCTTCTCCCTAAATGGCCTATAAAGAAGTAATACCTCTTTGTATGGAGAATAGTGAACTTAGTGGAATTAGGTAGGGGTTATGAATAAGGTCATATTTAGTGAAATTATGACATCACGTAAGCCGAAATGCTTATCTGAGTTAGCACGGACCTCTACCAGGGGGGCAGACATTTATGTATTTTACTATATAGTTTCAGTAGAATCACACTATTTATTTATTGACTAATTTACAATTAATTATCTGCTTAAAATAGTTTACATATTTTTTGGGAAAGAACAACTACCTTATACGTTCGAATCATACCATCTAGACGTGAATTTTCGTAACTTGACTTCTCTGTTCTGGAATAGCAATAAGGAACGACATATTACACGAGTATATTCAGTTTATTAAACCTACGTGACAGAATGCAATATCTTTTACCCACCTGTTAAAGCCTGGGATCAATGTCTGAGCGGCAATAAAGTATCTTCTCGACTCTACGCAGTTTATTTGTGTGACAATCTGTCGGTGGATATTTATTCCAAGTGTAAATTCTTTCACGGCAAAATACACAATTGGCTAATTTGTGTCTTAAAATGGCTGGAATACTGTATTTTTAAATTGTTCTTATTGTGTGTCTGATATTGTTTTATGAAAAAGTGATTAATAGTATTCTTTTGTCGTGCCATTAAAATTAAAAATTTTGTAAAATGTATATTCTTCAAAACAATAATAATACCCATTGATTCTCTTTTTAGTTTACTAATAAAATCTATTTGCTCTTCAACAATACTTTTACAGAATAATATTACTAGCAACTTTCATAGAGAAATTAAATATTTATTTACACAGTAAGTATTCTCAAACGTAAATTTTATATATACGTTTTAAATATTATTACAAAACGTATTTTTAAAAATCTTAAAGTTTATAAATGTTTATTATTGTATCCTGAAAACAGAGGAAAAAATAAGTGGGCGTAATATGTTATAAATATAATATGAAAATTGTACTGTTATCAATAATTATATCCAAATCTTTTCATTCTCTGCAGCAACAAAATTAAATTCAAATAAATCAATTTTCTCTAATGTTTTTCTCACGTTAATATCAACGGTATATTAAATTTTAATATTAAATAGTATAGTCTATTTATCTACCCATAAATAAATTTTGTTTTTTGAGTAAAATAGTAATAAGTTTTTATAACCTGATATTAGTTTTAAAATAATAAGTATTGGGTACAAACGTAACTAATTCTATGATTAACCCTCTTTTATACATGTTTCTAATAAGTAGGTAAATTGTAACACATAATTAGTTTCTGATAAACAAATTAAAACAATTTGATAAAAAAAGCGAAAGCAGAGGAAATGGATTTGTGGAACATGTTACTTTTACTTGAAAACACAAAATCTGACGTTTACGCGGAAATTAAAGGTATCCAGTTTCGACAAATTCCTTAAATCGTTCGGCCTCATATTTCCTACAATAATAAAACTTAAACCATTTCCTTTCTCATATTAGAAAACTTCCAGTTCCGGTGACTTAGTTACGTTCTACAATTTCGTTTGGTTTTGCTCTCTCTCTCTCTCTCTCTCTCTCTCTCTCTCTCTCTCTTACGATCCTCTCTTTTTAAATAAACCTTTCTTTAATTTATTTTGTAAATTGAGGGCTGTCCAGTACAAATGCTTTCAATGATTATATAGTTATATGATGAGGAAATTTAAAATAATTTTAAACATGACATATTAAGAATATAGAGCTTTTAATAAACTATATAAATATAATCAAATAATAATTAATTACTTCATAACAACACCAATGCGCAAACATTTATATTCTCCAACAGAAATATAACTTATCATTAAGTTATAAGTATTGCTCATTCTGGTAATGATGTTAACGCCATCATTCAAACCTATATTAGGACGTAATTTATTGATTGTGAGTTTGTGTTTCATATTATTATTACGTTTACTCACTCTCTAGGCTTCGCTACGTAAGGCGTAAACTTTTGTTATAAATTAAAAATGTTATATAAATTATATTCACATCAAAGCGGAAAAGTTTTTGAAATAAAGCGATCGATCAAATCTAATTATAACATATTTTATCAGATTTAAGCTATTTATTTCCAGATAATTATTAACCTCTTTGGAAATTTAATCCGAGACAACAAAACTAATCCGTCTTTAATTATATTTTTACACATTAATTAAAATTATAATCAATATATTGCTTGTTATTAAAACGAATTATATAAAGTATTATTGTAATAATGTAATGTATTTATAAGTATGTCTTACAGTTACAAACACACACGTATATTAGTTTAAACTGAAATTTCCCGACAAGAGAATAAACTTAAATGGTACGTGTATTATTTACAGAAAATATTACTTCTATTTAAAAAAATATAAAAATTAATGTAATGATTTTCACGGTTTTTATTTGTGAACTTGCCGAGAAACCGCTTCTTAAAATGTTTACAAACCGAATACAATCAAGAGCATTGAATTAATACAAACATCGTACTACGTACAAGCCAACAGTTGACAGTTTTAAAGTATTTAATTAAACTTGTTTCTAAGAAAGCATTGACTGGAATATTTTCTTATATAGTATATTAATAATTTTCTATACCTTATGTATACGATTTGTAGAAATTTTTACTAAATTACTTAAGATTGATTTTTCAACAAACAATTATTATTGTATGTCATTTTAACCTGATAATATATAAGACAGAGCGTTACATAATCAACAATAATGTATTCAGATATTATATCACTTGTTATCTCTTATCTTAAAATATATATATATATAAAACTAATTCTATCCCCAATTATAATGACGCTAACCAAGAGTGTATCCGTACCAAAAAGTGTCAAACACGACTAAAGACGTTTACATTTCAAGAAGCCTTTGTTTTGTAAACATAAGGAATTCATCACAACAGTTACAGAAATGATACTGTGTTGTGAATAAACGTCAGTACAGAAGAGTTAAATAGAAAATAGTTATTTTTTGAAGAGAAATTTGCAGATTCTTAAATGAACTTGGTGATTGGAGAACATAACGTTTCCCAATTAGGTAGAGTGATGTTTTTATTTCTTGATAGTACATCCTGAAAACATAAACTTATATAAGAAAATTGTTTTATAATTCCATTTAATAACAATAAACTAGACTTTAAACTTATTCGTGCTGCAAATCTTAAAATAAAAAATAGGAGTTATTTTAAAAAATTAACTGAGCTAGTAAACATATTGAGTATTTCTGTTTTTAGAAATATTTGAAAAAATAAATATAAATTTTTCAAAGATCAATCTGATTTGCCGTTTATGTGTTTATAAATCATCCCCTATACGCTTATAGTGTATTGAATTAAAAGGAATAAGAGAAGAACATTTTGATCCGTGTTATTAATCTTGACTCTCATGAGATTTGAATCATTATTTAAGTTCCGTCTTATAAACGGACACTCCCAGATACGGACAATACATTTGCTATTTTCAGACATTATAAATTAGAAATAAAGTGTACATGCGTAGGTAATAATAATTATTGATAATAAAAAAGTCCACTGTTTATGGACGGAAATGATTGTCCCTCGTTATGTGTGAATCACCATAATCCCTTGTTCACGGAGCTGTAGAATAACTAACCTCTGATTGCGCTGTACAATTTGAAAACAACTGATGGCGCAGAACTCTGAGTAAGTTGGCTTACTTTTATCTTTATTTTGTTTTCATTTTGAAGAATACGGCAATCATAAATTTTGACGTGAGTTTATTTTACGAGCCTGGGGTCACCCAAATTAATTGTAGTGTTAGAATAAAAAAACTTGTAAAATTTAAAAAATAGTTTTAATAGCTAGGAAGAAATATTTGTCCCAAAGAGGGATAATTAACTTTAATTTAGCAAGAAGGAGTGTGTAATGCTGAAAAGAATGTAACAAAGTTATATTAAAAGCTGTTTAAAACACGTTAAATGCCGTTAGACCAGCGCCGGTCGTTTCCCTTATCCGTGAAACGTTGCAAGTGTGTTTAAAGTGTAACCTAACTTTACGGTGCTACGTACGTCGAATCAGTTTTTAAGCCAGTACTCATGACGCTTTCAATGATGATTTCTAGCTGTGCTGTGGATCAAATGTAAGAAGAATACAAATTTTATGTCACCTTCTTTGGTTAGCTTAGGTTTATCGACGCGACTGTTTAAATTCAAAAGTTTTGTATATTTAGTTAAACTTACAAATTTTATTTCAATAAATGTCCCCAGTGTTTCGCATACAATAAATGTGTTTAATTTCAATAAAGTATAAGCATATTATGTACATGTCTAGTACAGCCTTGTACATGTTTTTTACAACTAATTTAAAGCTGTAATTTACTCGTTATTTATTGAAAGCTAGTCAAAGGTATACTACTAAACAATGTTTGGGGGTTTAGTTGTGTTATAATGTTGGATGGGAAAATATACTTATTCCCGTGATTCGTTATTCTCGACTTGATAATTATGTAAAAAGCTTGATAATTTGTTTTCTGATTTACAAATTACAATGTAAATATATATTTAAATATACATATATATACATATGTCATGAAAAACTAATACCTTAAGGAAATATTCATAAGAAATTACACATTACTATTTAAAAAATGACCCTTTTAAAAACAATATTGTAAGGTTTATATAAATAATAAATTCTTTATATATTTATCAATAAACCACTAATAAGAACAATAGTATTTGCCTTTCCCACATATAATAATACATTGAAAATGTTACGATACATTAAACAAAGCATATTCAAAAATCATAGGCCATATTGTAGAATACATTACAAAAAAAATAAGAGTTATTTATATCGAAAATATACAAACACACGCACTCAGACACATATACAGTAAAAATACATACATAAACATGTATATACTGGTGAATAAGTGTGTGTGTCTGTGTGTGAGTGTGTATGTGTATGTGTGTTTGGCTGTGTATGAATGTGTTGCAATGGGTAAAATTACATTTTAAGCAAACATAAGTTACAGGTGGTAAATTTAAAATAATATTGATAAATAAATTTTTAATAGCATATGCATAAAATATGTAAATAGTAAACATAATAAATACTACAAATAAAATTTAAAAGTATGGATGTTTATATCCGCGTGTTGGTGTAAAACAAAGCCATAAATGTTTGAAAATATATATACTCCTAAGAGTATAGTGCCCTTAAATATAAGATAGCGGAATTGAAACATTTTTATAAGGTTTAAAAATTAATAGCTGAAACAATTTTGTTATTGTATATTTAAAAATTACAGTGAAGTTGAGTTATATTACATATTTGAGTTATATATCAAGATAGATTCTGCCCGTGGCGACAGACAAAGCTTCGTTCCAGACACTACGTGTTACAGATTGGGATGAGGTAGGAATCTGTGTTAATAAAACTGTTTCCTTCCTTGGGAGCGAGGCTTTTTCCTTAAAAACTTGCAATACGGCTGATCGCAGATTTTCTTACAATTTTGACCAGAACACCATGGCAAGCTAGATATAATATCTTGCTATTCCCATTTGAGATATGAACGATTTCGTATAGAATAGTCAAGAGGTACATACCTAACTAGTGTTTTAATAAAGTGTTCTCTATCTAAAAATCAATTTAATACAGTGACTTTATATCGCCTGCAAGTACGCGCAAGAATTCAGTAATTCCATCTTGGAACTAGCCTTTAGGTCGACTGAGCTTTGAGCAGGTAGCCGTTCCATCCCTACGACGAGATGGATCAAGTCCAGAGTAGCCTAGTGTGGAGAATCAAGGAAAATCAGAAGATCCGCCATAATAACTTTATAAAATGAACTCATTTTACTAAAATTCAATGATAATAAGACTTTCCAGTCACAATGACTCTGTAACAATATTTTTCAGTATAAATTAGGTAAAAATGTAAAAACAAATACCTGTTGCAAAAACTATAAAGTATAACTAAATAGGGAAAATTTCAACTAATATAAATGATTCAAAAGTTTTAGTAACTTATAAACATAAAGATTTCTCATAATTATATTATAAAATATAGAAATTTATTCTCTATGAACATATTTAAGTGAACCAGTATAAAATATGTCATTAAACTAATTGAGTAAATTAATATATGTTGTTTTGTATGGACAAGAATACTAAGGGCAATATTATAAGTTATTAAAATAGATTATGTGTTACAATTTTATGTTTCTATTATATCATTGGGTTTAGCAAAATAGAAAATATAATAAAGTAAATAATATAGGATATAACGTTGAAAAATATTTAACCTTTTGTGAAAGTCTATAGCATAACACAATCTTTAACAAGAAAATTATTGAAGAACAGTAAAATCGTAACTAACCAACAATAATGATATTTAAGTTAATAAAAGGAATTAATTATTACAAATAATAATTATTGGTTAAAGGAATTTTTATTAATAAATTACGCTTTTGAAATATAAAACGTATTTTTGATATAAATAATTTCATAGTCTGGGAATGAATAACAGTATCATTAATAGAATGGGAAAATGTATCTTATAGTAATTATTCTTAAATAGTTGTAATTTTACAAATATAAAAATGCCCGATAATGAGATACATCCATTAATAAATACCTGATTTAATAAATAGGCCCTACTGTATGCTAGGTATAAAGATGTATATAGCCAAGAGACACTTTTTTAGAAATTGTTTATTACATGTATGATGCAAAATATGGGCAATAGTATGTTATAATTTTGGGAGAGGTATTTAATTTGGACAAGGTTATTATAATTTTCGTTACAGAAAGGTTAATATTGTTATTTTATATTAAAGGTTTGTCGTCTAAAAGTAGTCAATCATTTGAACGATTGAGGAAAAGTTTTAAAACAAATTAAGCTGTAAATTTTGTGTATGATAGACAGAGCCCATAAATAAACATAAGTTCTATACGTGGTGCGGATAACAATTGGCCATACAAACCCTTTAATTAAAGTATCAAGAATTAACACCTCCAAAAAAATATAATAACCTCCTCACCTTTAGTACAAATTGACCGAGGCCATGCTCATGCTAATTGGTTTTTCGATAGGAAATTATCCTTGAAGGCTTAAGGGAAATTACAGGTTTTGTTAATAGAATTGAAATCCTTATTAGACATTTACTGTGCAAGGCCGATAAGGTAAGTCAGATTTTGGTGAATAGTGCGTTATAGAAAGACTGAGCACAGGGAATTAAGGTATAAAAACGGTAGTAAATAAACATTGTTAAATACTTACCTTATGATAACTCTACCGATGTCAAAATGTTAAATGTATACACAAATTAAAATGTTGTGTAGGTAAGTTAAGCTTTAGATAGGCCGTGGCAGTGTGTGTGTGTGTGTGTGTGTGTGTGTGTGTGTGTGTGTGTGTAGTGGCTGTGTGTGTGTTTGTGGCAGTGTGTGTGTGTGTGTGTGTGTGTGTGTGTGTGTGTGTGTGTGTGTATGTGTGTGTGGCTGTGAGTGTGTCTGTTTGTGGCTGTGAGTGTGTTTGTGAGTGTGTGTGTGTGTTTGTGTGTGTGTGTGTTTGTGTGTGTGTGTGTGTGTATGTGCGTGTGTGTGTGTGGTTGTGTGGGTGTGTTTGTGTGTGTGTGTGTTTGTGTGTGGCTGTGTGTGTGTGTTTGTGTGTGTGTGTGTGTGTGTGTTTGTGTGTGTCTGTGTGTGTGTGTTTGTGTGTGTGTGTGTGTGTGTGTGAACTTTTGTATTTATTTCCACTTCCCACGTGTTCGATTGTAGCGAAAAATATTATACCGGGCGACGAAGAAAGTGATCAGAGATACGAAAAACTTTATGAAAACTTTCGTCAATGCCCCAAAAAATTACAATTTTGGAAAAATGTAATTCCTCTAATCGTGGTGCTAATAGTGCAGGTAAAATGCACATTGCCCACCCCTAATACAATGCATATAAAATGAATCAAAAACATGTCATGACGCTATATTGACAATTATTGTTTGTTATTGCCATGGAAGGTTAATTTTATTTACCTATGAAGTTTCCAGTCAGGATAGATTTGGTTGTAATTTTTATACGTTTAACCAAATGTAGCAAATATATGTAAGGCTAGAATAGCGTTCAAGCGAAGAAGTAATACTCCGCGGAAGTAGACTTTTAATTAGGTAATTTTGTATAATAATTACAACTAAATATCCTGACTGGACACTTCCCAGGTATATTTTAATATACTATAGGTAAATAGTATTGTATACAATACAACCAAATCGATTGTAACTGGATATTTTATAGGTTGACCTCAATTACTACTTCTTACTACTCCGCAATAAATTTCTTACCCAACTTTAATTTGATGAAAATTTTATTTATTTCCCTGAGCAAGAGTTTTCATTATTTTTTCGTTTCCGTGATGACTTTCTTCGTCGCCCAGTATAATTTTTTCCCTATCCTGGAAACAGGAAATAAAATCTGAAATGTTACATGGACATTCATAGGTTCCCTGGTTTTCACATACCTATTTTTATTTAGAAATTCCGCCATTGCACCGCTCCACTGACCTTGGAATCTCAATTAAAGATAAGTTTATAAACTATAGTTTGATATATTTATTGGGATTTAATTTCAGTATATTAAAATCAAGCTAACTACTACCCCAAATCAAATCAATACAATTATTCGTCAACTACGTACGAAGGACGGGTACTCTGCTAGTAAATTAGACATGTAAAACTTTACATTCAATGGAATAAGCTAAAGTAAATTTATAAAAATTCTAAATAAAAGGTTTTCGAAAAAATTAATTATCAATTCTAAGCAATCATTCATAAAATACACAAACCTAATATTATTTTAAGGTTTTCAATATTCATATTCAAAATGAATAATTTCTTTTGTTTGCTTCATTAATATTGAAATTATTTGCATTCAATTATAGCTTCCTGTTTTGTTGAAACAATTTACAAACTCCTTAAAAGTATTAAATAAGAGGTATATTTGTGGTATTTTCATTAATTGTAAACAAAAAAAAGATTAAATAAATTCAACAATATTAAATAAAGTTTCTAAATAAACAAGGTTTTAAAGGCGTTTTTGGTATAAAGGTTTTATTAAATTAAACATTACTCCACAGTTGTTTTATATAGTTATACAGTTGTTAGGATTATATGTGATAAATAAATTCACAAGAAAAAATTATTAAATTTATAGGTAATAAGTAAATATAGTATAGTATATATATTATAATGAGTATATATATTATAATGAGCATACATATATAAAGAACTATGTCAAAATACAAATACAAGAATTATAATTGAATTTACAATTCAAAGCTTTTCGTTGGCTAACAGTACCAACATCATCAGGAATATTAAACTTCTGGAATATTTTAATATTCCTGATGATGTTGGTACTGTTAGCCAACGTAAAGCTTTGAATTGTAAATTCAATTATAATTCTTGTATTTGTATTTTGACTTAGTTCTTTATTAATACACAAGAATACATATTGCGATATATATATATATATATATATATATATATATATATATATATATAAGTATAACAGCAATACGTGTATTGAATGTGAATAAGGAGAAAATGCAAATAAAAACAATAAATTTTGTATTTTTCACTTTCCTTCGTAAAAGACCGAATCAAGTTTCTAATTACACAAAATGTTACTAAGTATCTAGAAATAGATCTTAAAATCTAATATCCCTTTGGTCATAATTATTTATTGTCTATATACACTTTCTCATATTTGGCTACGTCTATTCATATATTTAATTTAATTATTGGTATTAACAATGAGTTTCTTAATGTTCCTTTTTATTACCAAATTATTATAAAATTATAGTTGTATATTTCTTAGGAGCTTATAAATAGCTTGGAAAAATATATATAATACTTGTATAACTCCAATATATATTTTTCTATCTAAGAGATGTCGCAATACAGTAATTAGAAAAATGAGGAGAAACGTTGTTCAAATAAATATGAATTATTTTATGTGTTCTGGCTCTGTTTTGTAGAACTAATTATAAGTGACGTCACGATCACGTCCTACTGTTTTTATAAACCGAAAAATAAATTTACATTTGTTCTAGTAATAAACTATCAGTACTAACACAAGCCCAATTTGCAACGTCATTTTCCAGTTGAATAAAAAGGAATGGCGATTCTGTTCCGGCATAATAAATAAAATTTGAATTTACAAAATTTGGTAACGATTTGTAACAAGTCACTAAACATCAAATTTTATTAAACTTGATGCATTCCAGTTTATTTGAAACAATCTAAAAGTACCTTTAACTTACTCTCATATACTTCAGGTCTGAGCTCAGAAGAGATTATTCAGTGTAACCTTACTACGTTTCTCTAAATTTAGATTTGATTTTTTAAAATATAAATGAAAACCACAGCAAAACAGTGTACGTAATATAGTTTTAATGAACATGTCTTTTTCACTAGAATCTATTACAATTTCGTATCTGTTGTAGGCCATATTTTTATTCCATCTACAGCCAGTAATATGACGTAGTTTACCAGATGGCAAATAGGCTCCCGATGACATTGACGCACATGTGTTGCAACTGTACCAAAGAGTGCGCAATAGACTCCAACCATTTGTATTCTAATAATTACGATACTACACAACAAAGTGGAATAAATTATATGCAGTAAAAACATGTTTAAACAAAATTCGTTCATCCCATTTTTATTTTGAAAAATATTTTTAAGGACGGTTAAATATTTGTAAAATAACCAAACCTGTGGAGTGTAAATTTATGTGAACTTTCTGCTCAAACTGCTTAATATCTTTAAACTTAAAACGTATAGCTATAAGTTTATTACCTGAGTAGCAGCTAACGAACCCAGGTGGCGGGAATACTAGGTAGCGGATTACTAATATCATCCCAGTTAAAATTGAAGCAGGTCAATTCAACGAGCGTTCAATTCGAACTATTTCCTATACTAATGGAACATATTTTGTTTTTGTTATTACATATATTATTTTTTTCCATATTTCTAATCCTACAGTCCTTCCTACCTTCTTCTTACAAAAAGATATAATAAGGGGCAACTTCTTTATGGGCCTATTAAAGAGTAGCTCTATATCAGGCACTGAACACGTTATGTGGGTGGTTTTATATCTCCATCCTAATAATATCTGTATTCGCAAATGGTAAGAAAGAAGCACTAATACCTGGTTTAACCATTACTTGTCTCTTTATACTATACAAAATATTTTCAAAAACATTTTGAATTTTCATCATAATATTTTTTTGACGAAGAATGTATCAAGGGAAACAAACAATATTAGTTTTCATTACTCTGTTTTAAAATGTAAGGTTAAAACCTCAAATAATTATCACTGTCGAATGTTGCCCAAATCTTGAAAGACTTTCCTAAATATTACCAAACATTTCATTATATTATAAATCTATATTGAATCAGATATAAACAAATATTGAAAATGGAGGAAAGGAAATAAACTCTCAAAATAGAACTATTAACTAATAACAACCAATAAAAAGTCACATACAATAAAATGTTCACCAATAGGTTTTAATTTTAGATCAGAAATAGTTGGTTACTATAATTACAAGGTTAAATTCCAATATAAGATGATGTGCAGTTACTACGGAGAGTGAAATATATACAGTAATTCTGCTGTGGAAGGTAGCAGACACGCTATTGTGAGCTATTATTTGGTTTATTAGGAATGGTATGGACAGGTTAGTAACAAGTAATGACCTTTTCTGTCGTCAATACAACCATGATTTGGAGATACAACACTGTCGAATTTGTTCGGGGATCTACCAACCTATTTCCCCCAATTAATCAGTTGTCAATAACGCGTTGTGAGGACTGGTTTTGTCATCAGTATTATTATGTCTCTAATGTTATAACTCTTCTGTTGATTCAATTGACATTTTTTCCCAACACTAGCAACTATCGTTAGTAAGCTGCGTTCATTGTTCCTTAATCGTGAAATCATCAATGTAAAACTCCCCGGTTTCAATTAAATAAAAGAAAGAAATTTATTTGAAGATTTTTTTTTCGTCATCTTCGATTCGGGAGTGTAACAATAAACCAATGACTGATCATCTAATCACATGTGAGAGACCGTTCAAAAATCTTAACCTTCCAGTTGAAATCGATTCTGAAGTATCTCATTTATCCAGAACCTGACTTGTTTTTTTGATTTTTGATCTCGGAACCTATTGGTCAATAATCTCTCTGAAGCCAAGGTGGTCTAAGTGAATCTCTCCCTGACTGATACCAATATTGGACAAAACGAGTTGAAAATTTCATAGGCGATCACCTTTAATAGGTTCATGACCCTTGTGTTGTCGTACGTGACACTTGTTCTTGCCCGTCGGCAGTGGTTTTCGTTTTGGACACCTTGTCACCCACCCCTTAACCTCTTTGCCCAGGTATACACTTGATTCTGACACAGTGTTGTCCCCCAAACTGTGCCTGCAAACATAAAGATTTCTGAAGGTTTAACTATTTAATTATTTTGAGCATACATATAACGATGCGTTGTGCAACAAACAAATCTCATGGTTGTACAGACGACGAAACCCTTTCTGTTATACTGTAATAATGACGGTGTATTTTGGCCTTTGGGTCTCGTCCTCATCGCCCTTATAGACTTCCTGAGTGATATCTTAACGAGATAGCCTAACGATGAGGGCTGTTATAATCACTTTCTCACTTGAAGGAATTGGGTTTGATTTCCCATCTACCAAGCTATGGAAATCAGGATTCAGTGCAATGAAATGCTAAGTGTTGCGCTAAGAGCAGGATGAAAAATCCTAGAGAGAAGCAGTCCGAGACAAATTACAAAATTTTGTGATAAAATTACAAAATATATAGAGGCTAGAACAATCTTATGACAATAGATAAAGAGGGACAATAACTCAAAAATACCTTAGTGAGGATATGATGGAATTGATATAGACTTTTTCTGCTGCCTATTCGAAATTAAAATTGGGATTAAAATTGTACTTTTGTTACAGCTAGGCTACGTTCCTTAGGATGTGCTATTGCGTCACATGAAACACGACTGCAATACAGGTTGTTAATAATATATATTTACAACTTTCGGATTAAAGCTAGACGGTCAGTTGGGACAGCGGCCGTCTGTGTTTGTCGTGGGAGTAGTAACTACCCAGAGAGGAAATGAGTGTGTATGTGCGTGGGCTTGTTTATAGAGCCTAAGTCCCGGACGAGTTGATTGATGAAACGACGAAGGATCAGGGCGCAGTGGCGAACAAACATGTTCCCTCCACCCCTAATAAACTGATCAACAATCGTTCACAGCTGTACCCGTATTTCGATTTGCTTCACTTCGTGTTCAGACTTGTTTTCACCGTAAACAGAATATTGAATTATCTTTTATATTTGTTTCGCCCTCTTATTGTTCAGTTGCTAAATTTACTCACAAACTAAGAATAAATTTTATCTATAAGCTATAATATTTTAGTAACAAAACTGTATGTTTTTTTTTTAAATACGTAAACATTAAGCTAACGATTCTATCAAACTCTAATTTAAAACCCTTGGCGTTCCTTCGAAGGGGTTTGTATCGTAATATTCTTTGAATTAACAGCGATTCTACAATTTAGTTTAACTTTATTTCTATAACTACCTAAAATTTATTTGATAATCTACACAATCATAATTAGTGTCTGTTTTTTTAAAAATATTCTATAGATTGTACTGTAGCTTGCGTAGTTTAAATATGTTTATAAAACTATTTTTCACAGTTTTAAATATAAAGGTTTGTTAGTCAAACCTTTTTCCCAACTAAAACATTTATTTCAAATATTATTTAAATATAATTCCGGACAATTACTTTTTACACCTGAAAGAGTTTCGAAATATTTTTACACATAATATTAAACAAGAAATTATTATATTACTAATAAATATTACTATGTATTCATTGACTAATAATATTTAGGACCCTAAATATCGTATATTAGAATGATATTGTGTTGGTGATATTAGTTGAACTGAGCGAGAAATTACCATTTTCAACCCACTTCAATAATGGAAAAGGTTCTGTACTAGAACCTTATGTCTTTCTGTTTTTTTTTTCAAAATAAGTCTGAAGTATTTAGCCGATCTATGTGATTTTTATTCCAAATGAAAGAGGAAACCTTCCCGATGCTTCCATTATTGTTACATCCCCATTTGTCTGATTTGTAAATAATAATACGCTATTTTAGATTATTATAAAACATTTCTGGAGTGAAATCTTTTTTTATAAGGAATATGAATTGGGTCTCGTCCTCATAGCCCTTATAGACTTTCTGAGAGCCATCTTAACGAGGCATCTTAACGATGAGGGCTGTTTTAATCACTTTCTCACATGAAGGAATTTGGTTTGATTTCCTATTTACCAGTGCAATTAAATGTCAAGCGTTGCGCTAAGAGTAGGATGAAAAATCCTAGTGGGAAGGAATTCGTGATATATTACAAAATCTCGTGATAACATTACAAAATATTTAGAGGCTAGAACAATCTTATGACAATAGATAAAGAGGGGCAGTACCTCTAAAATACCTTAGTGAGGCTATGATGGAAATGATATGGACTTTTTCTGTCCAAGTGATTTTGATTCCAAATGAAAGAGGAAACCTTCCCGATGCTTCCATTGTTGTTACATCCCAATTTGTCTGATTTGTAAATAATAATACGCTATTTTAAATTTTTATAAAACATTTCTGGAGTGAAATCTGTTTTTATGAGGAATATGAATTATAAGATGAATAATAATCAAAACAAGCAATTACAGAATTCATTTTTTGTAGTGTGCTACCACATATATAATAACCTTAAAATACAAGTATAAAACGAATAGACTTTTTTTGTTTCTATTAATGAATGCATTCTCATGAAAACGGTTTTCTCGATGCTCTACCCATAATAATACATAACTCGAATAAGTTAGGGCAAATAAATAGCCTGAAACGACAATTTATTTTATTTACCATGGGTAAGATATTCAATTATACTGTGGTGAAATCGTCATTACTTTACTAAAAATCAAGAGATAAATTCACTAAATGTAAATTTACTACCAATTTTCCCATTATTTTTTATTAATATTTTATGTGTACAAAATGTTTTCCCAATAATAATGAAAGGTAACATTATTGTGTATCTGCCTGAGATATTACATTCCATGATTAATAACACGTTTTTAAACGGAAATGAAAGAGAATAGTTGAAAGATAACAAATTATATGTAGGATTTTAGGAAAATTCGTTAAGGGAATTTCAAGCACAAATTACTCAATGTGTTTATCTGACAAACTGATATGTTTATGGTATTCTTCAAATGCATGCCAATTATTTAAACAACGATCAAACATCAAGGTTAGAATATATTTACATTGGATATCTGTGCATAAATTGTGGGCTTTTTGCCAACTTAATCAACTCCAAGAAATGAAGCTCGATAAAAATGTAAATAAAAATTAAAGATCATACCTATAAAAATAAAAAAAATCAAATTAAAAAAACGAATCTGCTATTAAAAAACAACCCGGATAATATATAAAATTAATATATAATTTTTAGTAACTAAAAAGTAATAAATAATTTTCCAATATGGGAAACAGAATTTATCATAAGCTTATTAACCACAACATTTTGAAGTCGGTCGCTCAATCACTTCTTATGCTTGCTATTCAATCATATCTATTACAATCAATTTCTAAACAATCAACTTTTTGATTGCTTGATTTTCCGTGAATAGTTATAGCGAACCATAAATTCTTTCACGAAACTAAATATTTCATGTGTTCGCTATTATGAGAGTATGCGGAACGATAGTCGATATTTTTTCTCGACAAATACTATACAATATTAGATTTTGTCCGATAAAAAATATATGATTGCAAATTTGTCGTACAGGTGTACAGATTGAGGACAATTCAGCGTAATTTATAAACAATATGATTACTAAGGATGCCTATATAAATATAAAAGTTAAAATCTCGTTTAACTTTTGTATCATAAATTTAAAAAATTCTTATATCAATAAAATCGGTTTATGAATGAAATGATTGAATAACCTCTCTCTATGTCATAATCTATGGGTCATAATATGTCCCAAGGAAGTCCAACATCATGTAAAATATTTTTATTTGTCCGTTCAGTTTGTTAAATATGAGTCCAAGTATAAAATTCGGCGTTCACTTCAACATTTTGAAGGCAATAAGCTTATGATAAATTATTTTTTCATTATTGTAAAATAGATTTTTGCTTTTTAGTTAGAAAAGTTTATATATTCGGATTTTTTTCTGCAGTAGGTTTTGTTTTATTTTTGTTTCTTAAATATTTATTCTATGTTAAGATTGATATTTCCGAACTTCATTTTCCATTAGGTTGAACACATTTTACATCAGACCTGTGTACATATATACATAAGTCAGAGAGGTTTGGTGGTCCCTGAGGCTTTGCAGCTGACACTTTTACAATGGATCTGGGTAGGAATTTGAGAGCGGGGCGTTTTTGTTAGGGCTGGCATTAAAGAAGAGCATTTACACAATTGAAATAAAAAAGTTTTTGTAGAGAGGAGAAAAGTAAAAGTTTTGTGCTGTTGGAAAGGTTTTTGGATTCCACTGATTTTATAGACTCTTTTTTTTACGATGATTTACAAAATATAGTGTGAGTGTGTGTGGGTAGCTGAGTGAGTTAGGACTAGTTTTTCAAACTTGTGGTAAAAAAAGATGAACCCCATTATTTACTAATTTATATATATATATATATATATATATACTACCCTAACGACACAGTTGTAACAAAAGAGAGTAAAGCAGGATGTTCGCTCCATGAGCAACAGTTAATAATGTCCTGAACTTGGGGTGGGCTTCAAGGTCAGTGACTGAATAACCAATCCAAGGTGGAAGGCATCGTGTCGATGGATGAATGGCTACAGGGTATAAAATGCAGTAGCACACGATCCCCATGAGGTACCAGACAAAACCTCATTGTATGTTGTCTTGCCAGGGCAGTGGGGGCTCTGCTCTGGTTGACCGTTCTTTCCCCCACACTCGTGGGAAGCTAATGGACCATACAAACACAAAAACTTATGTTGAGACTGCACAGAGAGCGGGAGCCAATGAGACGGCAAACCGTGAGTCTGAAGCAGAAGTGTCATCGACAACCACCACTGGGGGTGCGGGATCGGCTATCAAGCTGCCGACTGTAGAAACCAGTGAAATGGCTGTAGAGTTGAGCACGCTTTCTCTACGGAGAAAGCGTATAAGTGTAGCGGCCAAAAGGAGGCTCCGAAGAGATCAGGCGAGAGCAGCGGGAGGGCCAATAATCAAGAGTGCAAAACGAAGGGTGGCCAAAACCGAGCCGAGCTTGTTAAAGTCCAGGGCTTGGATGTTGTGAGGGGTGAGGTGCAACAGGTGGGAAGCAATCAACCAAGAGCACCAATCCCCAGCACGCCCAAAAGGCCTAGGAGATCGACTTCCAATCCCTCTCCAGTGGAGGGAGGAAAGAAGAAAGCGAAACTGCGAGAAGAGGGGGATGCTGCAGGGTCTTCGCTCACAGAAGAAAAGACTGGGATTTCTACAGGAGGGACCTGGGTGTTAGGATTGAGGAGGCTGGATTGGAGTATGGTGGGAGGGGAGAGCTAGAAGACTCTGTCACATTGGTTGGCGAGGCTATAGTAGAGTCCTTTACTGATAACTGCCCTCTCAGTGAGGGGAGAAAAGTAGGGGATCCGTTATGGTGGAACAAGAAGCCAACCAAACTTAGGAAGACCACCAGGAGACTCTTTAATAGAGCAAAAAAGTACGGAGAGTGGGACCAGTATAGGAAAACACTAACTGAATACAATAGGGCAATTAGAGAAGCACGCAGGAAGTCCTGGAATGAGTTTTGTCAAGAGATTGATGAAACTCGGGAAGGGGCACGACTGCATAAAATGCTCTCTAACGACCCAGTTAACCCGGTGGGGATGCTAAGAACCCCATTGGGAAATATAACAAAAACTGCTGGGGAAACTGTGGAAGAATTAATCAGAACACATTTCTCTTGCAGCACTCTGAGGAAAATAGGGGGAGCTCAACTGAGCTGTATCCAGAGATTGGCCTGTCTGTGCACACTGGGAGCGATGTCAACTACACCTGGTGCCCAAATGGAAGTAATGCTTAACCCCCCTCCCCTTGAGCTTGTCCTTAAGGGAGAGGCGAGACTGGCGGCATGGAGATTGCGTAACTCGAACAACTGGGCTAATCTCCCAGTTGTTTCGGGACATATGTGTATCGAGTGCGTGGTCAAAGAACCTGTCTTGGAAATGGGCAGTAACCACATTACTCGGACTTTTGCACCTGACCAGGCCCACCAAACTCTGATGGAATGGTCAGGGTCAGTAACATCGGGAGCTCAGATCTGGTACACAGATGGCTCCAAGATGGACTTAGGCACTGGAGCGGGGCTGTATTGTAAAAACCCAAGGGTAAAACTAGTTTTTTACCTCTGTAAACCCCTTCTTCAGGGGCTCTAAAGCCAGGCGGCAATTGAGGCACTAAACGGACGTGTGGTCACCTCGGCCATAGTCAGGGAGTGCCTAAATAACCTAGACGCCCTGACAAGGAACAATCAAATCAAGATAGGTTGGGAGCCAGGGCATAGGGGAATATTTCGAAATGAAGCCGCAGATGCACTGGCCAGAGAGGGGTCTTCGACTCCCCTGATTGGACCGGAGCCGGCGGTAGGTATTTCCAAATCCATGGTCAAGATTGCAGTGCGAAGGTGGATGGCTGAAAGACACTGTGAGCACTGGGCCAGGGCTGAAGGAATGAGATACAGTAAGGTAACCCTTAAGAAACCGTCCTTGAGTCTCATCTATCTGTCTAGGCAGGAATTGAGGATAGCCACAGGTCTACTCAAGGGAGACTGTGGACTAAGGAAACATCTGCATAATATGGGTGCATAATAAAGATAAACCATTGTGCAGGTTATGCGAGCAAGAACTGGAGACTGCCACACACATCATTTATAGATGTGAAGCACTTGCCGAGAGGCGCTTCAACCTCTTTGGTAATAGCACTGTTCTGGAAGTGGATGCTGCAGGTAAAACACTAGTCAGGAAACTCCTAAACCTGGTAAGAGGGAAGGGGCTCTTTGACTAGATCAGGGAGGTAAGTACAATATACCTAAGGTAGCGGTGCTTCGGGCAGCTTAAACCTGCTCCCAAGATTAAAAAAAAAACATATGACTTACAGATTTATTATCACTATAAATTGAAACAATGATATTTCACTTGAATGAATATGTGCAGAGCTAAATATTATAAACAATAAAAATGGGAGAATAATACTCTATAAAACAAATCATTTACTTAAAGACATAAATCGAACATTGCAATAGAGCCGAAGCAGTTTGTTTAAATATGTGCGGCACTAATCGTAGTCCGGATATTTGTGTGTCTTGAAATAAAGACGAAAATCTTTCAGTAAGAAAGAGAAAACATGTTTGAATTTATGTTATTACATAAAATATATATTATTTTATATTAATACATAATCTTCACGAAGAAAGATTTAATTTTATATATTTATGTGTATTATATGGGTAATTATATATATATCCATTTTTCGGAGGTATTTTTTGCCGAAGATTAAAGTCTTTGCTACAGATCAAGACTATATATATATATATATATATATATATATATATATATATATATATATATATATATATATATTCATGTTTAGCAATTTAAAATAGTATAGGTTATTCAAATACAAGAATATTTATTAATTTATATTCAAAGATTTTCGTTGGTTAACAGTACCAACATCATCAGGAATGAAAAATACATCAGAAAAATACAATAATGCAAGATATAGGCCTATAAGCTATATACTATAGCTTGCATTATTGTATTTTTCATTCGTGATGATATTGGTACTGTTAACCAACTAAAAGCTTTGAATATAAATTAATAAATATTCTTGTATTTGAATAACCTAAGTTATTTAAATATATATATATATATATATATATATATATATATATATATATATACGTATACATATATACACACACATTCACACACAATTGGGTTTATATCATGGGTACACCTTTTATGAAATTATATTTTAGTCTCAAATAAACCCTCCATAGGAAGCTATTTTTTCTTGTATATATGCTATATATACAAATTGTTATACCTAACTTGGTATAGTATATATATATGGCGCTTAGCCTATAAATATATTAAACATTTCATAAATCAATCCTGGTATCCATTTTTACAATGCTTGGAACAAAAAAAAAACAAAGTATAATGACACATTTCAAAAGTCTAGTATAAATTTTAAGCTCAAATAAAATATTTCAAACTAAGAAAATTTAACAATTAAGATAGAGCTCTCAATAAAACTATTATCTTATTATAACAACAATAAATATTAGTCTTCTATAAATACACTCATCAAATAAAGATAAAAAGTTTATTACTTTTTTTATTCTATATCTATTTCTTTATTTGAGGAATGTATATATTTACGACTATTGTTATTGTAGTTAATAATACAGTATTGCTGGTAACAAAATACTTTTATTAGATGCTAACAGAATAAAAACATATTCTTTAAAATGTATAAGACAGGCCTACAAATATTATCCATTAAAAAATTAAGTTAAACATATATTATTATCGTTATATTGAATTATTTGTATTGAGATTTGTCAAATTTTAAATAATTTAATATTATTAATACCTGATCAAATGTATTTATTAAATAAATAATCAACATTTATAATAAATTATAATCTACATGTAAAACGGCTGATCTACAACACAAAATCAGCTGTTGCATGAAATAATATGTTGTAGGTATATGCTGTAAGCTATGCGATTCAGAAATTGTGCGACGCGAAAACAATGATTTAATCCCATACTTTATCAGCGTGAAGAAGACATAGCTTGGACGGTGGAATAGAGCAGTAGCAGTTTGCTAACAACGTATTCAGCGATCGTGAATCTTTCACGATACGTCTAGCAAGGAAAATCTACGCTATTATTCCGTACCGGGTAAATAAAAGAACTAAATTCTAAAAGCCTTTATAGGTTTAAAAGGTTTATATATATATATATATATATATATATATATATATATATATATATTATAATTTAATAAGTAATATGTAATATGGGTATTATGTATTTTTATAAGAGTAAGGGATATTTTTAAGACTGGATAATTTTTTTTAAAATGCAATGTAATATTAAGAAAAAACTCCAATTAGCAGATTCTGTTTAAATAAAACATTTTTTATTTATTGAAAATGTATTTATTGTGGTGTTCTGTAGATAAATAATGTAGACGTTTTTATTCATAGGCTTACTAAATTGTAAATTTTTCTTCATTTCTAATTTTGTAATAGATTTTTTTTTAATTATCTGGTTACATAGTGTTTTTAATTATAACTGTATTTTAATTTATATATATATTATTTCCAGAGCCTAAACCGAAATTCCATATAGACTGGACAGACATATAAGAGGTTTGCTATAGAAAAAATATAAGAGGAAAGAACCGGCATATATTGGAACGATCCCAACGAATGATGCCAGAGATTGATATTGAGAGTATGTAAGATATTGACTGTACTACGTCACAGTCGGCAGGTAACCAAGTACATAATAACGAGATTATTTTCGTATCTGAAGAATTAAAGGAAGCCAGAGTTATAGTAAAATTATTGTAATACTTTCTTTAAGAAATAAATTGTTTTCTATTTTCTATAATTTGACATTGGTTTCCTTATAACCAGCTCACCTGTAAACATCTCAATTAAAAAAAAATTAATGTTGATAAATTTGGACGTCATTCACACGCCGCTTCTTTTCGACGCAACAGAATTCCCGAACCTCATGGTGAGTTTCAAAATTACCAAAAGTATAAACTATGATATGCAAAATATAAGGATTATGCATTTACAATAACCGGAAGACGATAGAAACGCCGTCAGTTTTAAAATATTTAATTAAAAATGTGTATTGAGAAAAGTATATTGGTGCGCACAGATCTCGTATTAGTAATGAAGTGGATAAATTACGAAAACAACATGAATCAATATAAAAAAAAACATACAAATTCGGATGCGAGAGTTATGAGTGAAATCGACAGTGACATATTTTCAGATAACAATTTGGCTCCGAAAACTGAAAAAAACACTATTCGTATCTCCACCGATCACGATAAGATGTGGAAGAAGGAAACAATGTCCAAAACATTGGTTAGTGCTTATCGTGCTTAGTAAGTTATCTGTCGAGTTTACCAGTAAAGGTTATAAATCGAGCTATAGGTTTGTTGCCAATTGAATTCCATATTCTAGGTTATCAGTAAATGTGGACCGGGGACAATATTACAGAAAAGATTAAGTATTGGTGACGCCGGTATTAATAAAATGTGTATAAAAATATTCGGATTTGAGCCATCGAGCCGTCACTGTTCAACAATTATAGACTGCCTATGACTGCTATTAAACTGCAGTCTCAAATACAATGAAAGTCAAAAGTAAGTTTGAAAGTGGGGCTTGAAGAAAGATTGCTCTTAACAGATTGTAGCGTAGTCGTCGTCAAAAATATAGGAAGAAAATATCATGTAAAACTAAGAAGTATCTAACAAAAGTTTTAAAAAGATGCAATAATAAAAAAGCGGGCAAAAGATATCATCTAAAGCTATACAAAAGAAGCGGTAAATGAAAAAATTTATAATAAATATAGAATTATAAAAAAAAGCGTAAGCGAATATCGATATATATAACTATGTGAGAAAAATTAAAATTTCGGAGAAGTCCTCATGAGCGATAATTTGACTCCAAAAATGTGGCTGACTGAAACGGGTGTTAAAACTTTGGATAATGCGCAAGAAACAAGGTAAGCATTTGGTGGCCTATCAAAAACTTAGAAATAAAATCTTCTATTTCGATTGTCTCGGTAATCGGCCTCCATCTCCAGAAATATTTCAAAACAGCACCCGACAATACAATACAACCGTTTTCTACAATTATATCAATAAACAAAAGCTAAATACGAACAGCTACGGCCATTTGTGTTTACAGTTTTCAACGAACAATACATAACCAAAAATTGATTGGTTTAAGTCGTAAATGGTCAAACATCTCGCGATATATATCCGCCCTTAGATTTGGGCATTAAAACATTTGAAATTATTTTAATTGACTTTATGACTTACAACACCATACCAAACTTTCAAAAAGAAGTGAATGATAAATTACGTTTTGACAATGGTCATATTAACATAGCAGCAATAACAGACAGGCTATTGAATTTTGAAACATTTATTGCAAAAACACCAATATTAGTTATTGACTGTTCAAGACAAAATGAATCACTGAAAACTGGAAACATCTATGTTCGATTTGAAATCGAATCTAAGACAAACCTGTCAGGGAAGACAGCCGCTTATTGTCTCATTACCCAGGACGCTCTAGTAGAAAACACAACCCTTTCTGGCCGTGTGCTTGTAATACTTAATTTTTTTTGTTACCAAATAATTTGTACTTGTTTCAATATAAATTGAAGAAATAAAAATGTGAAAAAACAATAAGTTAATTCGTTTCCTATTTACAAAATTACTTAATTTTAACAAGGGGAACATCCTACTGAGAAAACTCAACGTTTCTATATAAAACAGAGTATTTTGTAATACAGCAATACAATACTTTTAGCTACGAAATGTTTGTTACATTAAGTTTATTTTCCAAAATAATGGCCAAGTTTAATAGCGCGATCTATCCTGTTTATGCCTAAAGTAAAAAGGGGGTCTACGTTGCAATGCAACATCGTAATAGTATTAAGGTAAAGAAACACATATTTAATTTAATTTTTGTTTATAACATGTATCGTTTATTACAGTATCGCAATTATATTTGTGAGGCAAATTAAAAACCGGAGCTTGTACCTATACACATTTTTATAGAGACACACCTTCTTTGTTAAGAAAATTCAACGTTTTTATATAAAACTGAGCATTTTGTGATACAGCAATACAATACTTATAGGCACGAATATTTGCTTGGAGCCAGTATGTAGATCTTGCAGAGTGTAGATCATACGGCTCTTGGAGCCGGCGTGCCACGAAGGTATTGGAGAATGCCACAGAGGCGACAAAGAATGCCACACAGTCTTTTGATAATGTGACAGAGCCGTTGTATAATGCCAAAGAGGCGATAGAGAATGCCACAGAGGGGTTGGAGTATCCAACAGAGGTGACATAGAATGCCACAGAGGCGTTGGATCATTCCACAGAAGTATTATAGAATGCCACAGCGGAGTTGGAGCATGTCAAACGCAATTAGTTAGTATTGGAATAGAAACATTGAACCGTTTAGTAGAAGATATGACAGGGAATTATAGCATCCACAGAGATGGTAGAGAATTCCACAGGTGTGATAGAGAATGCCACAGAGGCGTTGGAGCTTGTCAAATGCAATTAGTTAGTATTGGGATAGAAACATTGAACCGTTTGGTGTAAGATGTGACAGAAAATTATAGCAACCATAGAGATGGTAGAGAATGCCACAGAGGTGTTTACTTGAAATTGTGTACAATTGTTTTCTAATGCCTTCATTTATATCTCTGCAACATAATTTTACATGTGACATGAAAGTCAATGTCCACACTAGCACCTATTAGACAAACCATATGCATTTAAATAAAAAAAGATTAACATTTGATTTGTAAAGAAAATGTAAATGCATCACATAATTGAGTTAATATGTGGCACTTTTAAAATAAATATAGTTCCATAACATAAGCTCATTATTATTAAGATTATATTAATCATTACATAACAAATCCACTAGTTCCAAAACGAATAGAAAACAAAATGTATATATTTGCTTGCCTGAGATAATTGAAATAGTATTTAGATCTAGGCGTACAGCCACAAACGGCGGCATACGCCTTTTATTTGAGTTATTGTTACAAGGAAGTAGTAAATGTTCACCTGTTTATAGTATTACGCGCCGCACCAGGAAAATTCGTCGCCTGTTGACTTCGCAAATAGGTCTTGTTCCAAGTGCAATGAGTTTCAATACTATTTGAACAGGCCTAATCATATTACATTCATCAGACTTGTACAGGTCTTTTGAATTACAACCCTTTCAGTTTGTGTTTGTGACAAGAAATTGCAGGTAAATATTTAGTTTTAAATTACGCTAGATAATAATTATTGAAATTCGTAGAAACTAAATGCCAACAAGAAGTCTTCTTTTAATGAAAATAATGGGAACTCATGTATTGATAGTTAAAAAAAAAACAATATTATCATGTGGTGAGTTTAATTGAAAATCATAATACTAATTAAAATAAAATAATAAGTTGTATATATATATGAATGCATGAGAAAACAATTGTACAAAGCTTTAAGTAAATGTCTCTGTGGATGCTATAATTCAATATCATATCTTCCACCATACGGTTCAATGTTTGTAGTTCAATTCAAACTAATTGCATTTCTCGTTTCTTAAATGTAATGGGTACATGTATTTATCACTCAGATACTTAGAAGGTCTAATCCAGGTCGACATCAAAAGGAAAAAAATATTGTTTATAAATATTAATGTTAATTTACTATAAAAAAATTAATAATAATTTCGGATGGAATACGCCTCTTCCTAATCTTCCGCTTTTGTTTGGGTGGGGACTGTGTTTGTGTGTGTGTGTGTGTGTGGGTGGGTGTGAGTGTGTGGGTGTGAGTGAGAGAGAGAGAGAGAGAGAAAGGATGTGTGTTTGTGAGAGAGAGAGAGAGAGAGAAAGGATGTGTGTTTGTGTGTGTGTGTGTGTGTGTGTGGGTGTGAGTGAGAGAGAGAGAGAGAGAAAGGATGTGTGTTTGTGTGTGTGTGAGAGAGAGAGAATGTGTGTGTGTGTGTGTGTGTGTGTGTGTGTGTGTGTGTGTGTGTGTGTGTGTGAGTGTGTGTGTGTGTGTGTGTGTGTGTGTGTGTGTATGTGTATGTATGTATGTGTGTGCGTGTGTGTATGGATGTGTGTGTATTAAGTATTTCTTTATTTTTAATCCATCAATAATTGCAATAAATATGGTAGTATAGGTTTGTAGCAAGTATTAGGTTATATCTTATAAAAATGATATATTTTTGCCTTCAACGCAATCCAGCTTTAACGTGTTATACATTATAAATTATATGCTATAACATACAACATATTTCAAAAGATGTAGTTGTTATTCATAAACAAATAACGTTCCATTCTAAAAACGTTTAAATAGAATAGAACTATGTTACAATATGCTAAACGAATTCTGTAAACTATAAATTAATGTACATACAAACCAAAAATATATATTACAGTAAATACATGAAAGAATGACGGCTAATAGCTATTACCTTTGGATATTTATATTCAGTTATTTCATAATATTTATGGAAGAATATATTCTAACCATCTTTTTAGGGAAGCATCTTGAGATAAGAAGTAATTTTATTAAGTTGTAAGACGTCAAGATGAAGTAGGATAGGTTACAAAAAATTACATAATATGTTAACAATATATATATAAGTTACGTTTTATATTAAGCTTGAAAGGTTTTTAAAAATGATTTTATTTTTACAAACCTTTGTTAATTAAGAAACATTTAATTTTGAAATGGTTACAATAATTTAGCTTAGTAAAAACATAAATTCAAATACAACTGATGTACATTCAGCTGGAGCGGAAAACGTCTGTGCGATACAGAGGCGACTTACACACTGCCGGGGCTCTGTTCTCACCACCTATATAATAAAAAAGCTGCGTAAGCAGGAATTTTCCTAGCACGCATTTAATTATGAAATGTTCACATAAATTGTTCATATAATTCCTCCATCCCTAAAGAAAACTTCGGGGGTTGGCGAAGTTTCGGCATCAGTTGAAGTTCTCTTCATCTTCTTGATGAGGGCGAAGTATATAAGCTGCTGAACAGGCCTCTGTAAAGGGTAATTTTCGGCATGGGTTGAAGTCCTCTTCATTGGAGAAAGTCACCAGGCGAAGGTTGATCTCCAAGATCCAGTTAAATGTTTTGTCTGCGATTTCCAACGCAGTATACTCGTAGTTTGTAGGCGTTATTGTTTTTGATGATGGACATTTTACAGTCTAATTTTCTGTTCATTATAATTCAACTGAGCAAAAAGTATTTGGAATTGATTAATACAATTTATAATGAGTCTTTTCTGTCATAGGATAGATACAAAATGTTTATAACATATACAATTGTTATCAGAATCTAATTTTTTAGTTCTACAAAATTTACATTGATTACAATAAAAGTTTTATATAATTTTTCATAATTTTTACCATCATTTACATTCAAATTGCCTGTTATAGATTTGATAAAGGATTCTAGTCCGTTCATAAGAATTCTTTTTGTTTTGTTATCTCTTTAAGAGTATAGTTTCTAATTTTCTTCAATTACAATTTTTTTTTTGTTTGATTAACATATTTCAAATAATTAACAATATTTATTACCATAATTAGTTACATATCATTTAATTAATTACAAAAGTTTGTAACACATACAATTAATAAAAACGATGTTGTTTAAAAGTTTAATAAAGTTTCTTGCATAGAATTAGAGGACAAAGGTATGGTAGGGATTTTAATTTGATTGTGTTGAATATCAACAAGAAGGATTTTGGTCATTAATTACATTTTTATCTTCTTAGGCCTTTTAATTTTCGACAAATGTATTTTGTCTTTTGTGTTATGATGTCTAGGCCTTATTTTACCAGTTTTTCCTTCCTTGTTTATTGAAGCTATTTCTTCCTTGCTATATCTGTTTTTCGTTTTGCTTTGCTTTTGAACTGTTTTTATATAGACTTCCGGTGGTATTTGTGGAAGTGGTTCCTTGTTTATGTTTCTTTTTTCTAAAACTTTTTCTTTAATTCTTTGATTGCTATCCCTAATGTTTTCATAGGGTATTTTTGTTTTTTCTTTATTGTTTAAAACGTAGTCATTTACAATCTGTTTTTCTACATCTATATCTAATAAAGTGTTTGAATTTATGTGTCCAAATAGGACTTCGCACGGCGTTAATTTCGTGACTGAATGGATGTTATTGTTATAAGCTATTATAGCATATTTAACTTTCTTAATTATACTGTCTTTTATAAATTCGATTTGATTATTTAACAGCCTTATGTGTTCTATTAAAGTGGAATGATATCTTTCACATAATCCGTTTGATTGGGGGTTTTGTGTGTTGATAAAGTGTATTTTGATCTTATGCAGGTCTAATATCTCCTTTACAATTCTGTAATTAAACTCCGTTCCATTGTCTGAGATAATAACTGTTGGTAAGCAGAAATGTGTGAAGTAATCTAATAACTTGTCTGCAATCTCTGTAGCTTGAGAGCTTCCCAAGCGATAAGCTTGAGCATATCGTGAGAAAGCGTCGACTATGCTGATAAATGAATTCTTCTCCAAGGAGATTGTGTCAACGTGAAATATTTGAAATGGTCTTGCAGCTGTTGGTGTCAAGTTCATTTCTAGCTGTAAGGGAAGTCTGTCGTATTTAGTTCTTTCACATAAGTCACACTGATTTATGAAATTTTGAATTAGTGATTTTAAATTAGGCCAATAATATCTTCGCATAATTTGTTCGTATGTTTCCTGTATCCCACGGTGATTGGTTTTGCTAACATGATAATTACTTATTGTTTCTAAGGTATCTTCTTCCGAAGTTAGGTCTAATAGATTGTTATTACACTCAACTAAATTTAATTCAGTTTGTTTGAAATTGTTGGCTATGCATGATGCAAATTTCTCATAAAAATCGTCTTCAAAATCTAGATTATATTTTATTTTGGGTACCAAATATGATTTTACAAAATTAACTATGTCTTCTTTAAAATTATTTTCTGATATTTCGACTATTAAAAGAATTTTTGAAGTTCCAAATAGCTTTATAATTTTTACTTTCTTCGGCTCATATTTTACTAATGATACAAATATTTGGTTTTTTCCAAAGTTTACAGGCTCGTCGGGAATTGGTATTTCAATTTGGGTGTTCCCTTCAAAATTGGAGTGGATAGTTTGACTGTCGCTTACTTCATTGTCCTCTAAGTTGGCGTTATCTATTGCGTCGAGTTGTACGACCATAGATTCGTTATCATTCTGTACCGGGAAGTAACGTTGCAGTAAGTCAGCTGCAGATAACTCAAGGTCTGGTTCTACAGTGTGTTGGGTGTTCGTTGACCTTTTATCAGTAACGTTAAATTGTATTCTGGACAATGCGTCTGCATTTTGGTTTAGTTTGCCTTTTTTGTATCTTATGTCATATTCATATTCTTCTAATTTTAATCTCCATCTTTAAAGTTTGGAATTTGGTTTTTTAACTGAAAATAACCATTGTAAAGGTTTATGGTCTGTATAAATTTTAAATTTTCTCAAAAACAAATAAGGCCCGAAATGTTTGGTCGCCCATACGATTGCTAATAATTCTTTTTCAATCGCAGAGTAATTAGTTTCGCTGTCGTTTAAAGTTCTGCTGCATACGTTATAGGAAGGTTTTTCCATTTTTGTCCTGGCTTAAAATTGCTCCTAGTGCATAATTACTAGCATCTGTCGTTAGAGTAAATTCTTTTTCAAAGTCTGGGTATTGTAGAAGTGGCTCATTAGTCAATATATTTTTACATGTTTCAAAGCATTCTATAAAGTCTGGATTTTCTATGTTTATTTTTGCATTTTTCTTTAAATAGTTAGTAAACGGTTTTGTTATTTTGGCGAAGTTTTTAATAAATTTTCGATAATAGCCTAATAATCGTAAAAATCCTTTAATTTGTTTGGTGGTTTAATTCTACATTTACTTCTGTGTTGTTTATTATAGGGCAATTGGCCTCTCCCTTGCGTACTGAGACTACACACTACGGAATTTCTAATCCAAGTGTTTGTATGGTAAGAGTCTTCTCCATCTTGAATATTTTGTATTCTAAATTTAATCGTTTGGCTAGTGCGGGCTTGTATAACATAACTTGTTCCCTTTTTAGCGTTTTGTTCCTGGCATTCGCCTTTATTATTATTATTATTATTATTATTATTATTTTGTTCTTCTGTGTTGAAATATTCAATCGGGATTTGCTCATTGCGAAATATTAATTTATCATTCACAAAATTTAAATTAATTTTTAATTCTTTTATGTTATCTAATCCAAGGAGTAAGTCGAAATCTTTATGGAAATCAAATAAATAGAATTTGGGTGTTTCTTTTCCCAAAAGTGGTAGTGTACAACTGTATTTTTCTTTTGATACTCCATGAGCTGTACTCACTTCAAATGGTTCTTGTTTTAGGGTGTTTTTGAAAAATTGGTAAGCTATTGATTTTTTAATAAATGATCTCGTGCTTCCAGTGTCAATCACCATCTTTAGGTTGGTCTTGGGATCGTGGATGTACGGTAGTTCGTTTGTGTCGTCTTCGATATGCATTATGGAAAATGTATTTTTATTGTGGTTAGTCATAAAAAATGATTTTGGGTATGATTGTCCTCTTGAATGAATCTACATGCGTTTTCCTCTTGCGTTGAATCATCAAAGTCTATGTAGCTGTCAGGGTCCTCTTGCGGTTCATAATCCGTTTGTTCGGTCAGATAAGAGTTAGTCATCTGTTCAGTCAATCGATTCATAGTTTGATCGTAATTTTCTTCTTCTTTTGGTTTCCCTGTCATCTGATGAAGTGTTTTGTCTAATTGTGTTCCCTGTTTGACGTGTGGAAATGCTCGTTGGTTCTGGTTCAAATTTTTGATGAACTTTTAGTGGTGTGTAATTGTTAGATTGTCTCGGTTGTTGATTTTGCTGTACGTATGAGTTAGGTTTAGTAAATTGGTTAGGATTATTTTGGTAGTTGGGCCTATAATTTTGGAAGGTTTGTTTGTTAGGAATGGGTTTGCGAATAGGCGGGTATTGTGGGGCCCTAGGTGGAATGTTCTGTTTAATATTTTGAAATAATTTGTTATTTTTAAATTGAAAGTCATTAGTAAGCATGTTAAGTGCTTCGCTAAGAGAATATGGTTTTTTGGTGCGCATTAGCGATCCTACGGGTTCATGTAAACCTCTAAGGAGAACTCTTAAGCCTAATTTCTGTACATATTCTATCAAAACGTCTTTGGCCAATTGTCTTTGAGGCTATTTATTAATAAAAAAATGAGATCTGTAAATTTAATAGTTTTTGAATTCTGTCATAAAATTTAAAAGGTGATTCGTTATTTTCTTGTTTTAACTCAGCCATTTCTAAATTTAAAGTAAAGCAATCTCTTTTGTCTGAATAGCTGGTTAATAATACTTTTTAAATCTCATACCAATTATATGAATTTGAATTTACTACCATTTCTAATGCTTGGCCTTTTAACGTAACTAGTATAAAAGAAAATAGATAGTCATTTTGAAAATCCTCTGGATTTTCGTTTACATAAAACTTATTTACTACCTTATCGCATATTGAAATAAATCTCTGGAGCATAGTGGGCTCTCCACTATACTCAGGAATCATATCAAGATATTCCTTCTTTAATGCCATTTTAAAATATTATTTTCTTTAAAATAATAAAATTAAAATCAATGATATAAAATTAAAAAGTATTTACTCTTACTTTTTCTTAACTCTATTTCTTAAGATCTACTTACAAGTGGATCCAAAATACTTTGCTCATTTGAACTACTATTTCACTTTTCACTTTTCACTTACACGATATTCACTCGTGCTATTAATAGATATGCGCTCTATTAAGTTGTTGTAGATATTCACTCTACTAAAGTTTTCTTGATGTCGTTACAGATATGCGCTCTGTAATGAATCAAGTTTTTGCAGTATCTCGGTTAACGATTAAAATTGATAAAAATTATGTTCATTAATTTTCCCGAGATGTCCTACCGACTGCGCCAGTTACGTGTTATATTAAGCACGAAAAGTTTTTTAAAAATGTTTATTTCGGGTTTATTTAGGGTTTACAAACCCTAAAAAATCAAGAAACAATAACTTTGACTGTTACATTAATTTTGCTTAACATAAAAATAAATTCAACTGATGTACATTCAGCTGGATCGGAAAACGTCTGTGCGATACAGAGGCGACTTACACACTGCCGGGGCTCTATTCTCACCACCTATATAATACAAAAGCTGCGTAAGCAGGAATTTTCCTAGCACGCATTTAATTATGAAATGTTCATATAAATTGTTCATATAACGTATATATATATATATATATATATATATATATATATATATATATATATATATATATATATATATTAAATATGGTGATAATTTTTCTTGTAATATAGTTAATAAATTAAAAATATTTCATAAACAAGAATACTTTTAATGAATATATTTATTCAAAGCTTTTCGCCGATAAAATAATAATCAGCTTTTATTAGATAATTATTTTCCTGAAGATGCTGATACTATTTTATCGGCGAAAAGCTTTGAATAAATTTATTCATTAAAAGTATTATTGTTTATGAAATATTTTTAATTTATTATATATATATATATATATATATATATATATATATATATATATATGTATATATATATATAAATGTATATATATATATATATATATATATATATATATATATATATATATATATATATATAAGCTAATTGTTATTCTCATAAACACAATCACATATATATAAATCACACTTGATCGCATTTACGAATTAAAAATAATCTTTTATAACAAAAAAAAACATCGTCAATGAATTAATAAACACAAACACACGAGCGCCGCCGCCTCCACCCTATGCCCCACCGCAAGCTCAGAATTTTGACAAGGCTCATCCTAGCCAGAACTAGGATACTGTGCAATCACCCGCCAAAATCTGCCAGAGAACAAGTCACTGGAAATTAATATAAAATACCTAACTTGCTGAAATTTAACCATTTGGGTACGTATTTCCCGGGAAATGAGCTCTTTGAAGGCATCTTTAAGCTGAAATGAGCCTTTAGTTTTAGGAGTATGTAAGAAATCTGTTTTAAGTAATAACACTATTGCTTTGTTGGCAAGTTAGTAAAAAATACGTTTTTTATTTACTTTTTAATTTATTACTACATCACTGTTTTTACCCATCATACATCTACTAGTTCTGTAAATTTGGAATATTACATTTATTTTAATCTTTCTTTGTCTATTTTTTTTATAATACCAGTTCAGAGAAATTCTATCTTTAATTATTAGCTCAAATGGAAAATTTTACTTTAGCTAAGTTACCTTTTATTTTTTAATACTTGAAATCGAAATTACATAATTCTTTAATTAAACCACAACAGTCCTTACTTCTTAACCTACTTATAATTCAATAATCGATATTTTAAAAACATAAGTGACATTTTAAAAAAATTTACATCGTGTCAAAACCATTAATAATCTGAAAACATTTGTCATAGGAATTAACCATTTACCCCTTTAACTATTTAATATATTTAAAAAAAAAAAACAGCAATTATATTCAAAAACAATGTAACCCTTTGAGTTAAACAATCGTTACTTTTAATTTTAAAATACTGCATTAAGAAAATGCCCTCTATTCAAGAACAGTTAATAATATGAATTTATTTGTCATGGCAATTAGCCATTTAATCCTTTAACTAATTAATAGACTTAAAAAACAGCAATTATATTCAAAAACAATGTAACCCTTGAAGTTAAACAATCGTTACTTTAAATTTATAAATTAATTTAATAAGCAAATTTCCGCTATTCAAGATCAGTTAATAACATGATGGCAATTAGCCATTTAATCCTTTAACTAATTACAGCAAAAAACTTAACTTAAAAAACAGCAATTATATTCAAAAACAATGTAGCCCTTTACACTAAACAATTGATTTTTTTAAATTTAGAAGTCAATTCAATAAGCAATTTTTCTCTATTTATTTTGATAAATATTTTGAAAACTTGATTTGCCATATTTATGCTTATGTAACTAATTAGACCAAAACCTTACATTTTATTTGAAATTCTTAACGTATCATATTATTCACTAAACACAAAATTTTTCGTATCAAATAACAATTTTAATTTAATTTATTATATGTGATATTGGTTAGAGAAGACCCCCATTTTGTCGAGGGGATTCCCCCCACTAACCGCTACCAACTCTAACTTACGTAATAAATTAAGCAATTGTTTGACAATTCCTCAGATTTAAGAAGAAATTTTATTTGAATTTAACTTAATCAAATGTCCACTTTCCCAAAAACTTTTCGATATAAAATTTTTAATTAAATGAAAAAGAAAGAAATTAACGTCTGACCTTAAATTCAGGATCACTCCTAAATCCAGGTAGATTATTCCTTTTTCTCCCTCGAGATCGTTGTTTCTGGGGTGGCCATCTTGGAATGAAAGCGTCCCTGATTTTGTCTTTTGGCGTCCCTGCTGCGAAGTCTTTGTTTCCAACGCCCAGGATGTTCCTTTTGTGTTGTAATGGGAGAATGTTATGTCCTCACTTCAAAACTCGAAAAAATTTGACCTTCCACTTTCCATTTATCTATTTGTATCGTCCTATTTATAATTTAATTAAAATTTTTTTCTTTTTTACGGTTCTACTTTATAGTTTGAATTTAAAATTTTGAAGTCCACTTTTATTTAATTTTATTTTCACTGCTCATTTTTTCACTGTTCATTACTAACAAGTTTTAATTTAAATTTAGAAACACTGTCCTTTAAAAATTTATTACATTTGCTGTAATGTTCTCTTTTAGCACTTAACAAACTGCTGAGAACGCCACCGCGTTGATGTTAACTAAGGAAACAACTTTTAGAGAAATTCATTCTGCAAAAGGGTCCCCATCACACTTGCAGCTACATTTCGGCGACACACACTCTCGCTCTTAGTCCGACATTAGCACTTCGTCATTAACAGATTACGAAAATTAAAAACAAAGGCTTGTGACCTGAAGCGCACTTATACCCTATTACCTCCACGACTTTCCAAGCAACACTACTCGCTCTACCTCTAGGCTTTCTTGTTCTCACGGAGGCTATCATCACGTTACTTATTTTCGACCAATTAAAATGACGGCTGGCTTTTAAAATGACGTCACGACATCAGGTGGCAATTTACCATCGCTTCTGTTTACTACCCCAGGCACTGCGACCTCGCTCCAAAATGATCAAAATCTGTCGGTTTCTTGAATTTGGGTTTAGCTCCTTTATTTGGCGTTTTCGCGTTTTTTTGGTACAGGGTATATACTTTTCCTCTTGAAAAATCGCGTCTTCTCGAATATCGATGGTGGTTGTATGTGTATTTTGAAGTTTTCTCTAATTTCCATATAATTTACCTGTTTTTTGAAAATATACTAACCCTCCTATTCCTGCTAATGGCTTAGCTCTCAGATTTTTAAATTACGGAATTTCAATATCATTGCGACGGTATTTGTTAATCCCGATTCTGTCCCGTCGCAACACACTCACACACACACACACACACACACACACACACACACACACACACACATATATATATATATATATATATATATATATATATATATATATATATATATATATTTCCTACAATATAAACGGTTTTTAAACGAAACCGATTCAAACCGTATACTTCTATTTATTATAAATAGTGCATCTATATTGTGATGTAGTATTATATAGTCTTCGGTTTCTCAAATAAACCTTGAAAAATAGAATTAACTTTTGTTTATAGTCTATTGTATAGTGAAGTAAAATTTGTACTAAAAAACTATAGTAATATTTGCTTTATAGCTGCAAGTTTTATTACTCACCATGTATCATTTTATTTTGATACCGGTTACGTGTCACATTAATATGGATACCTTTATATTCACATTGCTGTAAATGTGTAAAGAAAGAGTTACAGTGTTAGTCTATAACTAATAGTTAATACGGGACAACACTACAAACCTTATAATATACGTAGGATGTACACTTTATTACAAATAATAAAGTCAAAAATACTTCTATTACCACTATGTTCGTAGTGAAGCAATTTATAACTCATTGACAAAGGTATGTGAAATAAGTTAAGTACATTTCGATTACCAAATCATCATCACCAGACGGTACACATAGGCTAACATTGAATCGATTCAAAGAGTTATTACTTACGACGGTGATACAATAACGAGCAGCATTCACCTTCACACTAATGTGCAGGTTAACGTCGCCGGTTGCAGCTGCAAATCCATAACTAACCGGAAGCTTTGCCTAAATACATTTAACTTAATTGCCTATTAACTTTATCTTTTTCAACAAAACTTCAACCATACAAGGAAGTTGTTTTCGTTATATAATTTACAATAAAATATAGTGTAATTTTGTTTAAAATATAGCTTTATACTATTTACAAACAGTTTTACTACTGAGGGCTTATTCTCAAGTTTGCAGGCATAAGATTTATGAAGTTTACAAAAAATAAGATTATGGTTTATGGGTAATAGGACAGTCTATTTGTATACTAGTATTGATATGTGTATATATATGTATGTATGTATGTGTATGTGTGTGTGTGTGTGTGTGTGTGTGTGTGTGTGTGTGTTGATACGAATTCCTTCACGGATGGAAAAATAAAATGAATAGTTATTTTTTGGAGTAGGCCTACATCCGTTCGTTTTGCAGTGCACAAAATCGCCGTTTCGCTTATATTTAATCTAGCATTGACGAGGAACCAAACAACAATTGAAGAACGATACTGTTATCAACTGTTGCTAGAATGTCTTTAACTGTTGATGGGTTCACCTCGTTAATGCTACATGAGATTCTATCGAAACGTCGGAACTGCTATTTTATGGTAAGCAGAATGAATGGATGTACTCCAGATATTAAATATTCATCATATATATATTTATATACATATAACATATGTATTTACGTTTCTACGTACAGATGAACGTATAACATATAATTATAAATAAATATAAATATATATATATATATATATATATATATATAATAATTTAAAAATATGTCAAAAATAAGAATACTTTTATTGAATATATTTATTCAATGCTTTTCGCCGATAAAATAGAACCAGCATCTTCAGGAAAATAAAAAAAAGTATTCTTGTTTTTGAAATATTTTTAATTTATTAACTATAATACCAGAAATCATATCACCATATTTAATATATTAATATATATATATATATATATATATATATATATATATATATATATATATATATACACACATATATATATATATGTATGTGTGTGTGTGTGTGTGTGAGTGTGTGTGTTTGTGTGTGTGTGTGTGTCGAAACACATAATGGTCGTACACAAATCGTTTAATGTTCTGGTGTCACGTGTAAAGACTCCTCCTTGAGTAACCCAATATGTTGAAATTTTAGGTAAATAATTTTAATAATTGTTATTATTGCAGAGATTAGTTAACCTAATTTCTTCCATTCTCTCAAGTGTACGTACAAATAAGATGAATGTTTAATTTGTAAATAGATTAAAATTTTGTTCTTACAGATCGTTTTAGTAGATTTTTTTAGTGGCAACATACCCGTCCTTGAGCACCCCTTTAATACACATCTCACTTGAATCCTTGGCGAATTGTTTGTGTTATATATATATATATATATATATATATATATATATATATATATATATATATATATATATATATATATATATATAATATATATATATATATATATATATATATATATATATATATATATATATATATATATATATCGTTGTGCCAATATCGTTGTTTTGAAAAAAACATATTTTTTAAAATATCAAATGATGATAATAATTTGTTGTATAATTGTTTAAATATCTTATTTGAACGAATAATGATTTATTATACAATGATAATGTTTTAAATTGTTGCAAAAAATTGTAACAAAACAATTTATAATGGTAATTTCAATATATTAACTGACATTTAGGATTTACAGTAACTGAGTTTAGGATTTGTAAATGGGGAAACTCTTCTGGTGATTAAAAAATATACGGTGACGAGGTAAGAAATAAAAGGCAGATCGAGTAAAACGATATACATGCGAAAACATATTAACGTAGGTGTTGTCAATGTCTTCTATACTTGGTTGAAACTATTAATAATAATATATATATATATATATATATATATATATATATATATATATATATATATATATGTATATTTATATATATATATATATATATATATATATATATATATATATATATATATATATATATATATATATATATAGAGAGAGAGAGAGAGAGAGAGAGAGAGAGAGAGAGAGAGAGAGGAATATATTCCCTATATAAGATAATTGGAAATCTTTACAAACGATAATAATTTTTTTTTTTTAATCTTTAATTGTAAGCAATAAGTTTTGTCAAACACGGATAGGGTTTAGATTAGAGGTTTTATTAGGGTTTAAATTAAAAATCCAAAATTCTGAGATTTTGCTATTGTTTAAATCGGAATAAGTTTCAACGTGACAACGTAAGAAAAATCCATAATCGATCTGTGTCTTAAATTGTGTCCAATTTGACGTGGGTGGAACAGTTTGGGTTTTAACAAAGTTAGAAGTCATAGAAGATGCTTTTATTGGGATACTGTTGGTCATATTGTACAAAAGTTCTCGTATTTACAGATTCAAAGCTTTATCTTGGTCATCATTGAATGACCAACTTTTTTTTCGTCGGACAATAATAAGGTATACGTTGAAATACAACTATCGATGATGATAAAACCTATCTCTTTCATTTATCGTTTTTATAATGAATTCAACTGTATCTAACAAGCTATTTTTACCTCTTACAGCGAAATGGTATAATGATAAAGAAGCAGTGAAGAAGAAAGAAGAGTAATGGAGATTTGTTTATTCTTTCATGGAGGAAACTAAATAAAAATCATTGAATAATAAGTTCAAACTTTGCATGACACTATGAACGACATTTGAAGTTCCTGACATATTTTCCGTGATAGATTACTTTTAAAGAAAATTATATTAGATTTAGTAAAACGTCTCTTCTTCAAGTTCTACAAAGCGTTGTCTTACTGGAGGAAAATCTAATTTATTTTGTTTGTATACTTGAGAGGAAAAGTAACAGGCTGTAATATAAAAAGCAACTTACACTATTTATAAATGAGAAAATATATCTGAGGCTATATGTTAAAGCTATAAAGCGTATGGCTACCCGGAAGTCTAATACAGCAAGTGGGTTCAAAATAGTGATTAAGGAGCTGAGCATGTTACCTTTGGAGAATAAGGAACTGAGTTTCTAGGTAATAAGAAATACTGATAAAATGCAGGCAAAAATGCTGAATTGTAGAAAATAAATGGTTGTAAAAAAAAATCAAAGAAGTATTCAAAAGAAAAATAAAAGTCTACTACCAAATTATATTGTTAATAATTGTAATGTTCAGAACCAAAACGTACTCAAATGAACTGAAAAAGAAATTACAAAAAAATATGATAAAAAAAATTAGTGATCGGGTGTTAAAATAAAAATTAATTCATATAATTTATAATTAGTTTTATTTCAAAATAACAATTTCTAAATGGACTTTAGCATATCGAAATACGGTCCCTAATTGACACTATGTGCAAACATTTTAGACAAAATTAATCAAGCTCCAAATCTAGTTAGTAAATAATTTAATTCCAATTTTCGGAGTCGTTCAACCATAACAATATTTGATAAAGTAATGTATTTCTTCAATAACGTGCCGTATTATTCTTTAGTCCCTATGAAGGCATTATATGTTTATACCTTGATATAAGTCTCTAAATTTCGTTTTATTCTGAAAAATGTAGGAGCTTGTTTTGAAGTAAGTTCAGGAATAGGAGAAATATTCAGACGTATAATAAATACGAATCCCCTTCAAACCCTTCAGTTTCAATTTGCCTGCTGTTTGTGTGTGTGTGTGTGTGTGTGTTGTAACGGTCTGGAAGGCCGTCCAAATTGGGAAATTAATAATTTCCTATTTTTTAAATAACAATTTTAATAATTAAATAATAAGGTTTTAATTTATTGTATAATGAAACGTTGTAAAGAGTGAAGAAGCCAGTAACATCTTGAATAAGTATTATTAAGACACATTAAAAATTAAAATAAAATAAAACTGTAATAACTAACTAAATTTGACAAACGGGAGTGGAGGGAAAATTTTCTAAGTGCCGAAAAATGCTAACCTGAGAACTATGCCACGTAGAACTATCATCGAAATTTTGAAATGACCAGAAAAATCCAAAATAAACAATAATGGAAACTGAATTTAAAAAACTCAAATAACAAAAATGTTACAGCCATTTTAAAATAATAGACATTTGTCAGTGTTCTAAAACAGATAACAAAAAAAGAAGCACGGAGATAGCGACCAGCTTAGAGCAGGGGGAAAGGTGACATAGCAGCAATAAATACAGGAACTTAGGGACGTGTAGGGCAGTCTGTAAAAATTTTTAATACGAGGTGCTAACGGCCGTAATGTCGGATCAAGCCTAGGACCACCACCATTGGCCAGATGGAACAAAACTACCACGTTTCCGCAGTATACTTCCATCCATGGACGAGGGCTTCAGACTCAGTCTCCGGGACGTGAAAATGGAGAAAGACATTTTCTTCGAGTGACCAGGGATGGCAACTTCTGATGTCCAGGGACAAGGGAATCCAGACGAGAGGACTATAGGACCGGCAGGGAAATTCTTGGCAAGTCATTTTTTCTATTATATACAAATTAACGTCAATTTAGTCAGGTAAAGTTATTAAATTCAAATTACCAATTAAACCTAAACAATGACTCCACTCTATGTTGAAAAATTAAATAAATCTAAAAGTAGTAAAATTTATTAGTATAACAAAATTTTAAATAATAATAATAAATATTAAATTTACAAAGTGGTTTTGGCCATAAGCCAATCATTTTCAAGAAGACCAGATTTATTGAATCATATAAATTTTAAAATTATTTATAATAAAATGTGAATTTACCAATTCAATCTTGAAATGAGAAGATACAATTTTGTATTATGTTAAATTGGGAAATAATTTTGTTTAAAAATGTGTAAATGTAATTAATGAATTATATATGAAATGTAGGATTTAAATATGTGAAAAATAACGAACTTTTAATTAACTATTTGAGAGAGTTATATATATTTTATTTGAAAAGATAATTATTTTAGTTTAAAATCAGTAATTAAATACATTATAAAAACTTATAGTATTTTAATTTATCCTGTGTTGAACAAACAATAAAAAGTGTTAGTTTTTTCCAACTAATAAAAAATTGTTATAAAATCAAAGTACATTTTTAATTAAATTTCATTACCTAATAAAAATATGAAATTCAGAACCTAATGTTTCTTCAAACGAGTTCTCTCCTGAGAACAATTTTATTGAGCTATTCTAAAAATTAGTTGGTTTTTTGTTACACACAAAACGGAGTGAGCAGCAGATATATAAATATATAATAAATATGTAGTTGTGCCAATGAAACGGGTGGACGTTGCAGTGTGTGTATGTGTGTGTGTGTGTGTGTGTGAGAGAGAGAGAGAGAGTGTGTGTGTTGTGTGTGTGTGTGTGTGTTTGTGTGTGTGTGAGTGTGTGTGTGTGTGGCTATCACAGATTAGAGGAACGAATTACACAAAATGATATTTTATATGAACATAAAATCCAATAGAAGGTCTTATATCAATTAAAATATACCTTATGTACTACTAAAGTGAGTAAAGATTGCGTGCGGAAAAAAATGTGGATTACAATTAGATAATGTAAACAATGTCGTCGGGGGTGAGAATACTATCCTGAGGAGACATTACGGCCAAATAAATAGATACTAGGACAAACTTTTCCAGACGGAGCAAACGTTATGCACGGAAAGTATATGAACAACTGTAACTGTGCTACTAGTATTCCCATATCCGGCATCAATATTTACTCAGTGGGTTTCTAGTACAACTTATTTTTCCAAATAAATCTTTATGAATAACATGATGGAAGAAAATATTATGTATATATGCCTATAAAATGATAAACTTTGCAAATTGTTATTTCTATTATAAAATGTAAAATGAGGTAATGAGCCCCATTATTACTAAATATTGGGTAAATATTCATAAAAAAGGCAATAAATAATAGTATAAATGGGAGAAAATGACTTGAAAAAATTATTTCAATGGGTGTTCCGCGTTTTTTGTTATTTAAGATAAATTTAATTGACAATTTAAGTCATGAGCTTATATGTTAAGAATTAATAATTTTTGTATGAATCACACTTGCTAATTAGTTCCCACCTAATGCCTGCGGGATAAATCATTGTACACGACTCCTGGCGTAGTGTGTTTACATTTTACTACTATTACAACTTTATCACAATTTACTACGACCTTCCTTGGGATTTAAAGTTACCTAACGATAATTAATCTTATAGCATTTTATAACTTAATTACATAATTGTCTTGTTGATATTTTTATTAAAAGATAATAAGAATTATAAAAGTTAATTAACAAAATTATTACAGATGTCGCAATAATTTGATATTCAACGCACGAGAACTAGACACTTTGAGCATTTATCGATTTTCTCTTAGTAATACCATTATCTAGGAAGAGGAAACAATATGTTTAACAATATGTAAATGTGTAATTCATAAAATAAAATAGCGTTGTATATTGGGAAATCGATAAGAACGTAACACAAATTAATAAAACTGTTTTTATTTCAATATTTGCTAGATATTTATTTCATATTGAAACCTCCTGTCCGGTAGTAAAAAAAAAAAACAGTACAATACATAACATAACATAGAGGTGATAGAGATAACAACTAAACATGTGTACTAACACTTTCAACTGTTTACTACCCTAACTAGCTTTGTCGACATCTACGTCACCACTTATTGGTTTTCACTCAATTAACCTTGAATAATAACAGTCTTAACAATTATTATAATTTAAGTTTAAAACAATATTTCAAGTATTTTTATATACAAACATTTTAAATTACATCATATATGCATTAACATATTAACCTAATTAATATTTATAACTTTAAATTTATATAATTTAAAACTATAGATGTGGCTACAGTAACTATATTAGATAGACTATAGCCATCGCTATTATAGGCCTACATATATAATGTTCCTTAGACGAATATTTTACCTTGCTTTTACCTTACAATAAAAAAAGGATCTTGGCCTACGAGTAAATAAAGCAGTTGTTTTATGTTAATAAATAAAAACAATACAATCTTGTGGAATTCATTAACTCAATGTTATACACATTTTTTATATGGGATAGTCCATTACAAAATAATTGAAACACAGTTTTTAATGTAGACAAAAATGATTGTTAGCATTATTATCCAGGTTTGCCTTTTGAAACCTTCTGCACCATAAATTGATCATCGGGTAGTTTCCGGAACAGAGTTACCACTTCTCATTCAGCAGTAAAAAGTTGTACTACGGTAAATAGTTTGAGGACTTTTCAACTACAAACACAATGCTAGAGGACTAGAAGTTAAAAACTGGAAGGGGAAAAAAGAGAAAAAAAATATTTCTTTTAAACAGGCTAGTAGTTTTATTTCTTTTAAAGGGTTTGCTTTTATTATTAATTCATTATTTTAAAAAATATCAAAAATAGGAGATTACTTGGTAGTAAAAATGTTGAATATGGATTTTCCAACGTTAACCTTGTCTGTGATATCATCGGAAACATTCCAGTAAAAATTATTTATAGCAGTAAGAAATAAAAACTTCGTGTATGATACATGGCAATCAATAAATATAATGGGAATAAATATATGTATATATATATATATATATATATATATATATATATATATATATATGCATGTGTATGTGTATGTGCGTGTGCGCACGCGCGCGTGTGTATGTGTGTGTGTGTGTCTATGTATTTATGTATGTATAAGACGAAAAAGATACGTAAATTTAAACTTATCGGCTAATGAAAAATAATATCTTATCTGGGTGGGTATGTTGGTCGATGAGTGTGAGTGTGGATGTCAGAATGTGTGTGTGTGTGTGTGTGTGTTTATCTGTGTATATGTGTGTGAATGTGTTGTGTGTATGTTTGTGTGTGTATGTGTGTGTCTGTGTGTGTGTTTGTGTGTATGTGTGTGTGTGTGTGTGTGTGTGTGTGTGTGCGTGTTTATGTGTGTGTGTGTGTGTGTGTTGCAACGGGCAACCTTTTTTATTTTACTTTTATTTTTTCAGTTACTCTGATAATTATTAGGGCCTATCTTTCCTTATACCTTTTAATTACTTATTATTTTTTTCAACGTCTTTGTCTACCCAATACCTAACAGTCGATCTCCAATGGTAGAATGACCTAAGAGGGATATCTGTCTGTCAACTGAACCTGTGGTTTCCCTGCCAAGATATCATAGGAAAACCTTAGCTCCTAGATTCTAAGCCAATTATTGGAGTATTTTCTTACGCTATCATAACATTGGGGAGTAGATCAGCCGATACTTTGGGACAACTACCCCTAACTCGACCTGTACGTAACCTAGGACTATAGGGGTAGTTTTGGATGATGCAGGGGGTTGATGCGGCCTTGATCCTAGCCTTGGGGGTGGATTCGACCACGTTTAGAGGGGTAGGGGTAGTTTTTTCAAAAAAATAAATTCCAACCCACTGACCTAAGCTGGATAAATTACATCCAACCTAACCTAACCTACGTGTGGGGGGTGACCTCAGCTACGTTCAGGACCATCCCCGGGGGTAGCTCCGAGGGTGGATTCGGGGTGGGGGTAGTTTTCGAAAAAATTTTGGAAAAACGTTTCTTGACCGATAGGGTGAGTTTAGAGTGCATTAGCGGCACGGTTCGGGGAAGTTTCACCTAGGGGTAGTTTTTAAATAAAATATGAAATTGCCGAAAATCGATCGGTTGGATCAACAGACAGTACGGGATACGTGTAGAGTCCAGTACGGACCGTTGCGGGGGTGGTTTCACCTAGGGGTAATTTTTAAATAAAATATGAAATTGCCAAAAATCGATCGGTTGGATCAAATGACCGTACGGGATATGTGTAGAGTCCATTATGGTAGGCCGTGTGGGTAGTTTCACCTGTTTTCAGATTGCCAAAAATGATCGGGGTCCTAGGTAAAATCCACTCCCGAACCCACGCTTGAGGTAACACCGCCTAGGAGCGGGCAAAGCTAACACGGAGCATGGTCTCGGGTTAAAGCCAATCCGAGCCTAGCCACCCAGCAGCTAGGCCTTACGTAAAGCTAACACGGAGCAAGGCCTCAGGTAAAGCCAACCTGGGTAAAGTAACCCTGGAATAGCTCCGGTGGTGGGGGTAACTTGTGGAAAGATTTAATGGTTATCTGATGACGTATCCGCGATCGAGCGACTCTATGCAGGTATTAGGCCCACCCTAACTAGAGTGTTCTACCACTAAATGATGTGGCTGATGCGGGGCAAGGGGCTATGATTGCCAAACTCAAAACTTGTCTATGCTACTAAATTAATAAACAATGCAATAAAGCCTTATCGATTGAGGGAATACGTTTGGCCTACATAGCCGGTGACCGTGTAAAGCTAGACATGTGCAAACCTGCAGAGATAACACATTATCTTGAAACCGCAACGGCAGCCGGTGACCGCTATAGCAAGCTTAAAACCCTCACGGCTGTGTCGTTGTGAATCTAGGCCCTTGTTTATGTTTTGATTACTATATCAACTTACTAGGTACTATCGGCATACCAAGGCCTACATATATAATCAGAAATCAGTGTAAATAATCAAATAGCCTCAATGGATACATCCTATAGCTGTAAATGTATCTAGATATAAAGGTATATATGGAGAAACACTAATAATGAGGCCTATCACAAAACGTGAATAAATATATGATATAAAATGATCCTAAAACGATGCTAAGCCAACATCTATGCTATCATACATAGGCGTATATACCATGTTAAGCCAACATACGTGATAGCACACATAATGTGTTAAACAAATATGCGTGTAAACCTGCATACATACTATGCTACGCCGACTTACACGAATCCCTAAATGTGCCTACTATGTCGGTAAACCACTGGCCAAAGCCTATATGATCTGAGCCTGACACACATTTACACCTCGTCTATCAGGTAGAACCTGGCAACCGTATAATACGGGAAGTACTATATGGTATAGCTAACAATGCATAACCTATCACGCCCATGACGGTCAACAAATATTACAATATAATTAAAACGTTACGCAACCTTTATACATAAAATGCTAAGCCAACATTCAGGCATATATATACTATGTTAAACCAGCATGCAATATACTCTAAATAGCCATATATACGCTGTTAAACCAATATGCAGGTTAACCTATATACATCCTGTATTAGGCAAATATCCCCGTTACCCACATAGGCCTATATAATATGTTAAGCCAGGATGAATGATAGCTTATATAGTGTGTTAAACAAATATGCTTGTAAACCTACATAAATAATATGCTAAGCCTAAATACTGTGCTAAACAGATATGCGTGTAAACCCACATAAATACTATGCTAACCAACATGGATGCTATCCTACATAGGCTTATATACTATGTTAAGCCTGCATACGTGATTGCCCTAAATAGTGTGTTAAATAAATATGCGTGTAAACCAAATAAATACTATGCTAAGCCAACATGCATGCTATCATACTATGTTAAACCTAAATACATAATAGAATACATAATGTGTTAAACATATATGTGTGTAAGCCTGCATAGATATTATGCTAAGAAGTAATGGGCCTACAAAATATAACACATTATATCCAGTGCATAGTTTAGCTAATGGTTAGCACACACTATCCTACAAGCTGCCCACAAATTATCACATAATACCTGATACATAGCCTGGCTAATCATTAACACATAGTATGCCCCAACACATAATATCCGGTGCATAGCCTCGCTAATGGTTAGCACATAGTAGCCGATGCTGAGCCTGGCTATGGAATATCACATATTATCCGATGTGTAGCCTGACTAATGGTTAACACATCCAATGCATAGCTTGGCTAATGACCAACATAAAGTTTCGATAATGGTTAACTAATAGTTATTTTTAACTATGGGTTAACATATAGTATCCGATAAGTAGCTTGACTATAGCCCAACACATAATCTCCAGTGCATAGCCAGGCTAATGTTCATCATGTAGTACCCAATGCATAGCTTGAGTATGGTTTAACAAACAGTATCAAAAGCATAGCTTGACTATGATTATTACATAGTATCCGATGAGTACATTGACTAAGGTTTATCTCATAGTATCCGTAGAGTAGGTTGATTACAAACTAACACATAATATTCATTGCATAGTCTGGCTAATGGTTATGAAATAGTACCTGTTGCATAGCTAGGCTAATGATTAACACATAGTACCCGATGCATCGCCTGACTAGGGCTAGCACATGGTATCCGAGGTATAGATTGACTAATAGTTAACACATGGTATCCAAATCATAGCTAGGCTAGTGGATAACTAATGGTTAGTTTGACTATGGTTAACACACAGTATCCGATGCGTAGCTTAGCTAATGGATAACACACAGTACCTGTTGCATAGCTTTGCTAATAGTATCCGATGAATGACTTGACTAGGGGTAACACACAGTATCCGACGCATAGCTTGACTACAAGTTAACAAATAGTATCCGATGAGAAGCTTGAATACAAAGTAACACACAATATCCATTGCATAGCTTGGCTAATGTTCATCATTTAGCACCCGATGTATAGCTTGACTATGGGCTAACACATAGCATCTGATGAGTGGTGTGATATAAGGTAACACATAGTATCCGATGCACAACTTAGGACCGAATATGACGTCATCCAGGGCGGAGAACAAGATGGCGGCTATGTTGATACCGTGTTCAAACGGGCTATGGCCAGTGCAGGCTAGATCAAATAACCAACGTTTCAACTAAACTACTGTCTTACGCTAAGTTTAACCGACCAACATACGCGAAGTTCAAACGAACAACATTTACACCAAGTTCAAATAGGCTTCCGCTGGTGAAGGCCAGATCAACGTTTCAGCTAATCAACCAACATCTACACCGAGGTCAAATGGGTTATGGTTAGTGATGGCACCGGCAAAAGCCCTAGGCCTTAGACAGTATATAGATAGCTACCAACGCTTACCAAAATATCTATATAGAAACCGTCAAGGCCTTTACACATATTGTCTAGGTATGTTGTATCATTTACAGCATACTAACTAAGGTAAAGCTACCTTTCAGGTATGCCCCAGGTAAAGCTACCTTGGAGTCAGGCCATAGGTAAAGACACCGTCGAGTCAGGTCTTAGGTAAAGCCATCCTGAAGTCAGGTCTTAGGTAAAGCCACCTTGGAGTCATCTTTAGGTAAAGCAGGACCATAGGTAAAGCCGGTTTGGAATGGTAAAACAACTATCAATGCTTGCCCAATCTCAATAGTACACATCCTGTATTAAACCGTTATGTGCGTTACTCTACATCCTGTGTTAAACCAATAAGCGTGTAAACCTACATTCCTCCTGAAATAAGACAATATGGATGTTACCCTACATACTGTGTTAATCCGATATGCACCTTACCTTACATAGGCCTAAATACTGAGTTAAGCCTGGATGAATGTAAAGCTACATTCCTCCCGAAATAAGACAATATGCATGTTACCCTACATAGTGTGTTAACCCGATACTCACATTACCTTACATAGGCCTACATACTGAGTTAAGCCTGGATGAATGTAAAGCTACTTTCCTCCCGAAATAAGACAATATGGATGTTACCCTACATAGCCCTACATACTGCGTTAAGAAAATATGCATGTTAACCTACATTTCTCCTGAAATAAGACTATGCGTTACCCTAAATACTGTGTTAACCCATATACATCCTGTATTAGGCCAATATGCGTGATACCCTACATTCCTCCTGTGATAGGCCAATATGTACGTAAAGCTACACACCAACACATGCTCTGTTAATCTAATATGCATGTAAACCCGTATTAGGTATATATGGGTGTTAACCTACATAGGCCTACATACTGTGTTAAGCCGATATACATGTAAATCTACACACATCCTGTAATAAACCAATATGCACGTTACCTTACATTATCCTGCAGATTGTGCTAAGTCAATAAACAGTGTTATTACGTTTCATTGCAGGTGTAGATCATACACACAGAGCTCGACAAATAAATGCTTGTTTAAAACCTTTACAGTAATATTGTTAATCGCCAGCACCCGACCGCGATAGCACACTCTGGACATATCAACATAACCGCAGCAAATGACGTCAAACACAATGTCGGTCAAGACGGCGTCCGGAACATCGGTAGGTCATCTGTATAGGATTAATTGTTGCTTGCCACCTATACTTACTTTAACACTAGTCCATCTATCACAGAAAGGAGAAATCGGCCTATTGCTGAGCACAAGGGCGGGCGTATACAAATCTGAACGAGTTCAACATGCCTATGTAACCCCTATCAACCTTGACGTAATCAACCCCTAACCAAGAAAACAATATAAGTACGGACAGCACAGACCCAAGTCCTCAGACAACACCATAGTAGGTGTCTACTACTGGACAGATACTCTCACAATCGAGAAGAAAGCCTTCCACAAACTATCACCGTATCGTCGTAGATTACGATCGTTTCGTACTTGGAAAGGAGTGTCAAATGATACTGTCTCAGCGAAGCGGGATTCTTTTACACCGGCCAAGAAGATCAAACATTGTGCTTTACATGCGCCGGAGGCCTTAAAGATTGGTCAGCGAATGATGATCCGTTACAGGAACATGCAAAGTGGTTTCCTAAATGTAAATACGTAGTGGGTATATGTGCTAAAAAGGCCCTGATAGGGGTAGACATCTGTACAACAGACGATGAAGACTACTCAGACGACGATGAAGGTGTAAACAATCAGGATGGTCGTACGCTATGCAAAATTTGCTGTATCGATGAAATACAGGCTGGCCTTCTACCGTGCGGACATGTGTTTGCCTGTCTGGGGTGTGCATTGAACCTTCAAGAGTGTGGCATATGCAGAGTGCAGACATCCGCTACGATAAGAGTATATCTATCGTAGCTAAGCCTAATGTAAATAATATTATGTGATCAATAAAATGATTTTGTTTACATGTGTTTGTACTTTTGTCGGAGAAAAAACGAAACTCCTTTAATAAAACAAACTATATAGGTATAGGTCAACATGGGATAAGGTAATAGGTACTAGTGTCTTGATAATAGAGACGTATATTTACATTAATAATAATATGATTTGATCAATAAACAAAATTAAACATTCAATCTTAAATCTAATTATAATTGCTCTGCTATTGCTTTATACACATTTATACAAAAGCTTAGACACATTACTAGATATCTAGGTAATTAATATATCAACTCAGCCTCTAGACAAGTTCAACACTAGCTCTTAATATTAGACATTTCTTCTGTAAACTGTAAAAATTCCTGGCGTAATTCATCTGGCGTAATTTAGGCTAAATATAACTTCGCAAAAACATGTAAACTCATGTCCTAGGTCTAATGCTAAATCTAGCGTGGTATTTCTAACAAAAATATAAACTGTCGTTAAAATCTGATTAGGGCAAATCACAGGCCCTTCTCCAAGGTGGCTTTACCTAAGACCTAACTTCAGGATGGCTTTACCTAAGACCTGACTCGACGGTGTCTTTACCTATGGCCTGACTCCAAGGTAGCTTTACCTGGGGCATACCTGAGAGGTAGCTTTACCTTAGTTAGTATGCTGTAAATGATACAACATACCTAGACAATATGTGTAAAGGCCTTGACGGTTTCTATATAGATATTTTGGTAAGCGTTGGTAGCTATCTATATACTGTCTAAGACCTAGGGCTTTTGCCGGTGCCTTCACTAACCATAACCCATTTGACCTCGGTGTAGATGTTGGTTGATTAGCTGAAACGTTGATCTGGCCTTCACCAGCCGTAGCCTATCTGAACTTGGTGTAAATGTTGTTCGTTTGAACTTCGCGTATGTTGGTCGGTTAAACTTAGCGTAAGACAGTAGTTTAGTTGCAACGTTGGTTATTTGATCTAGCCTGCACTGGCCATAGCCCGTTTGAACACGGTATCAACATAGCCGCCATCTTGTTCTCCGCCCTGGATGACGTCATATTCGGTCCTAAGTTGTGCATAGGATACTATGTGTTACCTTATATCACGCCACTCATCAGATGCTATGTGTTAGCCCATAGTCAAGCTATACATCGGGTGCTATATGATGAGCATTAGCCAAGCTATGCAATGGATATTGTGTGTTACTTTGTATTCAAGCTTCTCATCGGATACTATTTGTTAACTTGTAGTCAAGCTATGCGTCGGATACTGTGTGTTACCCCTAGTCAAGTCATTCATCGGATACTATTAGCCTAGCTATGCAACAGGTACTGTGTGTTATCCATTAGCTAAGCTACGCATCGGATACTGTGTGTTAACCATAGTCAAACTAACCATTAGTTATCCACTAGCCTAGCTATGATTTGGATACCATGTGTTAACTATTAGTCAATCTATACCTCGGATACCATGTGCTAGCCCTAGTCAGGCGATGCATCGGGTACTATGTGTTAATCATTAGCCTAGCTATGCAACAGGTACTATTTCATAACCATTAGCCAGACTATGCAATGAATATTATGTGTTAGTTTGTAATCAACCTACTCTACGGATACTATGAGATAAACCTTAGTCAATGTACTCATCGGATACTATGTAATAATCATAGTCAAGCTATGCTTTTGATACTGTTTGTTAAACCATACTCAAGCTATGCATTGGGTACTACATGATGAACATTAGCCTGGCTATGCACTGGAGATTATGTGTTGGGCTATAGTCAAGCTACTTATCGGATACTATATGTTAACCCATAGTTAAAAATAACTATTAGTTAACCATTATCGGATACTTTATGTTGGTCATTAGCCAAGTTATGCATTGGATGTGTTAACCATTAGTCAGGCTACACATCGGATAATATGTGATATTCCATAGCCAGGCTCAGCATCGGCTACTATGTGCTAACCATTAGCGAGGCTATGCACCGGATATTATGTGTTGGGGCATACTATGTGTTAATGATTAGCCAGGCTATGTATCAGGTATTATGTGGTAATTTGTGGGCAGCTTGTAGGATAGTGTGTGCTAACCATTAGCTAAACTATGCACTGGATATAATGTGTTATACTTTGTAGGCCCATGTCTTCTTAGCATAATATCTATGCAGGCTTACACACATATATGTTTAACACATTATGTATTCTATGATGTATTTAGGTTTAACTTAGTATGATAGCATGCATGTTGGCTTAGCATAGTATTTATTTGGTTTACACGCATATTTATTTAACACACTATATAGGGCAATCACGTATGCAGGCTTAACATAGTATATAAGCCTATGTAGGATAGCATCCATGTTAGTTAGCATAGTATTTATGTGGGTTTACACGCATATCTGTTTAGCACAGTATTTAGGCTTAGCATATTATTTATGTAGGTTTACAAGCATATTTGTTTAAAACACTATATAAGCTATCATTCATCCTGGCTTAACATATTATATAGGCCTATGTGGGTAACGGGGATATTTGCCTAATACAGGATGTATATAGGTTAACCTGCATATTGGTTTAACAGCGTATATATGGCTATTTAGAGTATATTGCATGCTGGTTTAACATAGTATATATATGCCTGAATGTTGGCTTAGCATTGTATGTATATAGGTTGCGTAACTTATTAATTATACTGTAATATTTGTTGACCGTCATGGGCGTGATAGGTTATCCATTGTTAGCTATACCATATAGTACTTCCCGACAAGCATATTTGTTTAACACACTATATAAGCTATCATTCATCCTGGCTTAACATATTATATAGGCCTATGTGGGTAACGGGGATATTTGCCTAATACAGGATGTATATAGGTTAACCTGCATATTGGTTTAACAGCGTATATATGGCTATTTAGAGTATATTGCATGCTGGTTTAACATAGTATATATATGCCTGAATGTTGGCTTAGCATTGTATGTATAAAGGTTGCGTAACTTTTTAATTATATTGTAATATTTGTTGACCGTCATGGGCGTGATAGGTTATGCATTGTTAGCTATTCCATATAGTACTTCCCGTATTATACGGTTGCCAGGTTCTACCTGATAGACGAGGTGTAAATGTGTGTCAGGCTCAGATCATATAGGCTTTGGCCAGTGGTTTACCGACATAGTAGGCACATTTAGGGATTCATGTAAGTCGGCTTAGCATAGTATGTATGCAGGTTTACACGCATATTTGTTTAACACATTATGTGTGCTATCACGTATGTTGGCTTAACATGGTATATACGCCTATGTATGATAGCATGCATGTTGGCTTAGCACCGTTTTAGGATCATTTTATATCATATATTTATTTACGTTTTGTGATAGCCCTCATTATTAGTGTTTCTCCATATATACCTTTATATCTAGATACATTTACAGCTATAGGATATATCCATTGAGGCTATTTGATTATTTACACTGATTTCTGATTATATATGTAGGCCTTGGTATGCCGATAGTACCTAGTTAGTTGATATAGTAATCAAAACATAAACAAGGGCCTAGATCCACAACGACACAGCCGTGCGGGTTTTAAGCTTGCTATAGCGGTCACCGGCTGCCGTTGCGGTTTTAAGATAATGTGTTATCTCTGCAGGTTTGCGCATGTCTAGATTTACACAAGTTACCCCTACCACCGGAGCTATTCCAGGGTTACTTTACCCAGGTTGGCTTTACCTGAGGCCTTGCTCCGTGTTAGCTTTACGTAAGGCCTAGCTGCTGGGTGGCTAGGCTCGGATTGGCTTTAACCCGAGACCACGCTCCGTGTTAGCTTTGCCCGCTCCTAGGCGGTGTTACCTCATGCGCGGGTTCGGGAGTGGATTTTACCTAGGACCCCGATCATTTTTGGCAATCTGAAAACAGGTGAAACTACCCACACGGCCTACCATAATGGACTCTACACATATCCCGTACGGTCATTTGATCCAACCGATCGATTTTTGGCAATTTCATATTTTATTTAAAAACCGCCCCTAGGTGAAACCACCCCCGCAACGGTCCGTACTGAACTCTACACGTATCCCGTACTGTCTGTTGATCCAACCGATCGATTTTCGGCAATTTCATATTTTATTTAAAAACTACCCCTAGGTGAAACTTCCCCCAATCGTAGCGCTAATGCACTCTAAACTCACCCTATCGGTCAAGAAACGTTTTTCCAAAATTTTTTCGAAAACTACCCCCCACCCCGATTCCACCACCGGAGCTACCCCCGGGGATGGTCCTGAACTTAGCTGAGGTCACCCCCCACACGTAGGTTAGGTTAGGTTGGATGTAATTTATCCAGCTTAGGTCAGTGGGTTGGAATTTATTTTTTTGTAAAAACTACCCCTACCCCTCTAAACGTGGTCGAATCCACCCCCAAGGCTAGGATCAAGGCCGCATCAACCCCCTGCATCATCCAAATTTACCCCTATAGTCCTAGGTTACGTACAGGCCGAGTTAGGGGTAGTTGTCCCAAAGGATCGGCTGATCTACTTAGGGGGTAGGGGTGTAAGAAACTGTAAAACTGTATGTCATTAGGTCATGTAAAGACCATAGACGGCTTTTTGGAAATTATTAATTTTTTATTAATGGTGTGACAAAGCTCACCTCTCAATGTTAACAGATAATGTTTATATATTATTTTCATATGTTTACTTTACTGATTTCGTTTTCTTTGGCTTCTGTTCACTAAAATAATTGCATTATTTAGTTTGAATCCTATTATTTTTTTACCCACTCCTACGTCGGAGAATTAAAAAAAGAACAGATGATAATTATTGGAGAAATAGAATATCCACCCTTTTAAATGAATTATGACAAATAATCCTCCACGGGTCTTAGATAGTTCGGGTATAAATGTTTCAATGTAAATAATTAAAATATAAAAGAGGTGTAAATACTTTACATGTTGGGGTCATCCTTAAGTCTATCTGTTACCTCAGTGTTACTGGTTCCGACGGTGTTTTGGCATGCCACAGAATGTCCTGCCTCAGTCACAAGGAATACGATAAGGATCTGTTCTCTTCGACTGTCGCTATCAGAATGCTACTTTTCCCAACAGGGTTAGATAATTTTGAAAATTACCGGAAAATACAAGCTCAACACCATCAGGAGTTAATTATCGGTCCGCTGAGCATTGCCGGTTGCCCGTAACAGCCATTGAAAATTTTTTACTATTTTTCATTTACGGAGATCGTGGTTTGGCGGTAGTATAAAAAATCGTTACACTTCCAAATTAAAGTTTTTAAAATTATCAATCAAAATAATTTTCAAGTGACATTGACTTAATTGATTGACATAAAATCATAAAATACAAATTGTAATCTTAAAACAAACACATACATGATCCTAATCTTTGCCTACTATTGGATATTATTTATTTTTTTCTGTAAATGTTTTTATCTCCTTTCAATCATATTCTGTAAAGTTTAACAAATAACTGTAATACAATATATGTAACAAACAAAACAACATCCTACTATAGGCTATCCTTTTGCCATAACTAAAACTGACTAAAATAAAAATAAATTTTAAAAATATTCTTTTCTTGTTCAGCTTAAATATTTTGACGTTTGCCTTTATAATTGTAATAACTTTTAATTGTTATTGAATGGTTAACCTTATACTGAATTAAAAAATATTTCACGTTCTTTTAACTGTAACAAATTCTACTGTAATAGTTATCATTCCTTCATCCCTATCTAATAAAATTTATTTCAAGAGAATCCAGACAGTGGGGAGGTACAATGATAGAATTTCTAAATACAAAATAGGCCTTTGTGTTAACCAGGATACCTAAGAATTTCCAAGTGAATTTTCAGCTCAATTGGTCTAGTAGTTTTCACGAGATTGAGAAACACACACAGGCAGAAGCCTTTACATTTTTATAAAGTAGTATAGATAAGTTGTCATAAAAAATGGGATTATACTCTTGAACTCTAGAGCCTCTTGAACTGTCTGTATCATTTTAAAAACAACTACGTTTTACCTCAACACTAGCGTAGATAAAAGTAATGTTAGGTTCCCGATTTGAAATCTCTTACCAATTATATACCTACCAATACGTTTCTAAAACTATTTTTAGTAACCTAATAAACTTTTGATGCTTCACATTTTGAATATGTACCGTTAACAGTTTTAAAGATATTAAATTTTAATTTTTAAATCACGCAAACATGTAGCAAGTGACAAGATGGGATTATGTTTTGTAGGGAATCTTCTGTCTATGTTAGACCAAAAGAACTGACCAAAGGGTTTACTCAAGGTTTACTAGAGTTAACCTATATTTAATATAGCGTATATATAAATATACGTTTATGATATATAAATGGGAGAGTTATATTTTTATTCAGATACAAACAATTTAGGAAATATATTAACTGAAATTAATTCCTATTACTAATGAAGTGAATAGTGTTTATTGAGCATCGTATTTAATGTATATATTGAACGTGTAATATGTTCAAGGTAACTTGTTATTTAGAATTTTTTAAAGCACTTCTTGCCTATTGCTCTCGTGCAACTGATAGTACTCTCTCTCTCTCTATCTCTCTCTCTGTTTCTATCTCTCTTACACACTTTGCTCATACATATACACACACTCTCTCTCTCTTTCTCACTCTCTCTCTCTTTCTAATATACTTTGCACATAAACACACACACACACACGCACTCACACACACACACACACACACACACACACACAAACACACACATGTATACACACACACACACTGTCTCTCTATTTCTCTCTCTCCCTCTCTCTCTCTCTCTCTCTTTGTGTCTCTATCTCTTACACCACACTTTGCACATACACACACACACACACATATATATATATATATATACACATACTCTCTCTTATATACTTTGCACACACACACATTCAAATGGCAGAAATGACATTTAGAGTTTATAATAGTCTAAACTAAATTTATAAAGGTGTTTAAATTACAAATAGGCCTTTCTAAAATTATAACGTGTTTCAAAATATCAATGTAACCAAAATGTAATTATACTCAAAGATAATATAAGGGCAATTTTTTTTAAAATTTGCAACATAAAATTTTCCAAGGCAGAAGAAGTACAATTAATAGATAATTTAATCAAATATATTAAGTAATGACTTTCGATTTATATTTATAAAACAATTGAGATATCAGAACTCAGGAGAATGGTAGCAGATAGGACATACTGATGGTAGGCAACTCTACATTAAGGAGAAGCCTGCAAGTGAGGACTGTATTATTCCAATCTCTAGAGGGAGAGGAGAACCAAGAGCAGAAAGGACAGATATTGATGAAATTCTTTAAATGCAGAAAGAAACCCTGGCATGTTAACATACAATTATTAGTCTTGCCAGGTAACATATCAGTTAGTCCAATTTTGTCAAGTATTTCGGCCGGAAAATGTTTCTTAAAGGTAATGGAACTATTTTAATTAGTAAAGTTTTCAAAAGTATATTACATTTTGAAGTAACTATTCATGTTGAAACTATTTTTAAAACTAAAATTTTCAACTTATCAGTCAGTAAAAGTTTTAAATCAGTTCATAAATATAAACTCAAAATATCGTAAGACGTTAAAAAAGGAGCCAATTCTAGAATTAATTATAATACTATCTGTACCAGTAGAATGATTTTGTGTGCGTGAGTATCTTGGTGTTTTCTATATGTTGTAGAAAAATTTCGCTTAGGGCATAAAACAAAGAATTAGACATAAACATCATATACAAAACATAAACAAAAACTAGACACAATTAAATATTTAGCATACACAAATGGATACAACACCAGAATAATAGACAAACTATGGTACACAATACAAATAAAAACACTAAAATTAACATTAAAGACAGGGAAAACAAATACATCACAATTCCGAAAACATTACATTACATAAACAAAACATCAAACAAGATAGCCCGAAAATTTCAAAAAAAGGATACAAAATAGCATATAAAACTTATAACAAGTTAAAATACAAAATAAAACACGATACACAAACAACTAAGATAAACTGCAAGCACCAGGCGTATACAAACTGAAATGCGACGAATGTAACAAATTCTACATTGGACAAAAGGTCGCAGCTTAAACAAATAGTCGAGGAACAAAAACAGAACACCAACTTAACATTTTACAATCACATAAAAGAAACAGGACACAAACACACAGACATTCCCCACACACTAGAACAATATGAAATTTACAGACACACAAAAACACAAAGTATAAACTTATTAAACGTATAAACACAATACAAATCACACGTACTCTTTGATACTATCGAAAACTTGCCTTTAAAACCGTCACCACTTGTCCCAACATCTCCAAGCAGAAGACACTGATGAAGATCGCCTCATAGCGATCGAAATCGTTCTGCCTCAGTAAGGTTCACAAATTTACAAAATGTAAAGTTTGGATAGTCATAAACTATTGTTTCAGTGATGCATAAGATTCACCGAACTTACTGGACTACAAAATTCAAGAATACTCTGTGAAATTATGATATGCATTTTTTTCTAATCTCTGGTGAAATAGTCAAAAACTATAAGAATATCATTGACACAACGGCTGCAAGAACATTCTGTAGGTATGAGGAGTTCTTCACAGTTCTGTTGTAGTTCACGGAGTAGGCGTTTTTGTTCAGTTCTTGAGGAAGTACATTTCTAGGTTGGTTTATGATATAAAATATTCAAGTGTTTAAACTGACTTTGTAGACAACACTCTTTACCAAATTCTGATTATTTTTATGGTCTTATTCAACTATTGTCGAAAATAACAACAAGATTAGATAAGGAAATAATAGACCCGCATGTAATGAATAGGGGATACATCCATTAGTATAAGACGGGGTTTAAATAACAATTAACCGACTAATTAACTGTCCTTGAAAATGTAATTGCATACAGTCAGTAAATATAATTGTGTTGTAAGTAGATAACGCAGTTTGTTTCTTGAACACATCGTTGGAAATAACGAAATAAAATTGAACTAAGTTATTATTAATATAAACTATTTTCATTTCATAACCACACTGGACATCTAGAGCTTCACATCCGAAAAGAGAACAAGAAATCATTTACCAACATAGAAACAATAGTCTACAAATTGTTCACGTAACTATTATTTTAAATAAAAACATGACTTTACTTATTATATTTTTAAACTCTTTTAATATATTTTTTTTTTATTGAGACACAATTGTATCATGATTTAATCACATGAACACTATATAAATGTACACATTTCATTATACTTCATAAAAGTTGGAAATAAATATATTTTATTAGTTAAAGGTAAATCAATAAGTCCAATAAAATAAGTAATGATGGCTTATGTATATGATAATTATATTTTATATAAATAATTAATATATGTATTGCATAATTTGTAAGTATTAAAATTATCGCTGAGTTTGATTGGAATAATTTGATTTATTGTTAAGAAAATATTTTATGATATGATTCAAATGATTAAATGAATTAATTTGTATTCTAGATTAGTCTCGGATGGAAACTTAAAATAATACTAGTGTATTTGTAACTAATAATTGAAAAAGTAATTGAATAATCTTTTACAAAAACACTAAATAAATAATCAGAGCAATCAAAGTTAACATATATGAAACACTAACAACCAAAACATATATGTAAGTAAAATTTTCTCAGTTAATGCTCAACTTTTAAAACTTTACAGTTAATTTAGAAAATGTAAATAAAATCAATGAAAAACTAAATAATTGATTAGATTACTAGATCAATAAACAAACTCAGGACAACGGAAACAGTTTAAAAAAAAACGACAAATAATCAACGCATACTCGAAACCAAATCAAATGATAAACAATTTAATAACTAAGTAACGGGTGGATGTATAGTTATATGTGGGCGTTGGTATTTGTGTGTGTGTGTGTGTGTGTTTTACTACGGACCTTTCTACCCTTTGTCTTCAACAATCATTCTACGCTCATCTCCCTCCTCCCACTCTCTGATATTACAGCACTCCTTGTCCGTAGAAAAGTAGAGATTTATTTCTCGAAATCGAAATATGGTTCAAAACCTGTATCTTAATAAATCAATCTCTCAGAAGTACCAACTTCTCAATTTATAATACAACTAATTATCCACCTAATAGCCCTTTAAGCTTTTATCGGAGTCACGGTAACTTTGAGAAACATTTTTGTCCAAAAGTAGTTTTATAGTTAGACTTCAGTGACATTTATTCTATACAAGAGAAAAATGACTGCTAATTGAAAAATATCATTTTTTAAATAAATTTAGAAATAATTTATAATTTTTTTGAACCTACAAGATTTTCTACTTCCAAGTAATAATTTTATTACAACTTATAGAAAGACATATGTTAGCCTCCAGTGTTTCATTTTCAAGATGGCGATTTAGAGAAAGGGAATTTGTCTTTTTTTTGCACAATAGGGTGACCTAGTTTTCTACAACAATGTATCTAGAATCATGGAAATGTTAAAAATCACCAACGGAATGGAGACGTTTCATTGATTCGTCAAAAAGAAGTTTGAAAGCTATACTTCCTCACAATGGTAACCAATATACTATGTGACTGTTGGACACTCCGTCAATTTGAAATAATGATACGAAAATCTTGAGTTTGTTCCTAATGCGCTCAGATACTCTGATCATAAATGAACCATTTGTGGAGTTTTGAAAGTCATTTCCATGTACCTAGGTCAACAAAGTGGTTACACAAAGTGTCCATGTTTCCTCTGTAAATGGGACAGCCGTAAAAGGGATAGGAAGCAGCAATATAACAAGCAGATGTGACCGATCAGAAAGGTTCTTACTCCTGGAGTTAAAAATGGTGAAAGACAAAGTTTAGTGAATCCTAAAAAGATATTACCTCCACCACCTCATTTCAAATGGAGGCTAATGAAACAGTTCGTGAAAGCATAAAATAAAGAAGGAGATTGTTTCAAATATCTTTGTGAACAGTTTCCTTTGTTCGGAGTCTTTGTTGAGCCTGCCATATAAAAACTTTTAAAAGATGAAACCTTCGTCACTAAAATGGAAATAGAAGAGATAACTGCCCGGAATTCATTTAAACTTGTTGTAACAGGATTTCATGGAAACAAAAGAAAACACAAACTACAATAATTTGGTTGCTGAGTTGTTAAAAAACGACCAAATGTTGGACTGCAACATTAATGTCAAAGTTCATTTCAATCACTCCCATCTGGACTAGTGTTTTCAGAAAATCTTGGGCTGTAGTGAAGAACAAGGAAACGTTGCCATCAAGTCATAAAAGAAATGAACGCAGATAACAATGTCGATGGAATATCAAAATGATGGTAGACTACTGTTGGATGTTTAAAGAAGAAAATTCTCAAGAACAAGGCCGAAAAGTACCAAAAGTAATATTGGTGGAAAAGGAATAAGTTATTACAAACACTTACAATACCTTAGCAACACATGTGTACCACTAATAAACTTATTTACACTAGGTACCGTTGTTTATTTTTCTTTTATTTTATTTTTAACAAATATTAATAAATCAAACCTTTTCGTTTTTTGTACTTTTTCCAAGTAATTCAACCTAATTTTGTAGGAAAAACTTACGTGATACAAAAAAACCTATGCCATTTTTAAAAACCACACAAAAACTACATAAAGGTAAGATTACAAAATCAACAAAATTTAATAAAAAAGTATTTTTAGCAGACCTGTGTTATTATATGAAAAATAATGGATATTTATTAATTTACAACTACATTTTTGAACTACCCTATACTAGCAAAAATCTTGTAATTTATATTTTGATTTATTCTTTTACTGCGCTAGTAGTTTAATGTTGGGTGAATGTTGATTTAGTAATAACACTTATTTACTTTAACAAGCCTTGTTTCTGAAAAAGTACATTAGTTTTAAAACTGATGAGGGTATAGTAAAGTATCACTTTACTAACTTAACCTCACTTGTTTCCTCGCATCAGGAGCTTAAAAGTGCAGACCACCGAACTAGCAGTGAATAATATCCTGTATAAGAAAGGCTCCAAATTTACTCTGCCTTATCATCGGTGCCTGAAACAGGCGAAAAAGTTGCTATATACTAATGCACATGTTTTTAAAAATTTTCTGCATTGTTGGCCTCTTTAGCAACTAAGACGGTGAGGTAGTTGCCATATATGCTGCAGCAATCGAGATTGTGAACCTTACTACTCCGGCTATAGTCGTTTCCTTTGTTGACTCTAAGACCGCCATCTTGAATCTGACTGGAAACTAACAGACTGACTGTAGTAAACTCATAGACTGTAGAAGAAGACTAAACGCTCTTTTAAATGCTGGGTGGGTACTTAATTTCCAGTGGATCCCGAAACATGCAAACGTCACTTGGAATAAAAAGGCTGACTAACTATCCAAGCCGGAAGCAATCCTACCCCATCCTGAGAGTCTCAGTTCACTACAGTGACCACCAAAAATGTAAACAAGTTTGAATGAGAGTACATTCAGTAGGAAAATGGTAGGATAGTCTTTTGTCGGGGAGACCAATTTATCATAACTTCGCCAGAGACTCCTAGCACTCAGATTGAAGACGCTGCTAGTATCACGGACGAATACATTTTGCATGGCCTTATTTGTTTTAAAAACCTGTTGCTAGGCTATTTATTATTGTTGGTGTCTCGGAACCGAGGCTATTTGATCTCTATTTACAAATTTAGGCTATTTGCAGTAATTTTAATAATGTCAAAAATATTTCCGTGTTAAACCAAAGTTTTTTTATTCTAGTTTTATTGCATTGTCTATTCTGGCTTAGTCTGCTTTTTTTTGCTTACCTTGTGATAATATTCAAAAGCTTTGCCCAATTCCTTGTTCTATACTATTTCCTATTTTTGGAACGGTCAATTTGGCCGTCTGTGTCTGGGTGTTTATGTATGTGTGAGCATGCAGTATGAGTGTGTCTGTTTATGTTTAGGTGTGTGCAAATTTATTCAATAGAAATATTCCATCAATTAAATTCTATCAATAGAAAGATTATGAATTGTAAACTATTTCCTAACTTATAAACGACTTTAAATAAGTAGTACGCGATAGAAAATAATGTTGCATAACGATTGAAAACAAATGTAAGAGATATTGGAACATTCAGTTTGTTACATGGAAGTCAACGTACAACATAAGCAAACAAGGGCTCTTATACTGAATACTAATAATCTTATATTCTTAAACATTCGAACGGAAAGTATGAGAGGCATAAACTTACATCCCACTTCAACCATTAAATACATCCCCAATCAGTAAATATTTTTAATAATAATTGTTACTCATTATCTAAGAATTATGAGTAGTGCGTACTTTTTATCATAAATCTGATATTGTAAAAATATTATAATTATTTTAATTTTGTTTCAGAAATACTATAATGAACCTCATAAGCCCAATGTTAACGGCATACCTGCTCCTCTTCTTCGTTACCATGTTTTTTCTTTTTTACATTTATATTTTTAATAGGTACAGATACTGGGAAAAGAAAGGTGTGCCATATTTGAAACCGAAATTCCCATGGGGTGCAATGGGAGACGTACTGTTTAGAAACAAATCTTACATCGATACAATCTCAGAAGCGTATAAACGAATGAATAAAGATAAATATATCGGCTTCTTTTCTTTTTCTTCTCCCGGCATCATTATAAACGACCTAGACATAATAAAACAAATACTGGTGAAGGACTTCAACCATTTCTTAGATCGCGGTCTTTTCTCCAACAAAAAAATAGATCCACTCTCCGCGAACTTTATCACGACTCAAGGTCCGGAATGGAAGTATTTGAGGGGGAAGATGAGTCCGAGTTTTAATATCAGCAAAATAAGAAGTATGTTCGATGTAATGGTGAAATGCGGGGAACAAATGCAAACCTTCGTGGCAAGGGAGAGCGCCAATTGCGAAGCCCTCGAGTGGAAAGAGGTGTTCGGAAGGTACGGCCATGAAGCTATTGCCAAAACTGCTTTCGGTCTTGAGACCAACAGCTTCGAGAAAGGTTCTTCGACATATTTTGAGGTGTCTCGTCAAATTACTAAATCGTCTTTCATTCAGGATTTTCGACTATTATTGACTCTTTTTAATTGCAAATTGGCTAAATTCTTAAATATCAGAGTTTTGCCAAAAGAAGTTACTAACTTCTATAGGAGTATCGTAAAAGACACCGTGCATTATAGAGAGACCAAAAACCTCAATAGAAACGATTTTCTGCAGACGCTGATAGAGCTATTAAAAAGAAAAGATACAGGAGACTTTTCTGAAGAAAAACTTTCAGGTAACTATTTATACTTTCGCTTAGCAACGGTTTTATGCATTCACACAGTACATCAGTGGAGGATATTATTTACCCTTTTTTTTCTAATTTTCGTGTTGTTATTTTAAAGCTATCGCTTTTAACACATTATTACGGTGTGTTTATTTATTTCAGAAATCGTTACAATGTATATTTCTTATTTCTTTTTCTAATATCATTCTCCCGATCTCGCAGTTTTATTTTCCCTCTATTTACATCCTCTTTATAACAATTTGTTGTTTCATATAAATTCTTTCATTTTTTACAATAAGTTTTTTTCAAAGCATTTCTTCTTCTTAATGATTACCGTTTGTCTCTCGTTATTTCTCTCTTTATTATGAAATGTATATATATATATATATATATATATATATATATATATATATGTGTGTGTGTGTGTGTTTGTGTGTGAGTCTGTGTGTGATTAACACTATATATATATATATATATATATATATATATATATATATATATATATATATCCCGCAAATAGATTTAACTAAATAGATGACTTCTAAGCCGTTCACAACTTTATTTTGCTAATTAACGAAATTAAGTGGATACTTCAATTCTGTTACTTCTCATATTCCCATATGATTCTGTGTGTTTGAGTTACAGGAATATTATTAACATAAAATTAGCCCAGGAAGCAAAATGCGGCATGGAATTAGAGCGGATTATAGGGCATTCTTTACCGAATTGTGAACGAATTCTTGTCTTGGTAATATAACATTTTCTCCTTCCTACTAAATAATTTATTATTAATGTATCTGATTTCAATAAACTTTCGCTTCTCCTATGTTATAAATGTATCCCTAACGTTCACTATTTTTCATTTCACACATTGGACTTAATGCAAATATTGTCGATGATTACTCTTTTTCCTTAAAACTTAGGCTTCTTTACATTTCCTGAATGCTTTTTTTTGAGATAAAAAGTCATGAAAAAAAGTGTATTATATATTCTTTTTCAAGAAAACGTGTAAATTACAAATTATATAGAGTAATAAAATGTAAGGAATACAAATTTTTTTACACAAGTAATACAAACAAACATTTTATAAAAGCGATTTTTACATAGGTCCAGAAAGAAAATTAACATACGATATGGGTTCAAACATCTGTTCTACCACATATCGTATACCATAAAATCAACTTTTTAATGAAATCGTATGTTATCATTTATTTAGATCAAAATGGAAGGAAATAACTATATTGCATACCTTGCCCATTTTGTGAAAAGATTTTCTTCCATATAAAACTAAAATTACCTCTTTATTTATAATTAGGAGTTAATATTTAAAAAGACTATATTTTAATGAATTGTCATTTAATACAAGTAAAAACAAATTGTTTTGAACTTCAGTGGATAAATAAAAAGTATTTTGTATGTAAACAAGAAGTATATGTGTGTGTATGTATATGTATATATATATATATATATATATATATATATATATATATATATATACACTCCTATATTTATGTATCGAAAAAGTGTGAACTAATAAAAGGAATTAAAAAATAATGTTTTACAGAAACGTTTATGTCTCTGACCATGGATGATATAGCTGCTCACGCTTTGGTAATGTTTTGGTCTGGATACGAGAACCCATCTACCGCCCTAAGCTTCTGTGTTTACGAGTTGGCGATGAATCCAGACGTACAAAGAAAACTACAACAAGAAATCGACGGATTGGAAGGGGAATTAACCTATGAAAACCTGAACGAAATGCAATATCTAGGCTTGGTGATCGACGGTAAGATAATACTTTCTATTCTCACTTGTATATGTTTAGCTAACTTTTTAAGAGATATTCGACCATATGGCGATGCTGGATATGCAATAAGTAAAATTTTTAAACGCATCAATTGTATGCAAAGAGTGTTTTGCAAGCCATATTATATAAATAACATATTTATTCAGGTTTCAATAAAAACAGATAATAATCCTATGTTTCTCCAGCTTATAGATTTAACAATTTATCAATTTCAAATTTCGTAGCTGAAGTTCGATCGGCATCTTTAACTAACAAAACTATTACAAACTCAATATTAAAGCCACAAAAATATTAAAATCAATTAGTATTTAATTTATTAGGATTAATAACCATCTATCTGTCTATCTATCTATCCGCCAATCAATTAATCTGTTTAATATTCTATCTATCTATCAATCAATTATTCCATTTTAATCTATATTTATCTATCTATTTTTCCTTCCATCCATCTATCTAACCTTCAATTTCTACCTATCTATTCATTTTATTTTATCTATCTTATTTATTCCATTCTACCTATCTATCTATATAGTTATATATCTACCTATGTTTTATCCATCTGTCAATCTAGGTTTCCTTCAATCTATTCAACTATCGATACATCTATCTTTCTATTGGTTCATCAGTCTATCTGTCGATCTTTCTATCTGAATACCTGTGAATAAAACTATCTATCTATCCATGTGACTATCTTACATTCCATCAATCTATCTTTCTATCTACCTTTCATTCTATGTATCTATCGATCCATCTATTTATCTATTTATTGATCTCTCTCTCTCACACACTCTCTCTCTTTCTATGTCACTCTCTCTCTCTCTCTCTCTCTCTCTCTCTCTATATATATATATATATATATATATATATATATATATATATATATATATATATATATATACATTCTATCTACCTATATATCTTTTTCTACCTTTCATCAATTCATCCATTTATCTATTATTACATCAATCAATCTATCTATCAACCAATATATCTATGTAACAATTTCTTTCTCTATCCTTCTATCACTGTATTTATCTATCCATCCATTTATTTATTTGTATATCTTTTCATCAATCTCATTATCCATCCATCCATCTACCCGTCGGTCTATCTATCCTTAAATCAGTCAATCTGTCTATCTTCCTCTAATCTATCTATTTATCTATTTAACTATCTATCCTTCTATTAACTTATCTATCTATTATTCTATCAATCTATCTATGTGTTTATCTATCAATATATATGCATATATATATATTTTTTCTTTTCACCTAATTGGAAGGGAAAAACGGGTATTTAACTTTTTATCTTACAATCCCTGTGTTTAACGAAAATTCCCTATGAGATGACCCAGCACGGGGCCTTGGCTGTTCAGTATTAATGTAGCTTAATGTAGTAAAAAATTAAAATTTCTAACATAAACCTGTTTCAATTACTCCTTGTTGTTCTCTGATATCACCGTTAGGAATATTTTTGGGGGCCACGTGGCCAATACAAATGTTGTTTTAACTCTGTGAAAACGTTTATACAATAAAAATTTGATTTCTTATTTTTTAAATTTTTTCTAACATAGTGATTACTATAAAATTTGAATTGTATTTTCTATCAATCAATCTTTCATTATATATATATTCATTTATCTGTCTAGCCTTTAATTTATTTATTTATATCTTTATCGATATATACGTTTATATATACACTTATATACCTGTATCTCCATGTGTGTTTGCATGTATTACAGATATTATTATGTTGTCTTCCATTATACTCGTATATTTCTTGTACATGTAATCTCATAAGTTGTGCCTTTAGTTTATAATATAAAAACGTAAGACGTATACTAAAAATAATTCTTTCCTTTACAATCAACCTTGTTGAGAGTCTACTAATGATAATAAAATACATATGCTGTACTATAATGTTTATGTAGTGAGATAGTTTTAATAAATAGAGGTAAATTTTATTTAAACAACGTAGTTTAAAAGTATTCTTAAAATTGTATTTTAACCCTTCTACGATTTATTAATTATATAGAGGAAAGTACCCAAACCCGGGCCCCCAACTTTGTTTTTGCATTGTAAAAATTTAATATTTGTACAAAAATAAACCAAAATATTTGCAATAAATACCTTAGTTAGTTCTACATAGGTATATATTTTACTTACATGGTTTTGTTTCATTTTGTAAGTGAAATAAAAATATTTTGTGGACATTACATTTTGTTGATTTTTAAAAAAAGGTTCCTAAAGCGATCCCCCTTAAAAATGATTTAGAAATGGGCATAAATTAATACAGTGGTAAACGGAACAAACTTATATTTAATTGTACATAAAAAATTAAAGGGTTTAACAGCTTATACATAAAATTAGCATAGTCAAGTGCGACAACAGTCACATATGTAATTATCTACTTCTGCCCCCGCACAATCTAGTGAGCCCAGAGGCAACACATAAGGCACTTGACATAAGTTCTCCTTTGCAGTCTTCAGAAAATTTTACACAGCAAAACAGACACTCTGCATCCTCTCCAGCTGTAACGAATGACACACCTGGAGGAATATCTATCTCAGAAGATCCTGAGGACATGTTATCAGTCGAATCTTCACTGGAACTGGATTCTTCCTTTAAATTTTTCTTGAACTCAAGGCGTTTCTTGACTCCCTCTTTTTTCGGTCCCATAACCTTTGACCCCCGACCTCTACCACGTGTGCGTTTAAAATCTGATGACTGCTTACAGACCTTATTAGCTTCTTTAACCTGCCTAGATTTTTCTGCCTGCATCAAATCGAATTTGTAAGGAGAACCCGTTATGATTTCTGAACTGCATGCTTTACGCCCTCTGGTGGAAGACTTCTTCTTAATTTTTTTTTTATAGGGTTGATTTCGATTGGGATTGTTTGGAAAGTTCTTCCCTGTGATGCTCTTGCTTTCTCTAAGGAGTTGTATTTGAAATGATTTTTCTGAAAGGGTGTCTGGGTAAGTTGAGAGGTTTCAAATGAAGCTGACTGAATAGCTAAATCCGATGCTCAGGATGTTGATGGTCTCGTCAGGCTATTTCTATTATTTTCAAATTGTCCACTCTGAGCAGAATCTGCTGTCTTCTTTAGATATTCCTCTTCTTCCTATCCATGTAAAGAGCTAGTCTCCAGAGCTGACTGTTGTTTTTTATTAGCCTCCGAAATGTATTCGGATTCTGTAAATATATTTCTGTTTAGAGGGAAGACCCCAGTGAGTCGGAAGCCATTTATAGCAAACTCGGCCTTCTGACATTTAATGTAGGCTTTTTTATAAAGCTCCATTACTTCATATGCACTAACAGGCCGGTCACTATGTCGTAGCCATTGTCTAATTTCTTCACTGTACATAACTTTAAGAGGGCCCATGAAAGTCCTGTTAAGTGGCTGTATTTTGTGAGATGAGTGGGGTGGCAGGGAAACAATTGAAATATAGTTTTGTCTAGCCAAGTCAAATAAATCAAGGTTTTGGGTGTGGCTGAAGTGTCCATCTAAGATAAGAAGAACGAGCTTGTCTTTCGTGGGCTTCACAAAAGCTACGAAGTGTTGGAACCACGCTGTAAAAAGATTAGCCTGTATCCATCCTGAGGGATGAGCAGCAAATATGGTTCCTGGTGTTGCCCCTTTTTTCAGTTGGTCACTCAAATTTTTCCTTGGGAAAATAACTAAAGGGGGAACAAATGAGACAGTCGCATTCGTGCAAACAACAATTGTGATAAGCGACCCACGTTCAGCAGATGTTAATGTAGCGACCTGTCTTTTTCCACGCAAACCAATCACTTTAGCTACTTTTGACTGTACGATAGATATACCGCTTTCGTCTACATTAAAGATTCTATCAGGAGTGAATTTATCTTTTTCATAAATCTGTTCAAGATAGTTAAAATATTTATCAGTATATTCTTTACTGAATCCTATAGCTCTTGCATAGGACGTCCCAGTAGGTTTTCGTTCAGGTAAATTTTTTTTTGTGGCGTTTTAAAAAAAGCCTCACCCATTTTTTACCAGCCATCTCGCCTTTAAGGAAGTGTTGAATATATTTCTTACTGAACAGCCATCTTTCGCAGGTCTGTACGCGTGAGGCCATAAAATGAGGCTTCCATAGCTAAACAATAATTAACTAATTCCTCCTCAAGTTGTTTACAAAAAACAGGCGGCCTACCAATTTTTGTCTGAGAGGCCTCTAATGGAGCCCCATACTTTTCCTTAGCTAACCTTTGAAGTGTTGCCTTAGGCACATTGTAAGCTTTACTGGATTTTTTAAAGCCGATTTCTTTCTTTCGGATAGCATCAATAGCTCTTGCCGTATCTGCAGAAGTTCACGATCTCAACGGTTTGGTTTTCACCATGGATTCTGCAACAGAGTGCAAAATATATTGTTGTTTTATTTTTACAATGGATAAATAGGGGGCCAGGGTTAGGAACCTCTAGGGGGCTGGGGTTAGGTACCATGAAAATAATATTTCAAATGCCCACAAAATTTTAACCCCAGTAAAATCAAATATATTGCACTTAATTGATAGCTTATACTGTCTACTTTAAAATAACATAATGGTTACAACACTTACCTACAAAATATTGAAGTCAGGCAAACAAAAACAAGAACTTGTCAAAACTTTAAAACACACTACTTCGGTTAATGACCGACTGAAATGAAACAAGTAAATGCAGCGATACTAGCGCTCGGCTACCCTTTAGACAAGTAAGAAAGTAACATTTTATAATATTTCCGCTTGGCAGCAGCAACGTACAGAGCTGTAAGTTAGGGGGCTCGCTTTAGGAACCTGGCCCAGGTTCGGTACTTTCCTATATTAAATCCTGTCTTTAATTTTCATTTGTTTTTCAGAAACTCTTCGTAAGTATCCTCCCTTGGGAGTTGGTAAGAGGATATGCACTCAGGACTGTAAAATACAACGGAGTGATTTAGTGATTGAAAAGGGGACACTAGTGGTAATCCCTACTAGAGGTATACATATGAATCCTGAATACTTTCCAGATCCTGAGAAATTTATTCCGGAGAGGTTCAGCAAGAAAAACGCTAAAGACATCAAGCACTTCTCGTATCTGCCTTTTGGAGAAGGTCCTCGAATATGCATGGGTTAGTATGTGAGTGAGTGTTTTTGTGTGGTTTTGTTTCTGTCAGTAGTAAGAGAAGGCCATGGCCCTCTGAAACAAGTACTTTAAACTTGTTGTCGGAATCTAAGATGGTCGGAATAATTTACATACTCATATATAACTAAGTATACACGTTGCAACGACCACTTTTACCGTTGCAAATATAGGTTATCGTATAGAACAGGGTTTTAGACAAAATTGACGAATATTGCCCCAAATTAAACAATCAAAATTAAACCAGACTATAAACAGTCTTATTAACAAAATTAGAATAGGCTAAGTTTAAATTTAATAACTTGAAATGGTTTAGAACGTTGAAATTTGGAAAAATAACCTCAGTTTGTAAATACCGATAAAAGAGATAGGGACCAAATATAGCATAAATAATAGTATTACAAGAGGTTTCAAAATAAAAAAAATGTTGTATATATCGAATATAATAATACGCGAGAAGAATTTATTATATCTTGTGACTCAGGCCTAGCAGCGCTACTAGCGATTGACTACGGAAGATTGGAAGATGAAATTAGGAAAATCCAGACATATGAAATCGATGTAATTATTATAACAAACTTTCAAAAGTAAATAAATACATCTCGTTAACTTACTGTTAAAAGAGTCCAGAAAACAGAATTTAAAAAAACTTCGGATATTATGGTCGAGATTAAAAGTAAACAAACTAGTTACTATGACAACGCCATTGTAATTAGAGGAAATGGAAAAAATGGGGACTATAAAATATTTTAGATTTAAGACTACAGCGTTATTAGCTTTCTTTAGAGTTTATTCGAAACCAAACTGTTTTATCAGTGAGATGGTTTTATTAGCGTTCAAAGAATAACTAGTATGGAGAAATTTAAGACCTGTAGTGCAAGATGTGATTTGGAGGTGTTTCGGTTACTTTGGATATATGCTCTAGTATCAAAAACGACTCATCTCGACAATGTAACAGTCATTTAAGGACGTCGAACATTCAAGACGCTGAAAATTATAAAGTTTTAGAAGAATGGTTTTAGAGTTTTTTAAAAAGTGAGTCTAAATTGAAAAGCAATAAACTTTCCTAATCTATTTGAAATACAAATTTACTAAAGAAAACATAGACAAGAGGTTAGCAAATGCAGTGCCGAGGGAAGATAGAATTTAAAGAGAGGATACCCCCCGCCCCCGACAAAAACTGAAAGTATGCGCAAGGTATTTAAAAACTTTAAGTGTTTCTAAATTATAAATTTATCTGGAATATTATTAATTAAAATTCAATATAAATAGCAAAACAAATTACTCTTATTCTAATAAAGTAAATTTATTGTTTTTCAAAATTGGGTATCAATACAACCGTTTGCCTGCAATGGAGTGTAAGCATTTAATTCATAACATAAATTAAAATATGACAGTATAAATCAAACAAGTTAATTATAATAATTTTATTACGTACCGTTTATGATGAATATTAATTATGTTAGGATACATCTGTGTTACTATGAATATTAAGTTTAAAAAGAGTTTTCAAACTAAATTATGACTGCTAATTGTATAAACAACAGAAAATATTATAATAATATATTTTGGCTTATGATATATAAACTACAATTCGGTAACTGTAGGATATAAGGACTAACAATTGTGGGATGAATGAATATATTTTGATATGAATATTATTTTTAAAACAGACATTTTAACCTAAAATAATATCCTTGCTAATTGTATAGAAAAACGAAACCTAAATACAATAATTAAACACTCTGGGTTGTAGTAAAGGAATTTATTAATTGTACGTAATATGAATGATATCATAAATAATATAAAATCTGGTAGGTAAAATAAGTTGAGTAATTATATTTTGAAATGAAACCTACATTAATAATTAGGCTTTTCCTGTAACATGGATTTTAATTTCATATTTCTATATATGAATAGGCATAATAATTTTAATCACTGTAATTATGAAAAAATATTAATTTTTTGAACTGTTAAACACAATATTTATAGGACGAAATAAATATGAATATCGCGTAATAACTCAATTAGTTTAGTAAAGTGTATTAGATTCCCATACTTCATCAGTCTTAGAACATATAACAAAAAGGTTAAGAAATCAAGTAATAAACAAACAATGGTAAAATAAATTATAGATTGATTAGCAACATAAAAAAATAAATTGAAATATAAATTTGTTAAAACTGGTTAGTATAAAGAATATCTTTTAAATGTAAAAGTAAATTGAATTGCTAATAAATTAATATAAAGAAATAAAAAACCTGTACTCTAAAGCAAATTATGAACTAGTTTTAAAATTTTTGTTAATAAAACATTGAGTTTTATTTCCCAATTAGCACTAACTTTTTTATCTAACATAAATTTCACTGAAGTCTAACTGTAAATGGCTTTTAGAACAAAAAAGTCTCTCAAAGATTCCATGATTTCGTTTAAAGCCTATTGGGGTTACAGATGGCTAATTGGTTTTATTTTAAATTCAGGAGTTGGTTCTTCTGAGAGATTTATTTCTTGAGATATAGGCTTCGATCCAGAGTTCGAACTCTAGAAAGAGCTCTTTAATTTTCTACCGACAAGGTGTAACATCAAAGAGTTAGAAGAAGGATGTTCTGGCTGGAGATGTAATGAGTTTTGGTTACAGGTATAGTAAGATAGAGTCCGTAGGATCCTCTGCTACGTCCATAAACTGTCTATATTAGCTGCTCTGAGAGTCCCGACCTACCCCGTCTTCAGTAATGCAGTTGGCATTTAGAGATTGGTACTGGACTCATTTTCTAGCAGACAGAATTGGTTGCCTCCTTTATTAAACCAGTTTAATATTTGTTCATTTTCTAAGCCTAAAGTCAAAACAATTCGGCTCAATGGATTGATTTTACTGACAAACGTACAATATGCTAAAATATGGACTAATGTATTATTTCGTTAGACTCATAGCAGCAGTCAGTCTGTAACTTGTTGTATGAAATAGGACATTGTTTTTACAATGTAACAAAAAATATAGTAACGGTTTCTAAACAGAATAAAAGTTTTTGAAATAAACCTGGAGAAAAAGATCGATGTAATTGATAAAGTACTAATAAATAGGATATTACCCAATAGTTTGAAAGTTCAAAATCAACTGGTTAAAAGATAAAGTGCTGAAGTTGTAATAAAGACATATAAGTGAAAAGAAAAATTAACTTAGGAAAACCAACGGCATAACTGTTTAGCAAGAGTGAATTGTTCGGAGCCGATATTTCCATAGACACCTAGAGAAAAACACATTGCTCACAAATATCATGCAGGAAATTTTCATCCAAGTAGCGTCTGTTTTAAAAATTTTTCAACAAGGCCTAATATAAAACAAAATAATGTGATGTTTAATTCCATTTGCACTATATTTATCTACAGCACACATAACCCTAACATTACGCCACTTAACTACGCTACTGTGAATCTAGAACTCTGTTTTTTTTTTAATCATAGGGATGCATATTATAAGGAAATATATAATCCCAGCTTATTTTTAAGGTTAAATAATGTGACTATATTTCCTAAAGTATTATTTACAATAAAACAAAAAGGACTTAGAGTAATTGCGTTAATTTAGTACGGTATGTTTGTGGTAAACGTTGTACTCAACCTGTATAAGTGGACCAGTTTAATTCCCCCGCGAGTGGCCTACATACGCAGGTTTTGTTGTACATGATTGCTCGCCTCCTAGGCCATCTATGAGTTGTACATGATTGCTCGCCTCCTAGGCCATCTATGAGTTGTTAAGTTGTAAATGAACGGTTCCCAAGAACATTAGGATCTACTTATTCATCTTACGTATGTTAAAAAAACTACGTAAATTGTATATATTTAGAAAATATAAACTATAATCACTTCAAACAATTAAAAACTTTACACAAGAGATTTTTTTAACGAAAATGTTAATATTTTACTATCAATAGTTACGTATTATTCTCTCTAACCGTGTATTTCTTAATGGCAACTAGAGTATTAATGATATTATGACATTTGGATTGAACTTAATGTGTATTAAAAAGAAGGTAGAATCAATATTATTGAGAATGTTTGTACATTTTAATTTTATTAAATGTAAATTACAAATATTAAATTTACATTGCAGATAGTTCTGTATTGAATAATAAATTAGGAAACCCCCTCAAGTAATATTTCCTTTAAATAATCAAATACATATATATTTTTATATTTCGTCTCATGTATATTTTTAAAATATACAAAACTTTTCCACAACATGAAACACAAGCTTTTTGATTTTAGAATAAACTTTTTGGACGATATTATTATTTTTTGAAATTGATATAAAACTCAGAATTTTATTTTTGAATTTACAGGAATGCGATACTCTATAATGCTAATGAAAATAGCTATCATACAGCTGTTGAAAAAATTCGAGTTTCAAATAGCTACGAAGACACCTATACCTATGGTGTTTGACCCTGTGAGCACTTTTTTAGTATCAAAAGGAGGAATTTGGCTCAGAGCTGTGAAGAGGGGTACGTAGAGGAAGCGCTTGGGGAGGGGAGCACGAGTATGTGAGGGTATTGGATAGATGTAGCAATATTTCCTAAAATGTTAGTTATGGAAATTATAAGGAATTAAATTATTTATCACTTTTGTGTTTTAAACTTTATACGTAATCCACCTATTTAAGTTGACCGTCTCTGAGGATGTAAACTACTGCGCAATCATTAGGCTTTAATATTTATTTCATTACGTCTGAGTTATAAGCTATTAGAACCATTTTGTTTAAAACCTAATGAAAAAAGACGCAATAGTATCCTAAATCTATTTTGGTATACAATTTATGCATTATTTTTAACAGGTTTTTAACAGGTTCTTCCATTTTGACCCTTACTCCTAATGATTAACCCTGGAGATTAGTTATGGGGCGCCCCAGTTTGTAACATCAACCGGGGTGCTAAGTCTGACAGACCTATTATATTTTTAATATTTTCAGGAATGGAAAAAAGGCTAGATATTTTTAAAATTGATATAATGGTAAAGTAGGTTCTAACAAACGGTTTTTAAGGAGTGTAAATTAAAGGATAAAATGTTCTAAGATATATATTAAATTAACCAACTTGTAGAAAATTATATATAATAAAAACAAAATTTCTTGCTGTAGATGGCAAAACAATAACTATAAATTTAACAATTATCATAAATTTATAGAAAACAACATCACAAAACAACAGACTAGTTTCAAAAACGTTTAGACTTTGTTATTATAAATTGCCGTATTTAGTGTTTGGGAAGTCCCGGCATATATACTGTGCATGGCCTAAACCTATTACTTTTTGGCAGTACCTACAACTATGCTTGGTTTTGTTGTCTTTTGAGGAAAAAACCCTTTGCCTCGTACCTAGAGGGAATTTGTACAGCTTTTTCTATAGTTTTTAAAGTACCAGGAACTTCCTGCCTTCTTAGGCGGACCTCAGGATTGATTTTAGTCAGCAAAGGTCTGCGTTGATATTCATCAGATGTTAATATCAATGCCAGCTCTTTAAAATACCCCCTTATACTTGCTGTAGTAGTTGAATTGTTTGCAATGTAAATTATTTGGCAGTTAATGCCTGCCACATTCAATATAGAGTAGAATATAACCATTGGCCACCTCCTGTGCTTCTAACCACGCTGTATGTATCACACATTTTATCCAGAGAATCACATCCACCTTTCGTATAATTATAAAAAGTGATTATTTCACTTCATGGCATCACCAGTACTCAGTTTGATTTTCCTCATCTTCATGTGGGCTATCATCAAGCTCAGAATAAAAGCTTTCATTTAGAAGTGGGCGAATGTAGCCATTTTGAAAAACACTAGCCATTGTTCAAAGAGTTTATAGAGACCTATTCAATATAGCCGATATTATTAACACTTTATTTGAAAAAAATCAATAGGAATAAACATTTTTTATTTATTTTAAATCACAAAATTCAGTGACAGACGCAGGGGCGCCCAGTCTGTGAGACCCGAATCACAGTAACACGAGCCGGGGCGCCAAGTCTGTCAGACCCGAATGGTAAACGCTGAAGAGAAATCGACGGTACTTCGACTTTGACTGGGATCCAAAAAATAGACAGCTAGACAAAGCGTTAGGTTTCTGGAGCGCTCCTATCAACCGTGGCAACAAATTTCCTAGCTCCGGGTCGGTAAGACTTGGCGCTCTGGCTCCAGGGTTAGGAATGTAAACACATTTTACAATTTTATTATTTCTTTTTTTAAATGTTGGGTGATACATTTATTCATAGATTCATAAACATTTGTACATGTATTAAATGTGCTTAAACCCATTATTTCTTTTAAAAAGACTTTTCCATCAGTACGGTTTTTCAATTCTTTCTATTAGCTTATACTCTCCGTATATATATCTTGTACAAATTTTCGTTCATAAAATATGTTTTTATTTATCCAATCAAGTTGAAATACAATACTTTTAACTTGTAAGAATGAGAGTTGATAATAATACAGTTTTTACAAATATTTATTCAATAATTAAATTCTAAAAATTAGGGGATCTAGGTCGGATTCGAACTGAGTATCTTCATGTTCAAGATCTAATGCTTTGGCACTGAGTTTTTACCAAGAAAGCAATTCCTCCTCCAGCACGGAGAAATTCTATCTTTCCTAATAGTAGTATACCCCTTAACGTTGATGTGTAATTTGTGGTTTAACTTTGATTCCTGCACGCAAGCAACATGAATGTTATTTGTATGCAGAATATCCGAAAGTTCGGCACACTTTCTCTGAATGCCATTGATATTTAATTGAAGAAAATTCACTGTCCTCGTAGCATATTTCTCGACAAAACCCCGGGCTGTAGGTTCCGTCGCGTCGGCTGCCCCGGACACGGTAGCTTGGTGACTAAAGTCCATTTCACTATCCATGGAAATTAAAATTTGCCAGAGCCTCCAAGGAGGTTGGAGCCCACTGAAGGCTTCCCCTTTCCGCCATCTGAGGACGCGCTCTCTAGGGGTTACAGGATCCCCCGAGAGAAAATGTTCTTCTCATAGATGAATATGAATCTTTTTCTGCCCCCAACCAAACCACCATTGTACAGCCTTAAATTGTTACCATGGTTACCACCCAATTTAAATAAGACTATTGAATAAAAATTAATGATCACAATATAATAAACATACTAGATTTACGCGAAGGAAAATGCTTTCTATTTTGCCACTTAATGTTGTTATGCTGCCATATGTAAATACATATTTACATTAAATGTAATTATAAAACAAAAAGAGATAAAATAGCATTTTTCTCTGTTGGTTTAATAGGAATTGGCTTAATTTTTGTTATATATAACCTGTTTATTCAAAATGTTAAGGTATTAGGTCTAAAAATAAATCGTTTACAAGTGTTTTGTTGAATTAACTTTTCAAGATTACTCAAGCTGTAAATACCATGGCCTTGATCCTTCCAATAAGACTGATTTCTCATTAGACTTTTTGGCAAATAATGTTTTAATTTGCATGTTTTTTTTTAAGTAGTGTTTTAGTACACTTTCTCAAGAACTACTAAATTGCATAGCATTTTGTTGTAGGTTGCTTAGAGTTTTCTATACTTCCAAAAGCTAAAACAGAAACACAAAATAATAAAAATAAAATGAATAAAACATGAATTTAATATATTACATAATGTTAACAAAAAACTTATTAAAGAAAATAATTTAAGGAAATCAATTAATTTTGTTCTAAAAAGTGTCACACCATTAAAGGCATATTACTAATAAAGTTCGATAAAAAACGCATTATTCATTATAATTATACTGAATTCATTCTGTTACGTTCTAACGAAATATAAATTGAGGTTTTTATGCATAACTAATATTGGATAGTAACATAATAGCCTACAACACAAAAGGAAATTTAATCTGCGAGTAATGAAAGCAGCTAGTGTATACAGTCAAACTCTTATTCTAAGGCCTATTTTATATATAGCTAAACAACGACCAAAGAAGTACTACACCAACATAGAACTTTTACTCCATCCCAAGAAAGTTTATACACGTAGAAACCGTTTCCTCAATAACATCTTGAAACGTGTTTCACGGTTAAAACATCTTGTAACATTAAGCATTTCGCAACACCTGTTTTATACACAGGTGGATTTATCTTGATGAAATGTATAATATGTTGAAACGTGTTTCACGGTTAAAACATCTTGTAACATTAAGCATTTCGCAACACCTGTTTTATACACAGGTGGATTTATCTTGATGGAATGTATAATATGTTGAAACGTGTTTCACGGTTAAAACATCTTGTAACATTAAGCATTTCGCAACACCTGTTTTATACACAGGTGGATTTATCTTGATGAAATGTATAATATGTTGAAAAGTGTTTAGAACATTCAAGACATGTGATAATCATCGATTCGTTTCGTTTTGCCTACGACTCTCCCCCTTTTGGGATTTCAGCCATTCGTGGTTGCGCCTTCCAGTAGCGGCCAGGAGAGTCCTCGGGAGAGCTAGCGAGACCTGGACAAGAGTCTAGGTATTCATTCTGCATTTTTGTTAATGTAAATAACGCCAGAGTTTTAAGCGGAGATTACGGCGAACGTGTGAGGCAAACAATTTTTTATTTCACTTCTAATGAATAAATTCCATTGCTATCAATGTTACAGAGAATAAAACGGTAATAAATTTTGAAATGTCGGATAAAACTGTAGTAATATTAGTATAAATATTCTATAATAATTGGGATAAAATAGTTTGAGAATTACTTATTACACTTTTGATATTACTTGAGACCAGACCTTTGTTAACTAAAGGCTGTTAAATTGGTAACTTGCACTAGGTAGGAACGTTTTCGTCTTATCATTCCTCCAAGTGTAAGTATACAATGTAACAAACTTTAGTTAACAAAAGTCTGGCCGCAAGTAATATCAAAAGTGTAAGTTGTAATTAACAACCAGATCGTCATGAACAGCAAACAGATTTCGATAGTTTGAGAATATTAGTCATTTTTCTACAAACGAAAGATCCCATCTCCTAAGATCAGGTATTTTATGAATGTTTAAATATAACAAGTTTTGAATTTCTATTAAAGTAAACAGACACAGAACAAACTCTATATTTTAGTGTGTTTTTTTGTGTGTTTTATCTAATTTTAGGGGTTTATTTGATTAAGATTGCCTTTTGAAAAACTTCAAGATTATTTTATCTTTACAGGGGATATATATATGTTCGTCATATTTGAGGAAAGTACATAAAATAAAGAAAGGGTCGAGAAACAGTCAATTGTTTTTCTATAAATAAATAGTAGACAAACGTGAGAGTAATACAATTCGTTAGAATTATCGTTTTTCTGCTAAAACGTGTTGGTTCGTAAGAGAAAACTTACTAAGGAATCCAATGCCTCAAAACATAAGAACCTGAATAGCGCAATACACACTCTGAAAATGTTGAAACACTATGATCAGTGGAGGAAATAAACAAAATATAACAATTATAAAATACCACTTTGGAGGCCTTCAAATTAAGATGCTTAAAATGTTTTCAAAGTGAACTAAACAACAACAAAATGTATTTCTAGGAACTAAGGACGTACATCTATTGCAAAATTGTTATTTCCATTAGTTAATCCTACTGAGGCATAACGAAAATTACGACCCATGAGGACACGACACTCATAAAGTATAGAATATCAAGAGCACAGTGGAACAATATATGAGAAACATATTGGGATAAAACCAATAATACTTCAATAATTGACCCACTTTTGTACCTGATAATACACATTTAATATATTTGAATTATTTAAAAAACATTACTTCGAATACTGGAATTATTTAAATATAAAAACAAATTATTGAAACAAAAATATCTGTTGAATTTAATTTTTACAATTCTAGTTATTGATTAAAATATAAAGTAGCTGTATTACTTCCTCTTTGTATATGGAGGGAAAGGGGTTATGCATTGAGTGTGGGACTCCTCTCGACGTTGCTAGTGGGTTGACTATAAATAGTCCCCTATAAACCTATATTTCTTCAGTTAGACACTTAATTCCTACAGTCTACCATTTTTTCAGGATGGAGATTTTATAAGTCTTTCTAGAAAAACTTTTTTATTATGCCTCTAACCATCTTCCTTTCTTTTTGTAACGTAAGGGAGTCTACGTACTTTGAAACAACGGTATGTTTTGCTCCCAATTCTTGCATACTTCGTCCTACGTTTTTCCACTACGAAGATGATATTCAAAGCGTTGACACGCATAGACTTCGTGTGTTGCGTAGCCAATCTTTCCCTGCACACGCAACTGTTCATGGAATTTGTTTTCCCTGTGTTTAAACAAATGTGATAGGGGGTATCCGTGGCCAAGACACCATTTTATAGAGAAATGGCTACAGGGATAAGAATAAAAAGATCTGTAACCTAAGTGGATCTTTTCTTGGGTGATTTTTATTTGACTAACAGGTGACAAAAAGAGATATTTTTTACCACAAGGGAACGTTTTGAAAATGAAATATCGTTTTTTGATACTTTAAACTTTAAAAGAGACCTGGGTAATAAAAAAGAGTTATTTCAAATTAATAATAATTCAAGACTAGAAATACAACAGAAGTGTAAAGAGTAAACAATGCACATTAACTTTAGGCACAACTACAAATGATGTTTACTTAGAGAATCATATAAAGGGCTTGGATAAAAAGAAAACATAGATTTCTTTTTTTTTAACTATAATTTTATGAAGACATTTGGCATATACGACACTTTTTTAAAAACTCGTGTAAAGCGTTATCATATTGTGCCCCGGCGTCAGGAGGGTTGGGCCTCTTCCTCCAAGGGCAGTGTTCGATGACATAACTCTCATAAAATTAGTATTTACTGCACTAATTATAATAAAAACAACCTTTACACTAACTGCAGCAAAGATCTCAGTAGTTATTTTTCCTGTGTTACAATACGAGAGCACAACAGGAATATAACATGTCTCTCTAACTTAGGTCTGTATTACGGTACAATTGGTTTGACTTAGTATAAATCTACACACACACACATATATATTGACTCGCTCTTCTAATGTTGTTGGGTTCACCTCGTCAATGCTTGATGAGAATCTAGCGAAACATCGGAACTGCGAATTTATGAACTGCAGAATGAACGGATGTACTCCAGATAGTAACTATTCATCATATTTTTCCATCCGTGAAGGAATACGTATCAGCATATATATATATATATATATATATATATATATATATAAATTTTAAAAAATCAGGTAAATAAATAGATTAGCCGGGTCGGCTCGACAGTGAGCGGTCTGTAGGATCTTCTCTACACTGAAGTCTTTGATCCATTGCGACTGGTAAAAACATATAAAGATATTACTCTAGAAACTCCCCTACGGATTACTTTATTTCTACTACTTATAATATACTAATTATAAACATATTATTTATATATTAAATATTATATAATACACCTAATTAATAGGCATGATGGGGTGCTGGAGAATGTAGAGTTACACTGGATCAAAAACGTTGTCTTGTTGAAAATTCTAGTCCAAAATCTTTGATTTTACTCTGCCCGTAATTTGGGTTTTATTTGGTCCGTATGTGGGATTCAGGTTTAGAGAGTTTAGCTTATAATTTCGGTTTTTTGGTCAGCATAATACTTTAACTTTGATGTATATATATATATATATATATATATATATATATATATATATATATATCTTCATACTTTATGCAATATATAATTGCAACTTAGCTATAAAAATAGTTTAGTACTTCGGACTGATCTATGAGTTTGTGACTCTTGTATCTCTAGTTTGGACTGAATTAGTTATCCCGCTAGGTGCTGCGTTCTATCGTAGCCGTCTAAACTAGCTCTAATCTTTAGTCTTACTCTAAATTCTGATAATAGTTTTGTCTATAAAAAAAAGTTTTATCAATATGTTATAGCGAATTTAATATTAATCTAAGCATTAGGTGAGCCTTGTAGGAGCTCTTTAGAAGTTTTATCTCAAACATACTGCAATAGCTGAACGATGTTACATAGAATAAAGCTTTGCAGACATTTTGTAATTATTAAAAATAAGATTTATTAACAGCCCAAATTTAATAAAACTATAAACTCATAAAACTGCTATTTATCCGAAGCTCTCCGTTCACTGTCAAGAAGTTTTAAGTAAAACCTATTTGAGGTTATATTATTTGAATACCGTTTTTTTTTAAAATTTTATTTAGGTGAAATGTTTTTATTACTGGTAATTTCTAAGAAACTTCAACGAATTAAAGATAATTTTTTTTCATTCTTTACTCTACTGCTTTTAATGTGCCTCATGGTAGATGCTAATCATCCCCTTCTATGAGATGATTATGACATTCCGTGGGCAGGTTGGACACGTAAAGGAGATCTGTAACATCTGTAACAGATGTAGTCCCTCAAAGTGACTAAAAATTGAAATCACCACAATCCATGTAAATTCCTTTTCATCACCTACACACCTACCCGACCTCTAAGTTAGGCGTGTTAGTAAGTTCAATTGTAAATTGTTAGTTGTAGATAGTTTGTGACGCTGTGGTAGTATTAAAGTTTAGTTAAATCATCCCTTATAAATTTTTATAGAGATTGTTTAGTAAAATAGTAGCGCAAAATAATAAGCAGCCTATTCATTGATAAACCTTTACCATAAGAAAACTAACTTCCCAAACAACAAACGTTTTTACAAATTGGAAGGAACCACTGTTTATATTCAGTCTTATTCCATTTTCTAACAAAAAGCATTAGAAAATTATATTATTAAAACAACCCGTGATACCAGACATCTATTTATCAGATACCTTACTGATACAGGCCACTACACTTTTATTATATCATAGACACATGAAATTTATTATTAAAAAATAATAAGTATTTTATAGGTATTTTGACAATTTATTTTGAAATAAAAATAATACTTTCTGAAACCATTTATTAAAAACGTTCAGTGTTTGAAAAGGGCAATAACAATCGTACAATTATCTAAAAATTGTCTTCAAGAACGGCCCCATTGAGGGTGGGTTTAATATTTATTGTGACAACTATTAGGATTGTGTTTATCAATTTATTAACTTTGTTTTAAAGAAATTGTGTGTTTTCCTATTGAAAACACAATACTAAACGTGTTTGTGAGTAAGAATTATTGTTTAATATTTTACACCATTTAACCTCCATATGAAAAACCATTTAAAATTTTAAAAGAAATATTTTTGGTTGAGGTATGCAAATGAATGCATTAGAATAAAATTAACAGAAAACTACAAATTCACGACTTTCTGTTCCATTAAAATTTTACTATCCTTCGCGGTGCCAATCTGTAAAGGTTTTAAAAAAGGTCAGTATAAAATGTATTTCTGAAATTAACGCAAAAGATTTGCAACAACTGCCTAAAACTCCAACATCAATGTGACAATGTAATATAAGTAAGACTCGATGTAAAAACCTGGATTAAATTATCTTCTGATGCCGCCTTGTACTACATCGTCAGATATTAAGAGTGCCATTATCTCTTTTACTTAGACATTGCATACAAAATGTAACAATCAGAATATTTTGTTATCAATGTTGTACCATGAAACTTGGAAATTAACGAAATTCAATTAAAAAACAAATAGCTGGCATACATTTTAAAATTTCTAGTTTTTATTAAGGCGTTAAATTCTCCTGTGTTTTAATTTGCTTTGTCGCTATTTAACTTTACATTTTAAACACTGTTAAAAGATATCGTAAAATATGGACAATTAAAAACGCGTTAATTTTACTGCCCTTGATGATGGGAAAAACGATTACACTTGGTTTCAGAAAATTGTTAATTTTGCATACCTATAACGTAAGTGTATGAAAAAAAAACATGTAGACAAAACTCTTTTAATTTCAATAGACGATCTTCTTCAGGAAGATAACTGTAGAATCCCTTCAGAAGATCTGTTCCTCTGAATGAAAACGTTTCCTCCTAAAACGGGTTTAATGTATTTCCTAAGTTTGAAAATTTGACGACTCGTTAATATGTTAGACTGTAACGTAAATACCTTCATTTAGTCACGTATGTTTTCATCATACAAACTCTTAAAACAAGCCAAAGACTTGAGAGCTTGCTAACAGTAAAATAAATTTCCATACTTATCCAAAACAAAATGTTTCGTTAGTTTGTGTATGCTTCAAAAGCGCAAAACGTTCTGCAGAGAATTTTAGCATGACTTACAACCCGCTACATACGTTTTTTTGAATTGATCTCCTTAGTAGCCTACTTGCGGCTGCGAGATAAAGCCTTTTAACGTTGAACTCAGGTTCCCCGTGAAAGGCAGAACGCTAATCCCTAACTGGTTAAAATAAGGATATTCAACTCTTAACGAGATTGATATTTTTGTTTTGTGTAGACTATTCTTGAAAGCAACCCAAATCGTAACAAATATGCTATGAATTGGGACTAGAATTATCGGTGGTCACACGCTATAACCTATTACGTGTATAAAACACATGAACATTAAAACTCCTAACTTATACTGAGAATATTATATTTTCAACTAGATATAAGATTATTGTAGTCTCTGAAGGGTCCATTCGTTGCTGTAGCCAATCACACAGGGACGTAACCCGTTTCAGCGGTCGCTCTGTGTATGATACACATGACGAGTTCCAAATTTAGAAAGGGAATGTCGATGAGGCAGTTTTGAATCTCCATTGAAGAATGTCCACTTGTATTGTGCATAGAAAGCAATGTCCTAGTCGTGCTGCTACTATAGTAGCAACTGTCGAAGTATAAACACGTTTCCAGAACAAATTGACGCTTTCAAAAGTGAAGCCGCAGTCCGCAATACTAGACTAAACAATGGGTTGTTGTACAATGTAGGCGCGATTACACACAGATGATCATATAGAGAAAGTGATCAATGCTGCCTCGATATTGTTTAGTTACTTAAAAATTATATATCTCCAATAATTGATCTTACAGTTCGACACGGCATACAACCCACTTCAAAAATGGTTTTTATGTATTTTTTGTAGTATTTACCCGCGGCCGTGTGAAAACAACGAACACATGTTTAACAGCAACCGCCCTATAAACTGCAGGCGAGTATATCTCTTAATATAGTAGTTAACGTCAACCATAGTCACACGTAAAACATAACTTGTTCTCTGCTTCATTGTGTTGTTCTATTGTCAAAAACGAACGTATCCACTTGCATTCAATTCAGATTAATATTTACTCTTAATTACCTATTCACATTCATCGAGATATTTTATCTGATCATGCCGTTATGGAGCTGCATCATTAGCCTAATCGTAAGTACAGGCTATTTGGAAACACCAGCACCCACACGAGCTGTGACTCTTTGTTTTGATGCTCCCACGTTATGGCGTGAACAATAGAGCATTTATGATCACATAATTCCAATTATAAAGGACGAAGTAGGGGGAGTTACGGAGACAATATCCTTATCTCTGTATTCCCTCAGCCGTCGAAGTATTTTAATATTACCTTTTAAGAAACATATGCTTCTTTCTGTTCCTCATTTATCCTTCTTCACACCACAATTTGCCACACCAGAGCGTGGCAGACCACTGCTAGTTTACTTATATATTTTCTTTTCCTATATTGTTATTCAAGAAATACTTATGTTACATATAAGTAATTTAACGTCTATAACTAACTCAGTAAAACTCAAACCGTACCTTTAGCTTTTAAGGTTACAGAAACGGGTAGAAGAAGCCAACATTTGTAATCTTTCGTCTTAAACATTTATTAATATTATGGAAATTGAGGAATGAATTTTCAATTAAGTGAATAAATGCAAATACAAATTATATAGAGAATAAAATCTGTCTTGATGTAAATAATTTTTGTTGCAAATCATTTTTTCAAAGACATAACTTGAATGATGCAATAAAGTTGAAGCATTTTGCTGACAAAGTGTTCAGTGATCGTGAATCTGTGAAGATACCATTTTTGCAACCAATTTATGAACAAGCATAAACCTGGAAATTTAATGCTACAAACGTGTCAATCGTGAGATTAAGTTCAAACTTAAACAACCGTTCATTATACAAACAAAATAATTCTAAATAAATTGGGGCATACACATGAACTAAATAAACAGGGTTTATTATTTCATATAATTTTTATACGTCCAACGCAGTATAAATTCAAAACATAATTTAACAAAATATCACCAGTAATAAAACTACAAGTAAATAAGATAATGTAGGCCTATAATTATTTAAAAGTATAATATGTAATAGACGTTTCCTAAAAGTAAAAACACATGTTATTTAATTTGCGATATATATATATATATATATATATATATATATATATATATATATATATATATATATATATATATATTTATAACAAATTACAGTATTCAATGTTTTAAAAGAGTATAATATAAGATATATATATATATATATATATATATATATATATATATATATATATATATATATATATACATCCTCCTAACAATACGGAGACCATACATTGGTCATTTTGCATTCAAACTGGCAGCCAGGTACTTGTGGCAGCCGTATACGACTGCCACATAGTAATCCATGATAATGTAATACCCTTTGACAATAATCGAAATACAAATCATGTCAATAAGTGTAAAAAGAAGTGTTTTATTGGAGCTATACTGTATTTGAAAGTTCTATGGTAGTTCTGAATTTAAAAAAAAAAAATTGTAATAACCAAACGGTACTCGTATTGATAGCAGAGTGAATGGGATTTGTATATCACAAGTTCGTAACATTTCCGCCAGGGGCAGCATAGTCGCTTCCTGTATATAAATTTACTGTTACAACCATTGCCTAACATTATGACAGCCAAAAACTTGGCAACATTCCTGGCATCCACATAGATATCAATCGTACTACGTAATGTATATATTTGAATTAGACAAAGAATCGCAGGAAAATGACCACTTGGGGGTTTTTGAGTATGCTGTATTCAATGCCGTCATCGAAAGTCACCGGGGATGTACTGGTGAGGCTAAACCTATGTACAAAAGGGGTTGAATTAGGGTAAACATGTCAGATGCCTAAGAATCGCGGGATAATGACGTTCGGGGATTTTTTGAGGATACTAAATTCAATGAGGTCATCTAGAATCACCGGGGATGAACCGGATGTAACTCTACGTAAGTACCAAAGGGATGATTTGGGGTAAAAAAGTCAAACGTCATAAAATAACTAGAAAATAACCACTCGGGGGTTTCTGGTAAGACGGAATTCAATGCCGTCACCGAAAGTCGCCGGGGATGCACTGATGTGGTTCCACGCGAGTACCAAAGGGGTGAATTGGGGTGAAAAAGTCAAAAGTTAAAAAATCTCTGGAAAATAACCACTCGGGGGTTTTTGAGGATGCTGAATTCAATCCGGCCATCGAAAGTCTCCGGGGATGTACTGGTGAGGCTAAACCCATGCACCAAAGGGGTTAAATTAGGGTCAAAATGTCAGATGCCTAAGAATCGAAGGAAAATGGCCGTTTGGGGGTTTCTGAGGTTGCTAAATTCAATGACGTCATCTAGAGTCACCGGGGATGGTTGGTTGTGACTCTACGTTAGTACCAAAGGGATGATTTGGTGTAAAAATGTCAAAAGTAAAAACATTGCTAGAAAATAAAAACTCAGGGATTTTTGATTATACGGAATTCAATGCCTTCACCTAAAGCCACCGGGGATCCACTGGTGTCGTTCCACGCGAGTAGCAAAGAAGTGAATTAGGGTGAAAATGTCAGAAGTAAAAAATTTACTTGAAATTTACCACTCGGAAGTTTTTGAGGAGGCTGAATTGAATGCCGTCGCCGGACATGTACTGCGATGGTTCTACACAAGTAACAAAGGGATAAATTGGGGTGAAATTGTCAGATAAATAACTACCTTAGGGCTTTTGAGGATGCTGAATTCAATACCGTCATCGAAAGACACCAGGGCTGGACGAGTGTGGGCTCTACGGGAGTAGCGAAGGGAGAATTTGAGTAAAAAGGTCAGAGACTAAGAGAACCTTATAAAATGATCACTCAGGATTTTTAACAATGCTGAGTCTAATCCTAGCACCGACGTTGGCCATGCACAATCCGGGATGGGACTGCGGGTGTCGCTGTGGGTGAAACTTGCTAGAATCTAAAGTATTGCCAAAAAATGGGCATTCGAAGATTTTGGAAGGTCCTAGTCCCTTGTCATCAAAATTCGTGTGGGATGTACGAGGTTACTAAGGGGTGATTTGGGGTAATATATCCCATTGACAATAAATCGCCCGAAATTGGCATGTTTCCAACTATGCAACATAACCAACAGAAAGAGTCGGGTTCGCGACCTTGTCTTGGACAGAATTTATGCTACAACTATTTACAGAAATGTTTGTGATATGAAAATATAAACAAGCGGCACTCCGATAGCAGTTGTATCACGTTTGTTTCAGTCATGTCTGTCAAACTAATCTTTATAACTTGGAGCAGTGTTTCATTGCAGCCTGTCCTTGTGCTTTAGGAATTTTAAAGACTGTATGCTTGAACGATTCAACTTGAAAAGATAACCGTTTGTCCCAAATTGATAATCTTATAAAAACGTAACATTAATGTATTTTGACTACCTAATTGTCATATATTTTCTTTCCATTTTTACTTAGACTATCTAAACATTTATGTTTGTTTTCTCCTTCTTCTTCTGTTAATTAATTTTCTTCTCTTTTCGTGTTATTTTCTTTTGTTCTTTTAAAAAGGATGGTATCGTTAGGGGGTGGGGGGCAGCGGAATGACTTTTCAACCATCCGTTAATGAAATAATTTTACTATAAGCTAAACTCAAAAAACTATAAATAAGTAGACCTTATATTTTTGCAACCTTTATACAACTTAAAAAAAACGACAAAGAGAATTTGTTGACCCACATCATTTCATCGACTTATCTTTATCAACTTATATATCTAGAAAACCTATTATGCCAATATCTACAAATTCCAAGCTTAACCTTTAACCACCGTTATCGTGCCTGACCATCAGCGACGGGTTAGCCAAAGAAGACAGTGATTCAGGTGCTGTATCTAATGACCAACTTTTAGAAGGCATCAAAGAGAATAGGGGAGTTGTGCAACAGAGTGAAGAAGTAATTGAGCAAAAGATCATGATACCGAATCTCAACGAAGTGCATCAAACGATGAAGATGATTTCGCAAAACTTCAACCTCCAGAAATTTACAAATATTTCTATTTGTATAGATAAATTGTTATAAACAATGTAGAATTGGTCCAGAAACAAGAAAATAGAAAGACTAGTTACATTTTGTAAGCTGTCTTTGAAGAGCCAATATGTCTAGAATGTTCTGAGCCGATCTGTAAATACTGCTGTCAAAATTGAGTTAATATTTCTTATGCCAGTATCCATAAATAAAGCTTATAATGTGTCAAATGTTATCTTGTATATGAAGTTAAGTGTGTACAATCAGTGAACAAGAAATAATTAGTGTATGTTAATTATCGTGCGATTATAAGTCTTTTTAGCTAAACTACGCTAAAATCTATAGAAGGTTTTATTTACTACAGTTTTCAATTAGTAAATAAAATATAACTGATCTCATAAAACTACGTTTACCCAAGTCACATGCAATCAGAATATTTAAAAACAATTTTTATAAAGTAAATGCAAGATAAATTGTTAAACCTTACAATAAATCACACTTAGACATTTCGTGCCTGTGAGCTACAACGGCAGTAGTAATGTGACAGAAATTGCAGGACGGAGGTTGAAGGTTAATAAATACTGAATCATCTTTCGTTAATCTCTGTATTGCATACTTTCACCTAAATGACATCTGTGCGAGTGTTGTCAGTTTATATTACGATAACAGGCTGTCTGGTGTAAAGAAACATAGGTCCAAAAACCTAGCCTCACAAAGATAAAGGCTCGCACTCGACAAGTACTCTCTTGGACGAAGACCTGAAAAAATGACTTTCTGCATTTTATCTTTTCCATCCCTTTCTCTCATTACCATACGGCGTAAACGTAAATAATTTAGCGTATTCTCCCATCGTCAAAATAGTCGTGTAAAGACGGAAACATTTGTTTCTATCCTCGACTTTAGCCGCTGGTAGTGTATATTTTATTTTATTAATAAGTTCATTGAATATATTGGTATTAACTTTTAGTGAATATATATGGCGTAGACCATATTAAGTGTTACATCTGTTATTCCATGTGTTGCAGACTAGTTTTAATATGTTTGGAATGTTACCAAATTGTAACAATATACAGCAAATAATAGTCACTTTTAGATTCTTAAAATCGGATAGAGATGCTATGACAATTATTTTGACAAGCAAGTTAAGTTAAAAAATAAATACTTTATCGATCCTATAGTATCTAAGAGCCCCAATGGAAAAGTATGAGATGCATTGACCGGAACATTAAGATAAGTTTGATCTGCCATCAAGTAAACAACAAACATAATGGTTTTCCGTGTGTCGGCTGTTTATGTTTCCATATCAGTATTGTGTCTGTAAATACATACCATAGTTTTCTCCAAGATAAGGTCGCGAATCTACAGCTGTATGTCCTTTCCAGCGAAAAAAAAGTGTATGTTTGAAGGAATTGACAGATGTAATATAAGGCAAGTGGTACAGTCTCAAAAACTACCGAGTGTTAATTTTTATGAGATTTTTTTTATATTAGGATTTTATATTTATTTGCTAATAAGTTCAAGAAATAATTTCGTTCTTGACGGTAAAACTTGCGTGTTTGCAAACACAAATACCAGTAGCTCCATAATTATTTATAAAGTTTTACGAAAGCATGCTAAAATAGCATGTTTACAAATTCCTGAAGTACTTACATCGAGGACTCTAATGAAACACTTGGCAACAATATCTCAACTCTTCCAACTGAATGACCAAGGTATTAAAGAACTAGCGTTATTTATAGGCCATACAACATCATTTTTATTATTAATAACATTATATATATTTTTGTCATCCAAAATAAGCAAAAATAGTTTGAAAAATATAAATAATGTAGTAAAGATAGAACACGTGGATATATACACACATTCTATGACCATAAGGGCAAAACATTATGAGTACCTATTTAAGGATACATGCATCATAGGTGTTAATATGCCAATTAAACTAGAGAACAGTTCAGGCGGTTTAAGCAATGGTAAATATTAAAAAAAAAATTTCTCTACATCTCTGAAGATTAAAAGTAAGTATATAGTTCTTCCCAATGTATATTGCAGTGTAGCTAAGAATCAAAACGTTTGCGGTAAGCAATGTAATAAATCTATTATGTTTATCCTCTATATTCTAGTCCCAAGAGTAACTTTAATGTCTATGGGATTTTCACTCACTTTAGAGTTGCATGAAAAACTGTTGCAAGTACGGTAATCCTTGGTACAGACACAAATACAGTAGTGCATGGATAATTCGAGGTAGATGGGACCGAGACACCGTCGGATTACCGAAAACTTGCATTACACCGAAATAGCTTCCTGTACACTAGAAAAAAACAGGAGTTCTAATGAACCCTAATACTATAAGAACGCACAAAATACGTAAGTAGAACTTTATTGATTACAGTACATACATAAATTAATGTTGCTTGGCTCTTCAAGACTACTGAACTGATTCTTGCTTGCTAGGATACCATATGATATGAATGCCATACTAAGTATCGGCAATTATAGCTAAAAAAAAGCCGATGCCCATTGTAAACTTTATAAGGACGCCTATTGTTGTGATCGTAGATAGTGTTTTTGTACGCCTACCATAAAAATAAAACGAGATTATCAGTAAATTATCAGTAAATCTAAAGTATAGTGAAAAATTACCGTGATCATCGGTAGTAAATATTTATGATTATCAACGTCTAAAGATTGACTACAAAACGTTTTATAAGCTCTTGGTTAGGGTTGCTTAACTGAAGTAATTTTCTATGAACGAAGAATAGAGAATATTGAAATTGAGATATTAAGTTTGTAATTAGGAGTTATTTATTAACTGGTATTGCTAGTGGTATGATTCGTAAAAAATATAAACAAAGGAGACAGTTTTGAGAAGTGATTGAGTATTAGCAGACACTTGAGATCAGACACAGCCGAACGAACTAAAATCATTCTGATACTAACTATAAAAATGTATGTAACATGTCGACCGAAGAACGGAAAGATTTTTAAAGTGAAAAAAATCTACAAAACAGTAATTATCTTTTACGTCTTGTTTTTTTAACAAGAAATACCATCATAGTGCCTAATTTCACTCTGTCACTCTGCATAACGCTATTTTACAGCTAGTTTTTGAAGACTGGTTCCTCAGCTATACTCGCCAAAATATTTGTAAGTTTTTGACCATAATAATAATAATAAATCAAATTGTAGATATGCGAGCTAGGAGGGATACGGTTAAAGATAGAATTAAAGAGGAAGATTAAAATATACTTAAATCTTTTCAGATATATTTTCAGGTGCATTCAACGTGTCTTGATGAAAGTAACATCACAATCAAGGTGAAATGTCATCCTTTAGGAAAATATCTAAGGGGGAATTAAATAAATTTTTTAACCTGCCAACAACGACTACCAAGAAAATTTAATAAATGTAGTTAAAGAAGAACTTTTAGAAAAAATAGGTCTTTACTTAAACACAATTGTACCTACAACAACTTATGACAAATCAAATGGTGGATAAATAAAATAGATGTATTACATTGCTTACCGAAAACGTTTTTCACCGTGATGCCTAGCTACAATGCAGTATACCTTGGGAAGAACTATATCCTTACATAATATTATATTCTTTAGAGATGTAGAAGTAAAGAAGTTTAAATATTTACCATTGCTTAAACCACCTGAACTGCTCTAGTTTTATTGATACAAAACCCCCTATGATACATGAATCCTTAAATAAATACTTAAAAGGTTTTGCCCTTATCTTGATAAAATGTTTATACTGATTGGTATTGGCACTAAAATGTCATATCTTCGTGAAAAGTTTACTCCTTGTTAGAATACTATATGCACCCTTTTGAAGCATATGCTCACAGAAAAATAAAACAGTTTTTTGGTTACATTTGGCTGTCGTAAGTACAGAAATACTATTACTTCAATGTTTAAATTTTTTACCCGAAAATGGTAATTTGTGCTCAATTGAACCTATAAAATATAGACGTGTTCAATGGGCCTAGTTGAACACGAAATTAACATTAGATGATATTCGACCAAATAAAAGCCTTCTTTTATTTACAATGTACAATATAGCTAGATTTATCTGGTTATCTTCCTGAGGTAAAGGTGATACAATATATCGGAGACGTTTATTGAAATAAAGTCAGAAATGTATCGCCCTAACGTCTAAGCTAAATTAGAACAGATGTAAATTGGCCTTTACATTCATTCGTAGCAGAAATTGAACAGCACACAGACACAGTGTTTGTTAATCCCCGAGGCATGGGCTTGATAGGCAGTTATAGGTTACATTATTTTTTCTCTATTTAAATATAGGGAAAGAAAAATTAATACTTGTTTAAATACAAGATTTTCCTTTTATAACTAGTGTTATAAGTAATATAAAATTTGCAATTATTATTCCATTCCTAATTTCATATTATATATACACAGCTTTCTATATTACGTGTCCTTTCTTTGCTACATTGTTTATATTTTTGAAACAGTTTTTGCTTTTTTTGGATGAAAATAATATATATATTATGTTATTATTCCACGATTAGGTTTGGTCTTTCACTTCACAACAGAAACTAGTAAGACGAAACAGGCTCAATATTCTGGTTGCTCACCAGCAAGACTCCAGAACAAAAGTGAAATGCTTACAGATTACAACAGATGATGATAGGAATGAGTAATCTAATATTTATGATTGCGCCCAGCTTCCACTCATCTTCCCCTCCAAATATATGACTAATCACACTTTCCTGCTATTTTTTAACAGTGTCTGGAATCGCACTCTCGAAAACTCACACGTGCGTTATCCTTGACTTTCGATGACGAAGTTGGAATCACCCCTTACAAACCCAGAATATTAATTTATTAGACATTTTTTTATCCGAAAATGGTAATTTGTGCTCGTTTAAACCTATAAAATATAGACGTGTTCAATGGGCCTACGTGAACAAGAAATTAACATTAGATGGGATTCGGCCAAATAAAAGCCTTCTTTTATTTACAATGTTCAATATAGGTAGATTTTTGTGGTTACCTCCCTGAGGTAAAGGTGATACAATATTTGTTGTTTTTCTACTATAGGCCTATTTTTAAAAACTTACTGTAAATGAACTTTATGCCAACCCTTTACTTATCCTTTATTATTGTTTTACAAGCAGTAAAAACTTAAAATTGAAATTTTCATTTTTTTAATACACTGAAGAAGAAATGTTGAAGAAAATTCGATGTATTAGTCTAAAAATTCTGCAAAATCGTTCTTAAACTGCAAAAACTCTTAAAAGATTGTAACACGAAAGAAATAGAATTTAAAAATTTCGAAAGGTTAATGAGATAAAATAAATTAAATGAGAATAAATGTACTTTCGTAAAGTAATGATATAGAAGAAGTTAGTGTACTAACTCTAAGACTGATAATTAAATGAGAAATTCAGAAGAAAAAAGTTGAATTCGTACTTTTCCTTTATCCCTTGCAGTGCACGCCTGGAAATCTAGATTGAATATTGTTAAAGATGAAACCGTTCATTTAGTTGCAGATCTATTGAGGGTTTTGAAAACATGTAACCCGGGATCGAACCCGTCATGAACCTGTTTGTGTAATGTTTATTTTCGGTCTCTGAAGGTTGTCCAACATCATTCATTATTATCAGTTTCAATCTTATGACAGGGACCATGATAGTTACTTCATGATAGTATCTGTTTACTTCAGCTAGTTCATTCCCTCTAAAAGATAAAAATACAAAAATAAAATCTTATTTGGTTGAATGTTTTACTTTACAAGTCATAATATACTACCTTTATTTTACCTTCTGAAATTTTTACCCTAATTCACCAGTTGCTACTAGCATAGAGCATGACATTGACTCGTGCATCCACATTGACGTTCGATAACCGCAAAAGACTCAACAACATTAAAAACGCCCGAGTGATAATTTTTTCTTGTAATTTGGCCTTCTGCCAATGTTACCCCAATCATACTTTTTCTAGTCCTGTAAAGGCACACCTTCGCATCCCCGTTTAATATATTAGACGGTATTAGACTAAGCACCTTCCAAAACACTACGATTTATCATATTCTAGCTTTGTTTTGCTTTCTCTCCTTTATACTCCAATTCATCATTTGCTACTCCCATAGAGGATCACCTATGTATCCCCATGACGTTCGATAACGGTAAAAGACTCAGCACCATTAAAACCCTCCGACTGATCATTTTCTAGTTTTATTTTGTCTTCTGTCATTTTGACCCCAAGTCACTCCTTTACAACTCCCGTAGAGCCTCACCCGTTCATCCCCGTTTAATTTTGTTCACAGTAGTTGACTCAGCATCCTTAAAAACACCCCAATTGATTATTTCCTAGCTTTTTTTTGTTTCTGATATTTTACGCTAATTGATCCTTTTGCTACTCCTGTAGAGGCACACACTTGTATCCCCGTCGGCTTTCAATAGTTGTACACGTTTATGAAGACTAACAACCAGGACGTATGTGAGTTGAGTAAATTATTGGCCAGCAGAAATGAAGAAGGGACATTCTAATGTTTATGTTTTCATCGTGATTACACACACCCAGTCTTACAGTCTAAACATTTGACTAGTAAGACAGTCGCACCATAGTGGCAACACTGTTGGTTCTCGTATCGTTAGTAGCGTGGGAATAATATACACACCGGCTGCCATATTGTTATTAGACTGAACATTAATATACATTGTCTGTCATATTGATGCCTAAATGAAATGCTGCGGTATTGATAGTACTTCAGTCAATTTTGTGTTTTTAAGATTTTATTGAATTAAAGTAGATGGAGTAGTATCATGTTTAAGATAAATAAATTATACACGACGAAAAACATATATACTCCACTCTTTCAAGTGGCTGTCATATGGTTGCAAAATGAAATGCTGCCATATTTATAGCGGGATGTATATATATATATATATATATATATATATATATATATATATATATATATATATATATATATATATATATATATTTATATATATATATATATATATATATATATATTTATTTATACATTCAAAATAAAAATATGGTTTCTCATTTGTTTTTCAGAAACGGTTAGGGTACGTATTTTCCTCATTAATCACTGTTACAATAGTTAATGGCTATTCGAACTTTAAATTTTCTAAATTTGTGAAAACGTACTGAGACAGAACGTTTTCGATCGCTATGTGGCGATTTTCATCAATGTCTATGTGAGACAAAGTTTTCACAAATTTACTAAATTTAAAATTCGGATAGTCATAAGAGACATTGATGAAGATCGCCACATAGCGATCGAAAACGGTCTAAGTAAGTTTTCACAAATTTATAAATTTCAAAGTTCGGATAGACATAAACTATTGTTAAAGTGATTAATAGAGAGTCATCGAACGTGATGTACTACAAAGTTCAAGTATTTCCCTCTTGTTATTTGATGATGAAGACTTCGTGACTTATTTGATGAGTTTCTGTTTGTTTTTATACAATTATTACTCAATCTAGTTTCTTCAATAAATATTAGTAGTAGTTTATTCAATAAGGTGGAGTTTTTTCCTTATTCGTATGTTTATAAGGTTTCTTTACAGTAGTACTGGAATCGCTGCATCTATATAAATTAACATACAGTCGATAAATTATTTTATTTTATATTTCACAGATTTCTGTTAACAATAAGTAGATGAAAACTAACAGGTTAGTGTTATCTATGTTCGATACATGATAATGTTTCTATCTATATATCTTTCATATATTCTAATATCGTCTCACAACCTCTTTCCATTGCTTCTCCTTTGAATATTTTCTAAGCGTTAATGCTTACATTATAAATGATCGCACACAAAAACTTGTTGAAATTGAACTGTAAAATCTGTCAAAGTAAAATCTTATTAGAAAAATATTTGATATTTCTTTACCTTTAATTTTTAGTTCGCAGGGATAAATTTATAATGAAAAGGACCAACATTTTTAGGTGGGATCTTCTTTATGCGGTTCAGCACCTTTTTATTTTATAAAGAACATTCAGATGACGTTATGTTTCGCATCAGATTGTCGAAGATGAACGGAATGTCCCAAATATTTATAAAAAAAACCTATGGTTAAAATTTTGACGAAAAAGCTAACAGATGTTTTTGTTTCAACTTATTGATCACGTATTTCTTTATATTTGACTTAGTTCTTATACTGATAGGAAAATAATTATTCATTTATTCCAACATCTGATTGTGACAGCGAAAAGATATGGTTTTATTCTACCTTGTCACTTCAAGCTCTGGCAAATAAAATTTTATCGAGAGGTATTTGGAATATACATTCAATTAATATCAGGTTTGTATTCTGTACGTGATTTCGATATATTTTATTCAACGTTATTAAATTAGTAATGATTAAAATCTATATCGTAGGTTAATTGAAATCAACATTAAACCTTATTTATAGTGTAAATAGGCCTATGTATGCGATATGTGGGTGTTATATTGCCCATGTTAATTAAATTAATCCACATGTTCCAAACTGTGGTAGAATACTCATTTCAAAAGCACACAAAATAATTTTCAAAACTATATTATTTAATTTTTTTATCAATTCGAATATAAAAGACAACCTTGACCTTTGTTTTGCAAAAGTGTCTCAATGATTCCATCAATTAGTAATCATCGCCTTTAGGCACTCCGGCTACGTTTTTTATGAAACAAAAACATAAATTTCATTTCTTAAAAACTTTCTCCGTCATATTTGCCGAAGATGGACGAAATGTTACCAAGAATTGTGAAATCTGCGTTTACAATTCTAATAGAGGCTGTTAACATAATCCGTAGTTACTTGGAGGTTTCATTGAGTTTATGTTTAAATATTATTTAAATGAAAATTTCCAAATATATTTTTTACATAACATTCATTGAAATGTGATTTAAATACTATATAAATAATATATAATATATTCGATAATTTTAAATATCTTGTGTTGTATTACAATATGTGTTATGATAGGAATTTATATAAAATTACTTGTGGGTTATGCTTACTATCACAAACTAACAAGTGAATATATTATTATTATATATGATTTAACAATAAGGAAAATGTAAATATATTATTAATTATTTATTCTAAGGAATCCAGTAAAGTGGTAATGAATAATATCGTTATATTAATTGTTTGGACACGTGTTTGGATGCTTTTGACACTTTTTCGGATACACGTTCAAATAAAAGCTATAAACTAATAGTTTATTTGTTAAATATTATACGTAAATACGTATATAAACTACTATTAACTGCATTTTCAGATTTATACTCTTTCTTTCTGTAGCCAATCCCACGATTACAACGTTAATTTCTTCCGAAAGTTTTTTTATTTTGACACTACGACGACCAATTGAATGAATTAAATTTATATTAATCCTGCATTTTCAGTAACATTTTCATTTGTTACTTTGTTTAGTTATATATCATTTAAGTTTCATGAAACTCAACCTGAGAATTCAATTACATTTTGATAACTAAATTTCTTTTTTTAATTTGCCATTCAATTTTTTTGAGTGGCAGGAGAAGAACATTGTATACTTGAGGGTCGTCGAAAAGAGTGGCGCGCTAACAGGTAACTGTAACTAACAAACTATTAGTTATATTAACGATTTTACAATAAATTACTGAATTTTCAGCATCAACTATCTTGCTTATCTACCCTTAGAAAATAAATCTAAACGTGGAAATGGGAAAAGGAATAGGCACAGTTGTTTCAACTCAACGGATTAGGAAACCCTGTTTTATGGGAGTGAATGATGGCGGGGAGTCGTTCATACTTGCAAAAGAATGAGTTATTGTCCAGTTTGTTGACAGGTTTCATCGATCTGTGGAAACACAAACTATCTATTTATTCCGATAGATTATTTCTGTAATTATTCTTTCAGCAAAGAAAAGAAACCCACAAGCTGGACGAAGAGCAATAAAGATAAGTCGACTGCAGAGCAACAAGTGGATCTCACATCGAGACTTATTGAAGAAAATAAAAGTTTCTTATTAACATTTTACTTATTAAGTTAAATAAAACGTAACCTAACCTCATTTAGTTGAGAAGAGGTCAGGTTAGGTTGGGTTAGGTTATATGTGATTATGTTATGTTAGGTTTGGTTTAGGTTAGGTTAGTTTAGGTTAGGTTAGGTTAGTTTAGGTTAGGTTTGGTTTAGGTTAGGTTAGGTGTAGTTATTATATATTATGTTGGGCTGGGCTAGGTTTAGGTTAGAATATGATACACTAATTTTTGGCTAAATTTTGTTAGATTAGGTTTTGATTAGGTTATGGTAAATTAATTTATGTGAGTATGTTATGTTAGGTTCGTATAAGTTCGGTTATGCAATGTTAGGTTAGGGGTAGACTATGTTTAGGCTAGGTTAGGTTATGTTTAGGTTATTTTAGATTAGGTGAGTATTATATTAGATGAGGTTAAAGTGTGGTATGTTAGGTTGGGTCAGGTGTGGTTATGTTATGTTAGTTAGATGTGTTAATACTTACCTAAACATATTAACTTTCCCCCATGTATGCTGTTAATGTTATATAAATAAATTATGTATTTTAAAACTATTAGTTATTTGTGTAAGTATTTCTGGTAAGTAAAAGCATGTAAAATAGTAAAGGATAAAGTTAATGGTATAAACATATTTTGAGATAGCTGGAAAATTTTATAAATTTATAGTTTATGCTTCAAGTGATAATGTTTTGTAATGTTTTTATCTTCAATATCCCAAATGTCCCAGACTCAAAATTAAATAAGTTTCGTATTGGGAAATGTAGGTAGGTATTGATTTCTTAGAAATAAAACGTCACAAAAAATGCATTTTTTATTGTATTTCACCAGAACATCATTTTATTATTTTGTTGTGAACAAATATAAATATATATTTTTTTTATTTAGTTGTTAAGTGTGTTATCTCTTGATTAAAATACTAAGGTTCTTACTATAAAACCACGCTATAGATTAAGCCACAACAATTGACACTTAGTAAATACACAGTTGTCTGAAGTCAGCTGATAAAGCATGTATATGGAAATACATAAACTTTTTTGTAATAGTAAAAGAAAAGAGACAGTTATAGTATACTTCACACGTAGGAATTTAGTAGCTAGTTTGTTGGATTAGATTTGTTTATATTTTTTGTATTTAAAAGTTTCCCGATTGGATGGTTTTATAACTCACCTGATAAAGTAGTATATCTACATTGTTGTACATTAATATTGTGTCTTCAACACTTTCATTCATTTTCTTTTATTTAATATATTTCATGTATTAGGTCTTTGCAAATGATGCCAAATAAAATTATTCTGTTGAAGGCTATTATTTGATATATAAGGTACAACATTTTTCAGTATTTTAAACATTAAAGAGGTCGTTCTTTTAAGGAACGCTCTAAAAAAATAATGAGCACTATTTTCAATGAGCTTTCGTGAAGTACATACATTTACAATAAATCAAAGCCTCTTACCAATGATAAACAATGCTCGGGGTTAAAACAAACACGACAATTGTTTTTAAAAGCAACTATTGTAATTTCGATGCTTGCATTACATGCAAACACTCAACCAATCCTTACAGAGGTTACCAATTATTGTGAAAAGGTGAACCATTATTGTGATTTGGTATTCATTTAAAAGTACGCAGCTCCGTTTCATGATGAAAATGTATGCATAATTTGATTTCTCAAAACATTCTGATTCTCTATTCATCTCTCCGACAGTTCTACTATTAGGAATATTACAATCCTACTGAATTGCATGGATTATTACTGAACATATTCTTACATTCTTTAAAATTACAAGAATAGAGCTAATTTTAAGTAAATGTGATTACGTCAGTTTATGTTTTTAGAAACAGATGTTATCTCAAGTTTTGAAGCTCATAGTTGCCGTATATATACATATACATACGTATATATATATATATATATATATATATATATATATATATATATATATATATATATATATTCCAAAATATTCTCTTATATATATATATATATATATATATATATATATATATATATATATATAATCCCCCATATACTAAACTCTTAAAAATTATAATATGAACTTTATAGAACTTTACTTCCGTACCGTCATTTACTTACTAGTATATCTATGATATTATATAAGAGTCTTATGAAGTGTGTGTTTGTGTATATATATATATATATATATATATATATATATATGTGTGTGTGTGTGTGTGTGTGTTACTCAATCACAAAAAAACTACTGGACCCAATGAGCTGATATTTTACATGCACATTCTTATAGTCTCCATTAATACATAGGCCAATCTTTATTTAGAAATTCGGTCAAAACACCGCTTCACAGGCCTTGAAAACCCCCTTAACACTTAATTATCTATACTCCATAATATGCTTGACCTAATCAGATTATAGTAATTGTATTTGTAATCACCTGTAACAAATACTTTTAAACACAAATAGAAAGGTGATATTAATGTTTGTTTGTATTCATCTTTCAAGGTTTGTTATACTTTACAAATGTCATTCAGAAGTTTTTCCTTTTTGACCATTTTCAATAGACATTAATCGATAAGTTTATAAGTAATTGTTTGATATGTTTGTGATTTAATTTCAGTAAATTAAATTCAACCCAAATACAAATACAAATTAAATCAGAACAATTATACGTTAACCCCGTTTGAAGGACGGGAACTCTGCTGGTTCTTTATAAACAAGACTGAATAGAAGGACATATTTCTTTACATTGCTTTTCTCTTATTTACTTGTAATAGGTATCTTTTAGGTATGAAACACTTCTCGTGTGACCTCCCAATATTTTCTCTTCCAGATGGTCTTTATACACGATTACATTTCTAAGGCTCTGTCTAATTTCATACAAGTGTAATTGTATAATTCTTCATAATATTGTCGTAATTTGTGAACCATCAATAAATACAACTGAACTAGTATTATATATCAACACAATGAAAGCACTAACACTGTAATCATTACCTTATATATATTGTGAGATTTACTTTTTATACAGGAGAAAAGTAAACGTTGGCACTGGGGCTACTAGATTTCCCCCGCCGCCTTTAAGTAATTCTGTTCTCGTTGCGGTGGGGCAGTGTTGATCAAACCTTTGTGTTCTGTCTATGGATGGGAAAATCGTATGGTAAGAACACCGTTCTGCACTTTCAGTCCATTGACTTCAGGCAACTTCTTGATTGAATAAAATGGCGGAAATAGTTTGCCATTGTCAGAGAATATGCTATGTCGTCGGCGTCGATAATACGCTACTAAAGCTAAGAACCATGTGTTGCCTAGTACTGAGACGAGTGGGTCAGGTCTCGGAAATGGTGAAACGTCTGCAACAAAATTTCCTAAAACCTGATATTTAAAAATTATAGAACTACCCTTTATTGTGATCCTGATTATTCTAAACGGTGAATATTTCGTGAATTTATGTATGGAAGAGAGAGAAGGGGTACGGAATGAATTATATTTGAACAACAGGTTAAGGCATACAAGTAAAAGACGTACACAAAACTAACGACCTTTTAGCTTTAGGTTGTTTAAAAATACTAATATTAAATTTGCGTTTTATACAAACAATACAATCAATATTTTAAATCAAAGTAATTACTTTAGTAAATTGGATTTATGTGGGATATATAGTATAAATTGCCAAGATTGCAATAAAAATTTTGTAGGTCAAACGAAAAAGAAAATAAAGGATCGCTACAGGGAACATCTCAATGTATATATAAAACCAGATATATATATATATATATATATATATATATATATATATATATAAATCGAATATGGCTACTCATTGTATTACAAATAACCATAGTTTTCCAGACATACAAAATATGAATTTAATCAAACATATTAATAAAGGTTTGATAATGAATGTTGTGGAAAACCTATATATCTACAAATATAAATTTAATAATATACTCATTAAAGAACAGTCCCAACTTAAATCTAAACACACCACAATTTTTCATGTTTTGGATAGAATTTAAGATTTTATTAAACACATAGTTCATTTGATGTAAAACAAATAGATTAAAGGCATAAAGTTATCAGTGGTTTATGTACATAGTGCAATCAAATAGAGTAATGTTTGAATAGTTTTACAAATCATGTTAGTAGACTTTGAGAATGCTGGAACTGTACACCAGCGAAAAGCTTCAGCAAAATTGTAAATGTTGAATGAAATACATCTTGATTATGAAAATTTTGAAGTTATTAAAAATTATAATAAATCAAGATAAAATAATCATCTTTATTATAATATATATATATATATATATATATATATATATATATATATATATATATATATATATATATATATAATATATTTTATTACGAAAATTTTTTTGTAAAAACCATCTTTACTAAATTGCTCTGAGCTTAACGCTTTCATTTGTAGCACTTTCAAAGTCTAACAAAGTGTTAAATAAACTAATTTCTCAATTAATAAAAAGATTTATCAGCTCATAATAACGGTGAACTCGAATATCGGTGTAAAGCTTGATATAGTTTAGCTAATAATCATCTTACGATGTAAGAATATTATTTTGTTTACACAAATGTTTTGGTTTTATAATATTTTGTTTGCAACTATAAAGTAGATATATATATATATATATATATATATATATATATATATATATATATATATTTGAAAACATTTTATCGTTTTGAACAACGATACAGATATAAAACATATTTCATTTTATATCATAGATTATTTTTTATGTTAGCCAAATATATAAAGTATGTGCTATGGTTTATACTAATATAATAAATTTACTAAACATATTGGTGTTGTATTTAATTTTTTAATTTTTATCGACAAAATTTTCTAAATATAAACCAATGTTTTGTAAATATTTTTAAATTCTTAAAACAATTTACAAATAAAATAAAAGAGAACCAAATGCCAAATAAACATACTTTGTTAACTAATAGACTTCCTGATTTCAGTACATAAAACCCAACACTGCTGCACAAAGTATTGTACTATTATTTGGAAAGACTATAACTCGTTACATTGTTGAATATGACACAGTACAAGAATAAAATTTTAAAGGGTTATATTAATACTGAGCTTTGTCACTAGGGTTATTATACAATATTAAAACTGTTTACAATATTAGAGAAATATTGTTGCACAACCTGATATATTTGTAGTAAAAACGTAACACTGGAAAATGCTAGATGCATCTATATAACATAAATAATATTTCATTATAGAATTTGTGTATATCCCACACATGACCGACAACAAACTAAATATACCTAGTGATTTACAATGTCTTCAAGACTTAGAAAAAGTAAACTGGGAGCTATAGCCTAAAAATTAAAAACACAACAAATTACATCTCTTTTTAAACTTCATAAAATTTTGCTTTAGTATCAAATTCTCCCTTATACTACTACAATATGGTTATAAAGCTCCATTTCAGGACATATTTGTATTTACTTTTTTCTAATTTACTAGCTGATGGAAATTGGTAAATTCACTTGTATATAGTTCATTTAGGTTTTACAAAGGGTTTTAGCTTTTCAACTACTATAGAGTCTCGCAAATTCGAGTCCCGATATTTGAACGTTCCGTATAATTCGATACTATATCTATTTGAACATATTTTATCTATTTGAAAGAAATAGGTGAGTGTGTCGGGCTTCCAAGAAATATTTATATCAATACGGAGTCCAAATGAAATCAGTCAGGCTTCCAAGATATGTTTATAGCAGTGTGGTATGCTAAGGAAATGAGTCGAGCTTGCAAGAGATTTTTATATCTATAGGGTATGAAAAGGATTTGAGTCGGACTTTCAAGAAATGATTATATATAGGTCTCCTATTTTTTGAAATGCTCTGGAACGTACGTCTTTGTAATCCAAGTGTTCGGTGAACCAAAGGAGTCTCGGTCCTACCTACCTCGAATTATCGAGACTCTCCTGTATTTGGTGGGGTTTTTTTGGTGTTCTAGCCGGATATATTTATTCATAGCTACATTTTAATGCAGTACGTAATGAGATATGTATTTTTGTAATTCAGTATTGTAATTTGTTATAGATCGAGACGAGTTGGTTGATTGTTATGTATATATATGTGTGTGTGATATTTTAACATAACGTTTGAGGCTAAAGAATAAATCAGCTTATATATAAAAAAAAAATAGTCGGAAAAAATACTAAGACAAATCAACTAGAATAGTTCCTAAAATTACTTACAAGGTTAACCATTGTTCTATTTTGTTCTATAAGGGGCTGGGGAATCATTGACAAAAGAAGGGTTCAATGTAGATGGATATGGATATAACCAAATTACCTGAAAATACGTAAAGGGGGAGAGATGAAGCGTGGTTGAAAAAGGAAGTAATCGAGGAGTTTTGAAGAACATCAGAAAAGGGAATATGTATTGGGGGGGACCAAGTGTCTTTACCGTTAGTAAGGGGTAAAATTTATTGATAGAATTAAGGGAAATGAAAATTTTTGTATTCATTTAATTTTAAAAAAACGCGATGTAAATAATTTGAGAAAAAATTATGAAAAAAGTGAGTTATGTGAAAGTGCATTGAAGCAGTATCAACGGTCAAGATCCAAAGGAATCGACAAACAATAAGTAATTTCTTTTTTTAATTTTCATTAAAATTCGCCAACAGAGCTTTATAAACAGTTATTTCAGCGCAATTTTAAATTCTTTAGTATAAAATAATAATCTATTTTTTTTCTAATTTATGAAAGGATCCTTAATAACGACCTCAGAGAATGAGAAATTAACACTGTCATTTTTAAACTTTATTGCAATAACTTAAAGCCTTAAGAGTCCACGTTTTTTTTTTTTAATTCTAATATTAGATAAAGAGTAAATCTTGTCACTAAATAGTATTAAGGTAAATGAATATTATCTGTATTAATTAAGTGTCAAGAATAAATGAAAAATATGATAAAATTGATATTGGTGTTAATTAATTAGAAATCTGAATTTGAGACAAATGAGTGTTAAGGTATTTAAATATATAACCTAAGAAAAACGTTATATTTTTAAATAACTTAGGTTATAACATATATGCAAAAGTGTATTTAGAAGAGCAAAACTCCTCTTTATGTTTCCAATTAAGAGTATGTCTGCTTCATGTACGCTTTAGGCTCAAATAATATCTATCTCTCCATGTCTGCACCTGTTTCTACGGGAACTTAGTTATATTAAGGTCACGATCTCTTCATATCCTTTGTTGGCGATAATGGTCCATTAAAGCTATACAATTGATCTATGATCATCTATTGAATCCTTAAATTATATATATATATATATATATATATATATATATATATATATATATATATATATATATATCGCAATATGTTTTCTTGTGTATTAATAAAGAACAAAAGTCAAAATACAAATACAAGAATTATATTTGAATTTACAATTCAAAGCTTTTCGTTGGCTAACAGTACCAACGTCATCAGGAATATTAAACAATTAAAATTAATATATGTGCAAATTAGATCAAATAAATAGTTATGCCAAATCAATTAAAATGTTGTTAATTTTTTTTTTTTTTTTGCTGCCCTAACATTACAAAAACTGAATATATTATCGAATTTAGATTTTACTTTTATTTGTTCATTTATCAACTCATTATTAGTATTATATTTATGTATTTCTAAAGCTTCATAAATATTCATTCTCAGGCCTTTGTTAATTTCTTTTATAAGTATCATATTATCTATATTAGGAAATAAGTGATTATTATTAATACAATGACTAGCAAAATTTGATTTATAAATTTCTGGCTTTTTATATGCATTAAAATGTTCTTTATATCTATCTTTAAGTTTTTTCTTAGTTTGTCCTATATAAACTTTATTACAATAATCCTATTCTAATTTATATACACCGTTTTTTTCATGCATATTAATAATATTATTATTATTCATTATATTTATTAATTTATTATTAGTATTATAAGCGAATTTTATGTTGCTACCTTTAAACAATTTTGTGATATTTTTTACTTCATTACCAAAAAAATGTAAATGAAGTCCATATGACATTTTCATCATTATTTTTGTAAATTAGATTATTATTTTGTTTCTTTAAAATATTATAATTAAGTTTATTAACAGTTTTGTTTTTATAACCATTCTCAATTGCAAATTCTAATATAATTCTTGTATTTGTATTTTGACTTTTGTTCTTTATATATATATACTTTTAACAATTTTTTTCTTGTATAATTATAAAAAAATACGATTTTATCGTACAAAAATAAGATAAAGTACAAATACAAGAATTATTTATTGAACTATAGAAGTCAAAGCTTTTTGTTGGTAAGCAGTACTAACATGACTAGTAATTATAAAGCACTTTAATAGTTGTATTATTTCATTATTCCCGATGAAGTGGGTAAGGCTAGCCTACGAAAATCTTTGAATTACAAATTACAATAAATTATTCTTGTGTATATATATTTTCTGGGTATTTTTAGTATATATCAGTGAGTGTGTATTTGTGTCTGTGTGTGTGTGTGTGTGTGTGTGTGTGTGTTTGTGTGTGTGTGTGTGTGTGTATGTGTGTGTGTGTTGTTTGTGTGTGTGTGTCTTTGTGTGTGTGTGTGTATGTGTGTGTGTGTGTGTGTGTGTGTGTGTGTGTATTAGTTTCAAAGTTGTAATTGAGTCAACCTTCATAATAATACAAGTTTTTATTTCAAATAAAATGTAATTCTTTAGTGTGTTAATTTAATAAAACTCTCATAACCACCCACACTGACTCGCACTATATTTTGTAAATCGTCTTAAAAAAAGTAGTTTATAAAATCAGTGAAATCCGTAAGACTTTCCCAACAGCACAAAACTTTAACTTTTCCCTTCTCTACAAAAACGTCATTTTCAATTGTGCAAAAGCTCTTCCTTAATGCCAGCCCTTTCAAAAACGTTCTGATCTCAAATTCCTACCCGGACCTATTGTAAAAGTGACAGCTGTAAAACCTCAGGGACCACCAAACCTCTGTGACACATGTATATATGTACACAGGTCCGATGTAAAAAGTGTTCAACCTAATGAAAAAAGGTAGGGAAGCTTCACTCTTAACATAGGATATTAGTAATTTCTTGTCCAGTTCTAGCTAATATCGCTAACAATATAATTCTACTGTATGAAATTTAAGATTCTAAAAGTTATTATTTAAATAATATATACTCAATTATATATGTAATATTATAATTCCTAGTTTATCAGTATTATTGTGGAAAATATTTCAAAATTATTCAAGCTGTAAAGAATAAAATTTTTCTGAATTATATTTAGAAATTATTATAAATAAAATTTTTCGTTGAAAAAAAGGTTTTAATAACAAACCTTTACAATTAAAAATGCAAAATATCGTTTTTTCAATACAATCAAATTAAGGGAGCTACAATCTCGGAAAATATTACAATTTTAACCTCCTAGTGTATTAATTTTGAGTTGATGGAATACTTAGCTTCATTTTTCCGTATTTTGAAAATATATACCTACACAGTGTATATACTTACTCTGAAAATGTATATACACTGTGTAGGTATATATTTTCAAAATAAAAATGAAGCTAAGTATTCCATCAAACTCAAAATTAAAACACAAGGAGGTCCTTATAAATGGTTAGTATTGTAATATTCTGTCTTTCCAGGGAATCTACAATTTAGTTTCATTTTATTTCTATAATTATTTTAAATTTCTTTTCAAATATATATATATATATATATATATATATATATATATATATATTGATATACTATATATTATAATATAATATATATTATAATATATTATTCAGTAGCTGAATAATAGAAAGGTGAATCAAAATATTAAAGTTACTTAAATATTCTGTTTACGAGGAAAGCACGTCTCGACCGGGTAATTGTGAACGATTGTTGTTGAGTTTATTAGGAATGAAAGGAACAGGTTTGTTCGCCACTGCGCCCTGATCCTTCGTCATTTTCATCAAACAACTCCTCCGAGGCTTAGACTCCACAAACAGTACCCAAATATTCACACTCATTTCCTCACTAGGTAGTTACGGCTACTTCCACGACAAACACAGACGGCCGCTGTCCCTACCGACCGCCTTCCTTTAATCCTAAAGTTGTATATACTATGTACATATTATTAACAACCTGTTATAGTATTATAACATACTATTAATAACAGCATTGTAGAACATCCCAAAGGACTAAGCTCAGCTATAATTAAAGTATAATTTTGCTTTTCATCCTCATTTTAATTTCGAGTAGGCAGCTAACGAAGTGAATTTCATTTCCATCATACCCTCACTATAGTATCTGTTAAGTATTGTCGCTCTTTATCTATTAGCATAAGAATGTTCTAGCATCCATGATATCTGCATAACTATCACGAGGATTTTGTAATCTATTAGGGATCCTTTGTCTCTCGGTTTTTTCAACCTGATCTTAGCTCAACACTTACCGTAGGTCTACCATTATTACAAATTTTATAACAAAGCATTGCTCAACCAACGGATTATTTCTTGCTCGACCATTGTTGTATTGGCGTCTGAATCAAGCATTACAAGTTACTAACCTTCCCATACCATTCCTAATAAACCAAACCACAATCGCTCAAACATACATCTGGCCCGGACGTGTTTGCTACCCTCAACAGAAACATTACCGTTCATATTTAACTCACCGTAGTAACTGTAAATCATCTTACATTTGAATTTAAACCTTCTAATTATGGTCACCGACTATTTTGACTGTATACTTAAAACCTATTAGTGAAACTTTTACGGTCTGTGAGTTGGTATTGGTTATTTAGCTAAAAGTTCTATTATGAGAGTTTGTTTCTATTCCACTATTTTCAATATTTTTAATATTTCTATTTATCTAATATACATTTTCTGTATGTATAATTTAAAATTATGTGATAACAAATATGTCTATCTGTTTAAATATAGTTTTATAATTTAATGAAATGTTTGTTATTATTAACGAAACTTTTTCAAGGTTTGGGCAATATTCGTCAGTGATAATTAATTGAGGTTTTAACACCTTCATTTTTAAAGAGAGTAACGAAATCAAATAATGTTTGCTTCTCATTACTGGTACAATCTTCATTAAAAGTATAATATGATGATAACTCAAAATGTCTTTGAAAAACATTTTGAATAACATAAAGTCACAAATAGTGCTTAGACCAAGTTATTAGTGTCCATTTATTACAGGAAAGGGGTCGTATAACATCAATATAAAATATATACCAAAGAGTGTTGATATGTCTTCAAATCTATGCCAGATAATGGAGAGTTTGTTGCCGGCTAGTGAGTTTACTTTTCCCAACAAACTTAGTCTACTGATTTTGGTCAGCCAGTATACGAAGGCCATTAGAGGATTGTGAATACAGATAGGATTAGGATGAAGGCATAAAACCACTAACATCAAGTATGTAGTGCCTGAAATAGAGCTACAGCCTATAAATAAGTGGCCCATTATTATATCACTTTGCAAGAAGAAGTTAGGAGGGAGTGTAGAATTAGACATATGGAAATTAAAAATTATAAATGTAAAAACAAACAAATATATATATATATATATATATATATATATATATATATATGCATATGTATATGTGTTCCATTAGTATAGGGAATAGTTCGAAATTATGCCATTAGGGGCAAGCTCGTTAATTTCAACTGGGGTGAAATCACTAATCCGCTACCTAGTACTCCCCCACCGGGGTTTGTTACCCGCTACTCAGGTAGTAAACGTATAGCTATACGCTTTAAATTAAAAGATATTAGGCAGATTGAGCAGAATGTTCACATACATTTACACTTCACAGGTTTGGTTGTGTTACAATTATTTTACCATTTTTAAAAATGTTTTTCAAAATAAAAATGGGATGAACGAATTTTAAAAAAAATGTTTTTAATGAATGTAACATATTTCAGTCTTTATTTTATTAAGTATCGCAATTATTAGAATACAAATTGTTGAAATCTATTGCACACTCTATTGTACAGTTGTAACACATGTGCGTCAATGCCATTAGGAGCCTATTTGGCATCTGGTAAACTACGTCATATGACTGAATGTACATGAAATAAAAACGTGGCTTACAACAGATACAAAATTGTAATAGTTTCTAGCAATAAACGACATTTAAAAAAAATTATATTACCTACACGGTTTAGCTATGGTTTTCATTTAAATTTAAGAAAATCAAATATAACTTTAGAAAAACGTAGTAAGGTTACATTGAACAATCTTTTCTTAGCCTAGACCTGAAGTATATAATTGTATGTTTCAGGTACCTTTAGATTGTATCAAATAAACTCGATTGCCTCAAGTTTGCACCAAACTTGATGCTAAGTGATTATTTACAAATAGTTACAAAATTTTGTAAATTGTAATTGTATGTATTTATTTTGCCGGAACCGGATCGCCATTTCTTTTTATTCAACTGGAAACTGATGCTGGTCATTGGGCTTGTGTTAATACTGACATTTTAATACTAGCACAAATGTCAAATCGTTTTTCGTTTTATCATAACAGTAGGACGTGCTCATGACGTCACTTATAAATAGTCCTACAAAATAGAGGCAGAACACTTAAGATAATTCACATTTTATTGAATAACGTTTCTATTCATTTCAGTCGAATTAAAGTATTGCGACCTCTCTTACATAGAAAATATTAGATCTTTACAAGGATTATGTATATATTTCCAAACTATTATTAGGTTGGTAAGAAATACACAACTATAATTTTATATTAATTTGTTACAACAAAATTGCAAAATTCTAGCTACTTCATAAATTCATGGCTTTGAGAAGACGAGTCGACATATTATTGTACTTAATCATACGAATAATTTCTACA